>CM035163.1:106350576-106826346 GCA_020205615.1 Panax quinquefolius
AGGGGTAGGTGGAGTCATAATTTCACATAATGCTAGATTTTTCCTTATCTAAGATAAAATCACAATCTTCAGCTAAACATTTCAATAAACAAATTATGAACATGATTAGATTATAAATCAATAACTACAAAAAGCATATGCTCACAAATTTGTGGCAAACACATGAAAATTCTTCAATGATCATAGGGGAAGGACCTTTAGGAGAGAGAATATCACTGACCTTACGATTTGCAAACCCTAGCTTCAATCCAACTGCCCAACCACAAAATAACTATACAAGCACTAGATTTCTCTCAAATCAACAAGTTTGTGAATGATTTTGTTCTGGTCGTCCGATAATTTGTAAACCCTAGCTTCAGACTCGGAAGAGTGAGAGAGCCTAGCTTCAGAGTCGCTTTGAGAGAGAATCGGGGACAGGGGCTTTGAGAGAGAATCGATCGGCAGAGTGATAGAGAGCGAATGGTAGAAAGTGACTTGAAATGAGTTTTTGACCCGCCTCCGTTTTGATCTGCGTGTTTTTTTGTTTCAGCTTTAGTTTTGCTTTTTTTGCTTTGGTCCGTCTTTAGACCGTTGCTTTGGTCCGTTTTTGGTTCGGGCTATATACATATTCATAGGATTTTCTTCCAGAGCGAACTTTAAAAACGAACTTGGGACAAACTTTAAAAAAACACGCGTGTTCTGAAAACCCATCCCAACAAACATATTAGGGCAAACACTTTCTCTCCCCGACTCTTCTCTCTCTCACTACAAACCAAGCACGTAAGGTTAAAGATTCGGTGATTTCGGCGCTTTTCCGGCCAAATCGACACCCCACCCGACCAGATCGACACTCCATAACGTTTTCTCTCCCCCTCTTATCAAATCATCGTCAACTGAGTAAAGATTCCATTTTTCATGTTTTTTGCCCAATTTTGTTTACCGTGTATGATTTCTTCGATTTGGTTGATTTTGTTGCATCTGTTTCTTAATTGAGTGATTTTCTTTGTTATCATTTTCACATGGTTTTGGTAACTGAGGAGGAGGTCATATATGTATATATATGTATGTAGTGAGCTGGTAATAAACGAAGGTGGAGACTTGATTTTGGGTTCAACAACACTTCCGAATTTGATGCTTCTCTCCCGTTTAAAAAAATAAAATAAATTGTTCATCTACTTTATAAATTAATTAGGATACCCTTCAATTACGATAAATTAAGAAATTACTGTTAAAATATTCTTTAAAATACGGTGGGAGTAATATATAGGAATTTAATTGAAATGTTTGCATATATGTCCTTAATATATTGTCCACAATCAAATTGATGGTAATTAAGAAAAAAAGGCAGGAGGATTAGGCAAAGTAGTGACCCAATCCAACCAAACAACACCCACTTCCTTAAATGATGAAATTTGAAAATTTGAAAGTTCCAATAGTCAAGTATGTTTTGACCGTTGTAACTATTTGACATTTGTATTGGCTTCATGCGTAAGAGCTTATGTAGTATATTACAATTTTGGGGTCTCAAAAGTTGGACTTGAATCACCTGCATAATGGACCTTCTTGGTCCCCTTAATTTGCCCTCAGCTCCACATGCTTTTGTTAGGTAATTAATCACTTTTAAATTGCAAAATATAGGGTAAGTAATCATAAGACCAACCTGAACTGGATAAGCATTGAAAAATGCCTAATGCCATGTCTCCATCTATTTTAGTTGCTACCTGGTTATGGAAATTATCCCCAAAATCAGCAGCAGCCGCCGCAACAACTGCATGTAGGATATTAAATTTACTCCCTTGCTTTATCTTTTATCATTTGCTTGCATGTTAAGAGTAATTTATCGGCTTTATGGATTGAAATATGATGTAACAAGTGCAATATATTTTATGTTGTGAAGTGATTTGCTGTTTTGTGGCATTGCAAGAGTATTTATTGGTCCGTGGCATTGAAAGAGTCATCCAGATGTGCAGATTTTTGAACAAAAAGCTCATTCAAAGCGATTGTTTTTTCTGCATTGTATTAGAACTTTCCGTAGTAATTCAGTACTTAGTGTTTCCTATGAATTACCTTGGTTTATGTTACCTTTATTTGGCATAATTGGAATTGGGTTTGTATTCGTATGATTGTTCTTGGCAGATTGTTTTTGTATGACTGCTCTTAATTATGGGTTTGATTGGAGATAATGAACGTGGGTTTGGCACCTTTTCTTGATATCTTCATATTTTCTCTCTCCTAAATCTAGGAAAGGGAAAGATTAAATAGGATTTCCTGATTATACTCTCAGGTTAGAAAATTTATATACATTTATCATAACTCACGATGGAATTTCTTGCTACGTCTCTATTTTGTTTGATTAGTTTACTAGAGTTTGAATTTATCTTGTATCTGTTGATTTATGTTGATAATTTGGTCTTTTTTTCTTTATTTGTTTCCTTTTTTCCATGTACGAAGATATTGAATTGTTAATGTGAAGGCATTCCACTTTTTTTAGACGATATAATTTTCCACAGGAATGTTTTGCTACACAACCAAACTGCAATTCCTTGATCGGTTATAATAAGTAAATAACTCCATTGTGGACTGAAAAGGTAACAACAGTTGAACTGATCAAATATTATTGAAATTGAAAAGTTAACAACAATTTCACTCTTGTTGTTAGAGTGATTGTCTAACAAGAATGCCTGTACAGCCAGGCACATGCAGCTGGAAGAACAACAATGGTCTTGCAAAGACTAATTGTCAAAACAGAAATAGTAACAGAACTAATCATTGATGCTGAATTCGATTCTTGGCAATAATTCGGCCGAAGTGTTTAGCTCATATATAATATTATAAACTACAAATTGAAAAGGGGGAACAATAATTATACACAACATACATAACTTGCTGGTTAGATAATGAAAATTATCAAAATTACAACCGATTTAATAACATTAACATCGCATACATAATATTAATAATTATGACAAATCGTACAATTAGTTGTAATTGACACATTTCAATTTTCACCCTCGCTAATTCGCTCGAGTCATTAGTATTCGTTGGATGAGCAGTTACATTTAAATGCTCGGATGTGTTCATTTGCAACCTCTTTTGATTATGCAATACTCGAACATATTCGTCACACCAACTGATGGAGTTACCACATTGCTATATGTTTTGGGATACAATAAATTTATTCACTTGTGTAAAAAGATCAAATATACAAAAATTACAATAAATATATACCATTTTTGGGCAAGAATAATAGTGTTTATTCGGATTTTTTTCTAAAATTGAAAATTTTACTATACTAGGTCCGTACGTTGCATATGAACGGAGGCCATACATATATGAAAGTTTATACTAATTATTTACATGCTGGATCTTTTGTCTAATCAACATAAACTAAAATGCAGGGAAACAATTTACTAATTTAGATTAAAACATCATAAATTGTAGCAACAATTTTTGTCAATAAAAAGACGGTCTTTCAAACATGGAATACTAGAACATCAAAAGGGAAGACCTACAACTCATGGTATAAACGATCACATTCCATACGAAGCAAACAATGTTGAGCTAAATAGTAGTACTTTTTGTGGGATAGAAGAGGGAGTAGGAATTTACCTTATGTCGGTGAGAAAACTGCCCAAGTATTGATCCAAATCTGAGCAATCAAATTGTCTAAACACAATTAGGTACTACTATCCAGCTATAATACATGTATTGACAATTATTTTGTTTGAATGTGACCTTAAATACAGTCCAATTTTCAAAAAGTATAACAAACTTATAAATTTTGAAAATTTAGCAATTGAAAGGGTAGTAATTAGCAAATCCACAATTTAATTAATAGGTTTAATAAAGTGAGTATAGTTGTATCACATTAGAATTTCTAAATAATATTGTTAAGGTACCCACCAGAAATCAGTAGAATAAAAAATATAATAAAATCTTACTATTACTGAGAATCTCAATTGGTGCATAACAAGAATTCATCTCAAGAATTAAACAAATGCTCTCTATATTGACCTGCTTGTTACCAGGGATATGGATTTCTCATGTCTGATCAGACAAAGCTCTGTTCTTATCCTAGTTGGGCATTTATACAAACATTCTGCAGAAGAAAGAAACAAATAAAAAATATCTTATGCATCTTTGAACTAGAAAAACAAACCTAAATATTCATTTCTGTACTTACTTATATTGTAATTTCACCCGAGATTTGTTATGTATTTGTGCTTTTACTTTTATACTGTATTCGGAGGGTATAACAGAATTTTGATGAAAATACTGATGAGTTTTTTTTATCAAGGATTCACAGTTGTCAATATAGATTATCCACCGAAAACAAAATGATAACAAAGAAAATCAATCAATTAAGCAATAGATGCCACAAAATCAACCAAATTATCAAATCGAAAAAAATTGGGCAAAAATTATGAAAAATGGAATCTTTACCCAGTTGGCCGGCGATTTGATCAGAGAGAACGTTATGGTGTGTCGATCTGGCCGGATGGGGTGTCAATTTGGCTGGAGAAGCGCCGAAATCGCCGGATCTTTAACCTTCTGTGGTTGGTTTAGTGGGAGAGAGAAGAGTCGGAGAGAGAAAATGATGGGATGGGTTTGGCCCATTTTTACAACCCGCGTGTTTTTTTAAAGTTCGTAAAAAAGTTCGTGTTAGAAGGAAACCGTGTATATATATATATATATATATATATATATATATAAGCGATACTTACACCTGAATATAAATTGAGGTTTATTGAACAAAGTTAAAACAGTTTATATATATATATATATATATATATATATATATATATATATATATATATATATATATATATAAGCGATGAAATTTCAGGATATAAATCTGCGCCATCGAGCGAGTTCGACAACAAATTATATATATATATATATATATATATATATATATATATATATATATATATATATATACAAAAGAAATAAAAAAGCAATGACCGAAGTAGAAATACATCACACACAACACAACTCTCAATGTGAATAATTGTGTGTGCAAGAAGTGGAGAAAGGCTTTAAGAAATGTAAGAAGTCTTACAGTGGGCTGCCAAGAAGACTTCAAATGGTTTTAATTGAATGAACACTCAATTTTCACCGATAAAATATAGCACAGTATAAGCTAACAAGTGTTTAAAATGAGAAAGCACTCTGTTTATAGTGTGTACAGAGCAAATTGGACAGGGCTTCCTCTCCTTTTCTCTATGAAAAATGGACACCCCAAGTCCTCTATTTATAGAGGGGGGAGCTGAGATGTACTTGCGGCTCCCCGGGGTACCCCGGGCTCAGTGGGTCTTGTTGTCTCGAAGTACGTGCACGCATGCAACGCGATGTCCGCTCGAACTTTCAAAACTTCAATCTGGGTATCCGATTGAGGTATATAAGACCTTTATTAGAATGCTATTGTTGAGAGTTACACAAATGATATGGGATTAGAGGTTGTACGAAGTCAGGAAGATGGGACCATGCCCATGTCTTCTGGCTTCAAATTCTATCTAGTGTGCTGTCTTGTGTAATAGTCACTTAGGATTAGAGCTTTGGTTCTTGTAGGACATTTTTGTGTAGAATGTATGTTGAAATATTGTTGAGATGGCTCAATGTGGGATCGAGGTGGCAAAATGACGATTTTACCCCTCACCGGGGTTATCTCCAGTTTGGGTTAATGTAGCAGTCGTTGCTCAGGGTTATCTCTGAGATTGGGCTGCTGTGAGTACATAATGTCCTCAGGGTTATCTCTGAGGTTTGCATGACCTTCCGGGGTTGTCTTCGAGGTTGGAACTGAGTGCCTCGGGGTTATCTCAAGTTGAAGCCGATCTGAGGGTTGAAATGAGCATTTCAGGGTTATCTCTGGGGCGCAAGCGCACTCCTCGTTGTTTTTACGAGGTTGGGCTGGAACTCCCGGGGTTGTCTCCGGGACTGAGTATCTCGGGGTCGTCTCCGAGATGGAAAACTGATGATTCCGGGGTTATCTTCGGAACTGGAATGCACTCCTTGAGGTTATCTCCGAGGTTGAAACTGAAAATCCCAGGGTTGTCTCCAAAACTGGAACTGGTTATCTCGGGGTTGTCTCCGAGATGGTAAGACTGATAATTCCGGGGTTGTCTCCAGAATTGGAGCTGCTTTTTCCTCCAGGGTTATCTCTAAAAGACAGTTCTGTCCTCCTGCAATGTTAGTAACATGAATGCAAAATTTTGAGTGTCTACAGATGCTCCTCTTTATCATATTCATGCAATGTAATGGCATGGATAGGATAAAGAATACTAGAGACTTGAAATGTGACAAGATAATCATGATGCAATGTACTGCAACATGATGTATATGCATGATGTATATGGTTTGTTGTATTGTTTTCCAACGGGAGGTGATGACTGTTCCCACAGTTTCTAATGGGGATTGGAGTTATCACTGATGACTCTAATGAACTACTTGGTTGAGAACTCTAAAGCTCTCAGGAACTTCCAGGATGTTGACATTGGGGTTATCACCAAAGTCCTTAATCCTTTGTACAAACTTTCAACTGCAGTTGTATCTCTCATGTACAAGAGATTCTGTGGGGAATTGTGCGTTGTCTGATGAAGCTGTGTATAACAGATTCCATCATCGGTCCTCCCCAATGAGGATGGTTCTTTCTGTTTTGTGTCGCCAGGTCCTTTTAATGCTCTGTCGGAGTTACTGCCAACAGTCTGTGTTGTCAGGACTTCTTGACCCTCGTTGAAATGTACATCAACGAATGAGATTTTTATTGTGGATGCTTGACCTTCGTTGACGTGTGCATCAACGGATGAGATCATTGGATGGTTTCTGATGCTTCACTAGATTTACTTGCCAGCGGCTGAATGTCGTCAAGGTTGCTTGACCTTTGTTGATGTGTGCATCAACGGATGAACTTGTATGAAGTTTCCACTGGGAGGAAATGTTATGGAGTTACGACCCCAAACTGATGGCATCGGACCTTCGTGAGGTATTGTCGATTATAGTTTGCAACAGTTGTGATCATCGATATAGTAAACCCTGTGTCTGGGTGAATACTAATGAATGATATGTAGACCCGTAGTTTGGTCTCTGAAAACCAGGATTTCAGGCTTTTCCGCTCAATCGCGTAGCATCTTTTTTCCTGATTTGACTTTTTCAACTTGTGAGACCTCCTTTGAAACTCATCTTGAACCGAGCCAGAGGGGTTAGCCCCACCTAGGGGAGCCACAGGTACACCTGCGGCCAGCCGTGGGTGGCCTTAAGGCACCTGTTGCTTTCATAGTTCATTTACAAGTTGCGCCACACAGAGAATCCGAGAGCTCTTCTTCAGATCTGCTTAGTTCAGGCGTCTTTCTACAAATTCTATTACCGTACAAGTGTTCTACATATCGCCTCGCGTATGCATGTCTTCTTCTTTCCAATTTTTATCATTGAAAATGAGTTATCACATGAAATGCTTCTAAACACATAGTAGTGAATATGCATGCTCATATGACTTGATAAAAAATATTCAACATAGTAAATGTTAGTATTTAACCATCTTTGAACATAATGATATGAAAAATTTAACTTTTGAAGCAAATCAATTGGCACCCCTTTTTCTCGCTTATTTCTTATCCTATTTGAGGACAAATGAGCAAAGGTGGTAAAGAAAAGTAATTCTGGTAATTAGGCTACCCTTACGGATTATAACTTTGATAGTGTTATGCATATAGGATGTTAATGACTGTGGGTAGGTGTGCTACTGAATGGCTACCTAGTCATGCCTATGTGCATGTGGTTAGTCCTATTTATAAAGGAGACTATGGTAAAAATTTTCCAAAATGTAGGAATTGGGTAGTCATGCATTTTTAACTCTACTGTAGGGGTATGTTAAAATAATGCATGCATGGATATAGTCATAAAAATGCATTTGAAAAGCTCTAGGTTAGAGTTTACCACACTCTTTCTGAGGTGATTTGGAGACCTGTGTTCAGATATATGGATATGGATCATCCGAGTAGTTCCCGCAGAACCACTTTAGGTGTACGGAGGAGGGCTTTTGATGTGCCTAGACCTCGTTCAGTTAGACAACCTCATCATCTGACGGAGGTGGTGATACGTCCTGTCCAGGTTGAAGTACCGGATGTTGAGGACGAGGAGGAGGATGTATTAGTTGCGGACCCTACTCCTGCTGCTCATGTTCCCTGTAGGGATTTTTCAGGCATTCAGGTGATAATCCCAGAGCTTTTGGGTGATTTGAGTCGACACCCCTCGGTTTACTTGCATGCAAATGAGGTAAAAGCTGGATGTGATCTTCCTTTTTTTCCTATTGACAAGGAGCAAGGATTATGATATAGATTTACTTTTGTGATGTAGGTTCCCGACTTTACGCAGCCTCGAGGGAACTGGTTCAGCATTTACTCTACATATCAGGCTCTGCATCCCGATTATCGAGCAATTGTGCACAACTGGGGCTTCGAGGCGTTCTTTTCCATCCTCCCCCGTCATTGTCCCTGGGGTTATCTTAGGGAATTGTCTGAGCGCTGGTTTCACCAGACTCAGTCTTTCCATTTGTTGGACTGTTATGTAAAACCCCAAATTTTACGAATAAAGATTTAATTTTCTCAAAATATTTTTTTTATTATGGTGTGGATTTGAGATAATGTTATAGTTGTGAGTAGTATTTATAAATTTTGCAAAGTATGCAATTTGTTATATAATATTCGATTGGTCGGGGAATATTCTTTTTGTCGGGGAATATCTGTACGACGGTACAATCATTGGTGGACCCACAACAAAATTATTGTCGGATTGAGAAAACGACAAAAATAATTTTATGAAAATAACGGCGAAAGTTTTACCGTTAAAACTTTTAAAACTACTCGGTAGTAAAAGTACAGTAATACGCGTGGTTGCATAGTAGCGCACGATATTGATTATTGATGCTTATGTGAGAAGTCACTCAGTTTTGTTCAATTATTGCTACAGTAATTGCTGCATAGTATCTCACATTATTTGATTCAATTATTGTCGATATTTTATATATTATTAATTCAATAATTGAGACAACGAAGTTATTAATATTATTATTTGCAATATTAACGATGTCTAGAAGTTTTTCCAATGAGAGGTTTGGTCACCTAATTGCGCGCCAATAGGGAGAAATCCTTATTGGAAAGCTCCCTCTTTTCTGAGAACGATCTGGTCGATTAATATTGTGAATTATAATAATGATGATAAATGTTGTCAAATATATTGAGGTGTCTTTTTATGAAGTCACGGAAGTTTATATATATATATATATATATAAATTTTGTTTTATTAGTATTACTGAAAAGCTTTTTATATAAAATAAAATACTTTTATAAAGTTATTTGTTTTATTAGACAATAATTAGAATATAATATATTTTATTATGCATAGTGTTTTGCATAGTACTGCAGAAAAGTGTTTTGCATAGTAAATTTTTTTATATAAAAGCAGAATACTTTTATAAAGTTAATTGTTTTATTAGATTTTTTAAATAAATATATATATATATATATATATATATATATATTATATTATATTTTATTGCATAGTATCCTTTCTATTTTCCTATAAATAGGATGCTTAGTTAGAATTGAAATCACACCAGAAATTCAGAGAATTCTCTTTTATAATCTTGAGCGTATTTCTTTAGAGTTTTAAGAAGTTTTGAGCGTAGTGCAAGTTTTCTTCAAGTATATCCCCGCCGTACCCGGTGTCGGAGTACTCTTCTTTATAAGGTAAGGGATATTATTTATTTGTACTTTCGTAAAGGGTATTATTTCTTTCGTATTCATGAAGAGAACTTACATTATTCCATTCCTTATTATTACATTGGAATAACTCTGTATATCTAAGTATCACATACATGGTAAAATTCTTACTTGTTATTTCATTCTTTATTATTTTGTTGGAATATCTGTCTTTGCATGACATTACGTGACTTTGGTTCCATTGTTTATTATTCATTGAAATAACACGTTCTGCATGTGATTACATCGCACGTACTGGTGAAGTCTTTTGTTATTCCATTCTTTATTATTACGTTGGAATATCACATCGTGCGCGCTTTTGCGGGACTGGTTCTATTATTTATTATTCTTTCAGAATATCATGTCTATGCGTTTACGCATGACCTGGTTCCATTCTTTAATATTCTATTGAGAATAACTTGTCTGTGCGGTCTATCGAATGCATGGTGAATTATTCTGTTATTCCATTCTTTATTATTCAGTTGGAATAACCTGTATATGTGGATTACCACATGCATGGTGAATGATCCTTTGTATTTTATTCCTTATTAAATTGTGGAAATGATCTGTCAACGTGGATTACCGAATGGCGGGTGAAAATCCATTTGCAGTTTCTTAATTTTTATGACCCTCAAAAATTCTGGAAAGTCATAATATAAGCATTAGACTGTTGATTATGATGAAAGTCATAATAAAAGCATTGAACTGATGAAAATCATGGGTATATGTAGTATTAGTAAGTGTTATGATGAGTTCTGTTGGTTATTATGTGAAAACATGTAAGTTTCTTAGAAATCACAAAGAGTTGAAAATCAGATTTTTGGTGAAAATGGAACATGAAATTCAATTGACCATATCTCCTATTATATTTTGAATTTTTGAGTGTGGTCAAGTTCTAGAGTTAGATCTATGAGTTTTCTAACTTATCCAAATGGAATCACTGGAAAAGGTGTTGTAGATTTTCGTGTGGACTGATTTTAGCAAATGAGTCAAAAACTACAAAGTACCAAAAAGCTACTGCCCATAAATTTAAAAGAGATTTTTTGACCACTTAATTTGTGAAAAAAATTCTGGCCTTTTGGGACATGGAAATATATGGTATAAAGTACCTCCTGTCCAAAAATGAGCTCATTCCGACTTAAAATGAGCAAGTTATGACCATTTCAATATTTAGGTTTTTCTGACGAAAAATGCTATAACCGGAGTTCTATAACTTCGATTGCCATGAAATTTAATCTGGAAGCTCACGTTAACATGTGTAAGATTCTGCCAAGATTTGGGAATTTCTGGAGTTAAACTTGAGGTAGCTAATTTCTTAAGGAATTAATTAGAAATTGATTTTTGAAAAATACTTAAAAGAGCTGAAAAATTATAAAAAAATACTTGTTGTGTATGAAATATATGTATATATGTTTGGACAAAGGATAGAAAAATGATAAGTTGATTTGGTAATTTTTCATGAAAATGGTTTAATTTCAAACATATGAGTTAAATATGTTATGTGAAGTTGAAGAATTGGTAAAGAGGATTTTAGGGCTTGAAAATCCTATATAAGGTGTATCTGATTTTGATGAGTGATTTGATCATTGGTGATGAAATCTTATGAGTATGGCATTTTGAATGATTAAATGCATTATTTGGTAAAGTGTAAACAATTAAATTAAATTATTTATAAGTTTAAGAAGTGATTAAAATATTGTTATAATATTAACAATATTAGATTATGAGTTATTTAAGTGATGGATAATATTTGGATAAATTTAAAGTCTTTAATATTTATCCTTGTTTTCGTTTAATTAATCTTATATTAATTGTCATAACCTTAAGCTTATATTGTGATGAAAGTCATCTTTGGCTTACGTGCCAGAGATAGACTTGGTATGATTATGATTAGGGATTATTCAGTATAATTATGACCGTAATGTAACGAATGATGTGGTAAAAGTCCTCATTGGCGTTTTGTAGTTCATTGGTGTGGACGGTTGTTAGTATGATTATGACCAGGGATTATTCGGTATAATCATGACCATTGATGATTACATGAATATCCTTGGCCGTGGTGTAGGGATGATGTGGTTTATTTATTAAGCTGAGTCTCAGCGATAAAGTTTATGAAAATCTTTTTAAATCATAGAAGATATTAGATTTTAGGCTCTACTTGACTCTTCTAATGTATTGGTTGTTTCGCTGCAGTTAAACTTGATGTCTATTGTATTTTATGAATTTAACATTGTTAAAGACTAATGATAATTTATTCTGCATTATCTTAGTCATAATATTTCTTACTGGGCTAGTTGAGCTCACCCTTTCTTTTATTGTTCCCTTCAGGAAATAAGAATATAGCTGGGACTAGTCGGGGAATGGAGTGACGGTCCAGATGATAGCATTAGCAGTCCTTACTATGGCATGACATGCAATATATAATTGTATTGAGGACCTAAGATGTGTGTGTCATATTTTATATGTCACTTAATGATTGATTTTGGTGAACAACAATAGGGTGAGGAGAACCCGACCCTGAAAGCGTCAAAAGTGCACCACAGTAAAATGAAGAGAATAGAAATCTTCTCGTGTCCTTTTGGAGACTTGAAATATTTGCTGCTGTACTTTATATGGCATGTATTAATTTGAGTATGAATATTGTCGTATTATATACGTTACAATATTTGAATTAAAACTCACAATATATATGTCGTCGTATTTTGCACTACGGTTGTATAATTAATATTGTATTTGAATTTTGTACCATGTATCTGGCGACTCAAGATGGGTGAGGTATACCTATTTTGGGGGCGTCACAGTTGGTATCAAAGCTTAGGGATATGATCCCTGGCTGAGATGTGAGGAAAGAACTAGGAGGGGAGAGACGGGGAATTCCTTCTCTAGTATGACCTACCTAAGTTTATTAGTATTTAATTGGTCGGTCAGAGTATAGAGATAATATGTGATATGTTAATTAACTCTTGTTTTGTGGCAGTGTTTGAAAAATGGCATCTGAAAATGTTGAGATAAGCAATGGAGCAAAATAATATGACCGTATCGCACTACGAGGCTAAGTTTGCGAAGTTATCCCGGTTTGCATCCCATTTGGTCAATAATGAGGAGCGAATGACGCGAATATTTTTAAGAGGTTTGAAACCTGATATACGTCAATACCTCATTTCTCATAAACTTTGTTTATATTCAGATGTTGTGAATAGGGCTCAGTTATTGGAGCGCGATAATGAGTTAGCAAAACCAAAAGGTAACGACCAACAACACAATAATAATCGTACCGGTGGCAACGACCATCGGAACAATGATGACCACTGTGGGGGAAATTATTATGCTATGAATGGTAACCACTTCGGTAGTAATCATGGCCAAGATAATAGAAGTGGAAACTTCAAGAAAAGAAGGCCATTTAGCTCGATTTTTGTCGTATAGTGAAGTCAAGTCCAAATTTGGGCGGTGGCACCAAAAAGCGGATACATGACAAAACAAAAGTCGCTCGATTTTTTCGGGAAGAGCGTTTTTCGTGAATTCTCAAAAAGCGAGTAACCCGAACGAAGTTAGCACGGGTAAGTTAATTATAAACTTTTGCGAAGTCTATACCTTGTTAGATATCAGTTCTACCCACTCTTTTATTTCACCTAGTTGTGTTCAATGTTTGAACTTGGCTCTTGAGAAATTAGACTTTGACTTATCTATTGAAGCTCCGTTTGGAGAAACCTTCGTTACATCCAATATTTATAAATCTTGTTTAATTCAAATTGACACTTTCACGTTACCTGTCAATCTTATCTCTTTGAAAATACTTGCATTTGATGTGATTTTAGGAATCGATTGGTTAATTACTCATCATGCCAAAATTGATTATTTTCGTAAGGTTGTTAGCTTTCATATTCCTAACCAACCTATTATGCAAATTCAAGTAACCAAACCACTAAAGTCAATCATTGTCATATCAAGCCATAAGTAAAAAGCCCCGAGCCTTTCGCCGGTGACTTCCAAGTCTTGGAATACACCGAAGCCAGACTTTCTGTAGGCGACGCCGTGAATGATGATTGCAAGTTGATAGGTATCAATGTGACGTACTATCCAAGTATTGGATGAGAGTTATAGTTTTGAAACGATATTTTTATTGTTAATAAATTTCTTGACATATTCTTGAAGACTTCTTAGCCTACCCCTAGAGCGTGAAATCGAATTTTGTATTGACCCCAGTACAAAACCCATTTCTAAAACCCTCAAGTATTTTTTCACCCAAAACGAACGTATAATGCGCCAAAGACGATGGCTTGAGTTGTTGAAGGTTACGACCATTCAATACCATCGTGGAAAAGCGAACGTGGTAGCTGACGTGTTGAGTAGAGGATCGTATGTGTTTATGAGTGCGAATATACGAACCTACGTGAAGATAACGAATATATGATTAGAACCGACTTTAGTCGATAATGTTAAAGCTGCTAAAGCTACAGACCCGGAGCTGATGAATACGAAGAAGAAGGTTCAAGAGGGCGTTATTTTAAAAGCAAGAGTTGCTGAAGTGAGGAAATCTCAACCCTCGATTTAATTGGCCCATTTGAAATCCTCGATCGAGTAAGAACTATGGCCTATAGACTCGTTTTACCGCCAAGTATGTCGCGTGTTCATAATATTTTTAACGTATCGATGTTACGTAAATATGTGGACGACCCGAACCACATTATTAAATTAGAACTAGACGATATAGCAGAAGATTTAACGTATGAGGAGATACGTGTTAAAATCTTGAATAAGAAGGATCGTATTCAACACTCAAAGGTTATACCTTAAGAGTTAGAATTTGAAATGAAGTCAAGGTATCCTCACCTCTTGACATACCAGAATGCGTACGTAAATTTCGAGGCGAAAATTTCATAAGGAGGGAGATTGTAAAACCCCAAATTTTCTGAATAAAGATTTAATTTTCTCGAAATATTTTTTTTTATTATGATGTGGATTTGAGATAATATTATAGTTGTGGGTAGTATTTATAAATTTTGCAAAGTATGCAAGTTGTTATATAATATTTGATTGGTCGGGGAATATTCTTTTTGCCGGAGAATATCCGTACGACGGTACAATCATTGGTGGACCCCACAACAAAATTATTATCGGATTGAGAAAACGATAAAAATATTTTTTTGAAAATAACGGCGGAAGTTTTACCATTTAAAACTGTTGAACTACTTCGGTAGTAAAAGTCTGATGAATCTGGCGTGGTTGCATAGTAGCTACGGTATTAATTATTGATGCTTACGTGAGAAGTCACTCGGTTTTGTTCAATTATTACTACTGATAATTCTTTGCATAGTATCTCACGTTATTTGATTCAATTATTATCGATATTTTATATATTATTAAATCAATAATTGAGATAATGAAGTTATTAATATTATTATTTGCAATATTAACGATGTCTAGAAGTTTTTGCCAACGAGAGGTTTGGTCACCTAATAATTGGCCTGATAGGGAGAAATCCTTATTGGAAAGCCCCCTCTTTCACAGGACGACGACTGGTTGATTAATATTGTGAATTATAATAATGATGATAAATATTGTTAAATATATTGAGGTGTCTTTTTATGAAGTCTGGAAGTTTATATATATATATATATATAAATCTAAAGTTTTTATTAGTATTATTAATGTAATAAAAGTATAGAAAAGTAAAATTTTTATATAAAACAAGAATACTTTTATAAAGTTATTTGTTTTATTAGACAATAATTAGAATATATATAATATAATATATTTTATTATGTATAATGTTTGCATAGTAAAATCTTTTTTATATAAAATAGAATACTTTTATAAAGTTAATTGTTTTATTAGATTTTAAATAATATATATATATATATATATATTATATTATATTTTATTGCATAGTATCCTTTCTATTTTCCTATAAATAGGATGCTTAGTTAGAATTGAAATCACACCGTAAATTCGAGAGAATTCTTTTCTATAATCTTGGCGTATTTCTTTTTAGAGTTTTAAGAAGCTTTGAGTGTAGTGCAAATTTTCTTCAGTATATATCCACCTCTACCCAGGTGGAGTACTCTTCTTTATAAGATAAGGGATATTATTTGTTGTACTCGTAAGGGGTATTATTTCTTCAGTATTCATGAAGAGAACTTACATTATTCCATTCTTATTATTATTACATTGGAATAACTTTTGTATATATAAGTACCACATACATGGTGAAATTCTTACATTATTCCATTCTTTATTATTATGTTGGAATAACTTTGTATATCGCAATACCGCATACATGGTGAAATTCTTCTTATTCCATTCTTTATTATTACATTTGAAATATCCACATAGGTGTGTCGTGTGTATTACGCATGCACCGGTTCCATTATTTATTATTACATTGGAATAACACATACGCCTATACTGGCCTATCGCATACTGGTGAAGTCTTTTTTGTTATTCCATTCTTTATTATTCTATCGGAATATCCACATGAATTTGCGTGCATTATTTTTGCATTATTTGGTTCCATTATTTATTATTACATTGGAATATCCTATCTGAATATGCTTTTACGCATGACTGGTTCCATTCTTTATTATTACATTGAGAATAACGTATACGTCTTATGTGATCTATCGCATGCATGGTGAATTCTTACATTATTCCATTCTTTATTATTCTGTTGGAATAACCTGTATATGTGGATTACCACATGCATGGTGAATGATCCTTTGTATTTCATTCCTTATTAAATTGTGGAAATGATTTGTCTACGTGGATTACCGCATGGTGGGTGAAAATCCATTTGCAGTTTCGTAATTTTTATGACCCTCAAAAATTCTGGAAAGTCATAATATAAGTATTAGACTGATGAAAATCATGGGTATATGTAGTATTAGTAAGTGTTATGATGAGTTATATTGGTTATTATGTGAAAACATGTAAGTTTCTTAGAAATCATAAAGAGTTGAAAATCAGATTTTTGGTGAAAATGGAACATGAAATTCAATTGACCATATCTCCTATTATTTTTCGAATTTTTGAGTGTGGTCAAGTTCTAGAGTTAGATCTATGAGTTTTCTAACTTATACAAGTGGAATCACTGGAAAAGGTGTTGTAGATTTTCGTGTGGACTGATTTTAGCAAAGGAGTCAAAAACTGCAAAGTACCAAAAAGCTACTGCTCATAAATTTAAAAGGGCATTTTTGTCCACTTAATTTGTAAAAAAAATTCCGGCCTTTTGGGACATAGAAATATATGGTATAAAGTACCTCCTGTCCAAAAATGAGCTCATTCCGACTTAAAATGTGCAAGTTATGACCATTTTAATATTTAGGTTTTTCTGACGAAAAATGCTATAACCGGAGTTCTGTAACTCCGATTACCATGAAATTTAAACTGGAAGCTCACGTTAATATGTGTAAGATTCTGCCAAGATTTGGGAATTTCTGGAGTTAATCTTGAGGTAACTAATTTGTTAAAGAATTAATTAGAAATTGATTTTTGAAAAATACTTAAAAGAGTTGAAAAATTATAAAAAAATACTTGTTGTGTATAAAATATATGTATATATGTTTGGACAAAGGATTGAAAAATGATATGTTCGTTAATTTTTCATGAAAATAGTTTAATTTCAAATATGTGAGTTAAATATGTTATATGAAGTTGAAGAATTGGTAAATAAGATTTTAGGGCTTGAAAATCCTATATAAGGTGTATGCAGATTTTTGATGAGTGATATGATCATTGGTGATGAAATCTTATGAGTATGGCATTTTTGAATGATTAAATGCATTATTTGGTAAAGTGTAAACAATTAAATTAAATTGTTTCTAAGTTTAAGAAGTGATTAAAATATTGTTATAATATTAACAATATTAGATTATGAGTTATTTAAGTGATGGATAATATTTGGATAAATTTAAAGTCTTTAATATTTATCCTTGTTTTCGTTTGATTAATGCTTATAGTATTGTCATCATCTTCATGCTTATATTGTGATGAAAGTCATCTTTGGCTTACGTGCAGAGATAGACTTGGTATGATTATGACTATGGATTATTCAGTATAACTGTGACCGTAATGTAACGAATGATGTGGTAAAAGTCCTCATTGACCTGTAGTTCATTGGTGGACAGTTGTTAGTATGATTATGACCAGGGATTATTCGGTATAATCATGACCATTGATGATTACATGAATATCCTTGGCCGTGGTGTAGGGATGATGTGGTTTATTTATTGTCGAGTCTCAATGATAAAGTTTATGAAAATCTTTTTAAATCATTGAAGATAGTAGATTTTATGCTCTACTTGACTCTTCTAATGGATTGCTTGTTCCGCTGCAGTTAAACTTGATGTCTATTGTATTTTATGAATTTAACATTGTTAAAGACTAATGATAATTTATTCTGCATTATCTTAGTTATAATATTTCTTACTAGGCTAGTTGAGCTCACCCTTTCTTTTATTGTTCCCTTCAAGAAATGAGAATATAGCTGGGACTAGTCGGGGAATGGAGTGACGGTCCAGATGATAGCATTAGTAGTCCTTACTATGGCATGACATGCAATATATAATTGTATTGAGGACCTAAGATGTGTGTGTCATATTTTATACGTCACTTAATAATTAATTTTGGTGAACAACAATAGGGTGATGAGAACCCGACCCTGAAAGCGTCAAAAGTACACCATAGTAAAATGAAGAGAATAGAAATCTTCTCGTGTCCCTTTGGAGACTTGAAATAGTTGCTGCTGTACTTTATATGGCATGTATTAATTTGAGTATGAATATTGTCAGATATATATACGTTACAATATTTGTATTAAAACTCACAATATATATGTAAATCAGTATTTTTGTCTGACTTGTTGTATAATTAAGATTATATTTGAATTTTGTACCATGTATGTAAGACCCAGAATTTTATGAAATAAAAGTATTCAATTTTTCTTATAATGGTTAAATTGATTTCAATATCATTATACCGGAATATTGGTAAGATTTTTCTTGTGAAATTCTTATTTTTCTGTCGGGGTTACTATTCATGAGTTACTATTCACGAGTTACTATTCACGAAGCATGATAATTTTTTTTTACGTAAGAATGCATTACTCAATAATTGTTACAGTAATTACTGTTCAATATTTTATTTTATTGATTCAATAATTGCTACGTTGATATTTTATATTATTGTTGTTTCAATAATTGTAACTACATAGTATTTTTCATTATCAGATCAATAATTCATATTATTTTAATAATATTATTAGATAGCATTATTGGCAATATCTAGAAAGTTCTGTCTAAGGAGAGGTTTGGTCACCTAATTGCGCGCCAGTAAGGAGAAATCCTTATTGGAAAACCCCCTCTTTCCTGGGAACTGCCTGGTTGTCATTATTGTGATTCTGTAATATTATTAGTGAGTAATTAATTATTGATAAAATATATTAGTATATTATAATAATATAATAATGGTGATATTTTACAATGAATGTGTGATATATTAATAAATGAGGAGGAAGAGTATTTTTGTTGCATTAAATGTTTAACACATGTTTTGTGTGTTGGTGGACACAATTTTTGACTGAAATTTGATTATAGCCTATAAAATCGTCCGTATGTGGATTTCGGTCAATTTTTGTTTGGAATTTGGAAAAACTTTCTTCTGTAAAGTTGTAGAGAATTAAATTCCTATGGAACGGACATAAGATTTGATTTTTTTTGATAAAAGGGCTATTTATTATGAATTATTGAAGTTCCGGAATATTGGGTCTGAATTGATTTTGTTGCATTAAATGATAAAAAACATGTTTTTCTAGAAGGTGGGCCCCACAATTGTACTTTTGCATGTGGGAAATGCTGGAATCTGAATTCAAAAGAGGCGTATGAAATTTGTTATATAAATATATTATTTTATTAAATTTTCTGCTTTGGTGTTCTAAGCAATTTCCTATAAATAGGGTGCTTAGGTTAGAATTGAAAATCACACCAGAAACTGAAGTTTTTTCTCTCTATATTATCAAGCGTATTTTTGTGAGTATTTAGATATCTTGAGTGTTGCTATACGGTGCAATTTCGTTCAGCGTTATATCCAACATTGCAGTCAGAAGTACTGTTCTTTTGAGGTAAGGGATATTGTCATTATTATGGTAAGGAATTTTAAGGGTTATTATGTTTTTCAGTTTCGTAATTTTTTTCGACCCCCAAAAATTTTGAAAAAATTTGAAATGCTAATTTGATTAATTTTCTTGATTGTGTCCAAAAATGGTGATTTTTGGATGTATAGATTAAGAGTTATAAATTTTATGAGAAAATACTATTTTAAAAGTAAACCCTTATAACTCATTGTGGTTAACTCCAAAATTGATGAAATTTTTATTGGGAGTACATCTATATAAGAATAGTACACCCTGAAAATTTTGAAATTTTTGGACAAAAATACAATTTATGATAAATGTATAAATATTCTGCAGTTTTGGCCATATGAAAAATAGTAAATGAATTTTAAAAATTCCGAGAAAAATATATGTTCAATATGAGACTATGTTATGTTAATTCCAGAAAAGAAAATTTGTTTGTACTGATTTGGTATTTTTCATGAAAATGGGCTAGTTATGAGTAAATGAATTAAATATGTTATGTGAAGTAACAAAATTGGAAAATAGGATTTTATGGCTTGAGAATCCTATATAAGGTATATGCAGATTTTTGATGAGAGTTTTGGTTATTGGTGATGAAATCTTATGAGTTTGGCATTTTAGGATGATTGAATGCATTAATTAGTAAAGTGTAAACAATTAAAATAAATTGTTTATAAGTTTAAGAAATGATTAAAATATTATGGTAATATTAATAATATTAGATTATGAGATTATTAAGTGATTTATAACATTTGGATTAAGGTGTTATGAAATCGTTGATTTATGAATCTTACTCTTGGAATTAAATCCATGTTTTGATTATATTGTTCATATAACATTTTTATAATCATAGTGATGAAACTTCTCTTTGACTTGAGTGTAAAGATGGGTAGATTATTGATTTGATCGTGACTATGGGTTCTCTTTGGCCAGTAGTGCAAAGATGAATTGTTGACTGGTATGATCATGACCATTGAATTTATAATTGAATATTTTTAGCTTAAGTGCAAAGGTGAATTGATCAACATGGTTATAATTATGGTTTATATAAATTCTGAAATCATTATGTATTTCTTTGAGATATGAATATCTTTGGCCTGTAGTGCAAAGATCAATTATTGATGAATATCTTTGGCCCGTAGTGCAAAGATGACATGTTGTTGAATATCTTTGGCATGTAGTGCAAAGATGAACTGTTGATGAATATCTTTGGCCCGTGGTGCAAAGATGAATTTATTAGTATAATTATGAACAGGAACTGTGATTTGGTAAAACCATGATCTTTGATGTTTCAGGTAAAGACAGGTGATGAAAATTATCTTCGTCTTGGATGCGAAGAGGAATTTAGAATCACAATTATGATCACAAGTTATTCATATGATTGTGGAAAGGAACTGTTGATTGATGTTACAGGGATAAAACATTGTTGGTGGACTTTTAATGTGGAGAAGATAATAGACTTTATGGTCTAGTTGACTCTTCTAATGGATTGCTCGTTCCGCTGCAATTATGGTTGAAAATTTTTATTATCTACCATATGTTCTAAATCTATGATTTATTATTAATGAAGTCTATTAATAATTTAATTATCTTTAGTTATGATATTCTTTACTGTGCTAGTTGTGCTCACCCTTTTGCTTCACAATTCCTTTCAGGTAACAAGAGTGTAGCTGGGTCGAGCGGGGGTAATAGGGAAATAGAATGGTGGTCTATAGCTATTGAGGTTCTCCCTAAATAGTATAGAAATAATTTTATTGAGAACTTTAGATAAGTGTGTCGTATTGTATACGTCATTTGATATTTAATTTTGGTGAACCGAATAGGGTGAGGTGAACCCAACTTTGGAAGGGTGTTTTGTCACTATCATACAAGATGTCTAATGACATACAACCTCGTGTTATCATAAGACAGGGTTGTGCACATCCACTTGTTGAGTATATCTACGAGCACTACCTATATGATCTTGGAGTTTGGTTGAAACATAATGTTCAATTACAGACGGTGGAGATAATTATATATCAAGAGAAGACTCACCATTGGAAGGAACATGATAGTAATCTTCTCATTTTTCTTTGGGGTCTATTGGATCAACCAAGGATAATTCTCTAGACATATGATATCTATCATAACTTAGATTCATGGCCTCCTATATACGAAGGTTTCCTTGAGCACTTCCCAAAAATTTTAATTTCCAAAACAGTTATTGACTGTACCTTTATGTAAGGTATCACTGTGAGATGTTTGTCATGCCATTGGGACATGAGTCATGATTGGTATATATTTGTATCAAAACTCACAAAGAAATGTGTTGTTATATTTTGCACGACAATTGTAGTAATAAAGTTGTAGTTGTTTTCTGTACCATGTATTTGGTGACTCAGAATAGGTTGGATGGATTGGACCTATTTTGGGGGCGTCACAATGTATCTGGCGACTCAAGATGGGTGAGGTATACCTATTTTGGGGGCATCACAGTGAGGTGATGATGGCGCCGATGGATTGGCGGTTTATCACCGGTATGGAGTTTGGAGGGGCGCTAGTGCCTTGTACAGCGAACATTACCCCGACTACCGTCAGATCCTTGCTAGGAGTTCCGGCTGAGGCGCTCAAGGGCAGAACAGTTCGTACAGGTCCTTTGATCGTAGATGCTATGAGCGGGCTGTTGAATGAGCCCATACCCAATGATGTGAGAGTCAGGGATCACATTCTTCGGCGATTGTTCCTGATGATCATTAGGGGCTGCTTCATAGCGGATAACTCTTCCACGGTGTCATTTGCTTTGGTCAGTGCCACACGAGATGTGGACCATATTGGAGAGTATGACTGGGGTTCCTATACCTTCTCCTATTTCCTTAGGGGCATGCACATGCGTTCGTAGGGCTTGACGGAGGCTTGGCTAGGATTTTACCCATTTTTGCTGGTGAGTATTTCTCTTGTGATTTCCCATGTACAGGTTATAAGTGTTGACTGACAGTAGATATTTGCCTTTGTGTTGGCATTTTTTTGGCCTATGAGAGGCTTACATGTTTGTGTCCTGTGAGTGTGTTAGGTTTAGATACCTATTTACGAGGACGGCGATGGCATCACTCCATATTGGCGGAGGTTCCTATAGTTGAGGGTTTCACCCATTGTCGTCTACAGTTGGAGTTGTTGACAACTGATGCTATCACTTGGATTCCCTATTCAGGGGAACATTTGTCCGTTGGATTTGAGGATGGATACCCGACTGGTGTTGAGTACATGATATCCACCCGTAGGATTCCTCTCTTCACAGATGGAGGATGGGAGCTCTATTTAGGAGAGCGTGCTATTAGGAGCACCATAGGGGAGATTCGTGTACCGATCTTGCCTCCTGCCAGGCGTTATTGGCCTGTATCACAGTCGCCCATTATTGATATCCCATTGATGGGTGTTGACGGCTTTACACATTTAGAGGGTCCGTATACTCAGGATATTTTCCATCGCTGGTGGTCTTCTCGTAACATCGGAGCCCAGACCAACGCCACTCATTTCACGGGGGATATAGTTCCTGGATTTGTGATGATGACGGATTGGATGGCCTGTGTCCGAGATCCGACTCATTTGACACAGATTAACAGTTTGACCCGGCAGTTGGACCGAACACACTTCTTTATCCAGCACTTGGGTAGAGATCCTTCAGAGGCAGATACTTTTGATCCTTCCAGCTCTGGGGCCGGCCCTTTAGGTGACCCATATGGTTTTGACGACGCGGATCCTTCATTGTATAGGCCTGGCATCCCTCATGGCTAAGATCCAGTGACTCAGGAGAAGTTGCATCAGGTGGACATGATTGATGATGTAGATATTAACACCATTGTCTTCTTCTAATGTGTATTCTAGCTATATCTTTTGATAGGCCTCTGTTTAATACTGGGTGGCTGTGCCCCATTTTCGCTATATCTTTTGATAGGCCTCTGTTAGTTGTTGGGCGTCTGTGCCCCATTTCCCTGTATTTTTAGATGTACAGAGATGATGTATTAGATGATGATGTACTTAGGAATGTATGTACTATTTTCCATTCCCTACATCATATTGTCATCTATTGTTTATCATGTATGTATTATATTATGCATATGTATGTCCAGAGATATTCAACATTGACCCCTGGATGGCCTTTATGATACGGCCCACATAGATGTCTTCTTCGACAGTCAGCCGCATTGATCACACCCTACCAGTATTGGTAGCCTCCCATCTGAGGTCATGGTATGATAGTTTGTCACCTCCAGACCGGGTGACCATAGATTAGTTATTACAACATTCCATTAACCTCCTGATGTTCCAGGTTACTATGGGCTTTGTAGATGGTATGCTAGAGCATTGGGTACTAGAGAGGCAGATTTTCCAATTCGGGACCTAGGAGTTGACTCCCACCTTAGAGGAGTATGCGCGGTTCACGGCGCTGCCACTGGACATACCTTGCGCGTGGATAGCTATCGGCAATATGAGCCGACAGTTCATGACCTTCATCGGGCTGAGATGTAGAGTAGTACAGGATGAGATTACATCCGGTCATGTGGTGTCCCAACATTTTCTGATAGACAAATTTGGCTCAGAGGATAGTTATGTACGGCACTCCGGGGATTTCACCACGTCAGAGGATCAGGGGCGTACGGTCAAGGTAGACGTACTCATGATGTACGTAGTGGCTTATATGTACATGCCACTGTATATGGATGAGCTGGACATCGGTGTTGTCATGACAGTGAGAGCTCTCAGGGAGGGTCATACCATTGTGCCGATGATTGTGACACAGACGTTGAGATCGGCCACATATTGCCACACCTATCCTACAGGGGTATTTATAGGCAGCTTGATCATGTTGTACGTGTGGTTCATGTCACACTTGAGACCGATTGGCACCTTCCGACGGCATGGATACTGCTTTTCCCATGAGATAGCCATGTCTTAATCCTTTCAGCCAGCGGAGTGTATAGACGCTGCATCCTGGTCGGCGTTTTTGGCAAGGATCAGAGATTTGTTTAACATTTTGCCGTGTACAGGGCTCAGTTCACCCTACAGCTTCATTACTCATGCACCTGACATGGATTATCTCCCTCTAGCTGGTTTGAGGGGCATGACTACTTACAACCCACTGGCTATGATGTCACAGTTCAACTAGTTTTAGGACTTCCATCGTTTTGAGGGGGCATTGGGTTAGCGCTTGGCTTCTCGCCACTTGTTAGTAGAGGACAGATCCAGGGTGTATGCCTGTTGCGATCAACGTGAGTGAGCTGAGTTTTTTGTTAGCCATCCGGGCTGTTCGACAAAGTATTCTGCATGGATGGAGACAGAGACTGCATCGGCTGAGGTTGTATCCACATTACCGGGGATTGATTCTGATGGCAGAGAGCCCATAGAGGACACTGATTCTCCTATAGTAGAGGAGCTATTTGTTGGGTTGCCAGCAGCTGTGATGGATTCTCCCAGTGTGACTGCTACTGTGACCCCGCATTCAGTAGAGTATTTAGAGTAGAGTCTTCATCTGATGACATTTAAGAGAGATCAAGCTAGGGCCTTGATGTTGACAACTCTTGCTAGGAGAGATGTCGCTCTATTAGAGAGAGAGAGAGGACGCCTTAGCTCATAGAGACACCACTACTGCTAAACGGGATGAGGCTAGATCATCCAGAGATGCATTGATTGTTGAGCGGGATGGCGCTATATCTTCCCGGGATGTAGCCGTTACAGATAGTACTACAGTGAGATCCTTTACCACTGGTATTATTGTTGAGATGAGCTGTGATGCCCCCAAAATAGGTATACATCACCCATCTTGAGTCGCCAAATACATGGTACAAAATTCAAATACAAACTTAATTATACAACCGTCGTGTAAAATACGACAAAACATAGCTGAGAGTTTTAATACGAATATTGTCTTCTAGACAATATCCAAACTCAAATGGAGTCCTCATTACAATTATTATCACACTATTTCATAGAATAGTGAGGACTACTATAACACCATCTCGAACCATCACTCTGTTCCCCGACTAATCCCGGCTACGTTCTCATTTCCTGAATAAAATAATGAAAGCAAAAGGGTGAGCTCAACTAGCCCAGTAAGAAATATTATGACAAAGATAATGCAGAATAAATTATCGTTAGCCTTCAACAGTGTTAAACTAATAAAATATAATAAACATCAAGTTTAACTGCAGCGGAACAAGCAATCCATTAGAAGAGTCAAGTAGAGCATAATATCTACTGTCTTCTATGATTTAAAAAGTTTATCATGAATTTTATCGCTGAGACTCAGCTTTATAAATAAATCACATCATCGAATCATCTCTGCACTACGGGAAAAGATATTCATTAGTATCACGTCCACGAATTATCCATGCACTACGGGCCAAGGATATTCGTGTAATCATCAATTGTGAGACCCCGGATTTATGAATAAAGATTTAAATTTCTCAAAATATTTTTTTTTGAATATTATGGTGTGAATTTGATATAATGTTATAGTTGGGGGTAATATTTATAAATTTTGCAAAGTAAGCAAGTTGTTATATAATATTCGATTGGTCAGGGAATATTCGTTTTAATAGGAAATATTCGTAGGACGACACAATCATTGGTGGATCCCATAACGGAAGTATTGTCGTAGTAAGAAAATGACAAAATTATCTTTTATTAAAAATAACGGCGGAAGTGTTACCGTTAAAACTGTTGAATTACCCGGTAGTAAAAGTATAGTAATACGCGTGGTTGCATAGTAGCACACGGTATTGATTATTGATGCTTATGTGAGAAGTCACTCAGTTATACTTAATTATTGCTACAGTAATTGCTGCATCATATCTCTCATATTATTGATTCGATTATTATCACAGTATCATCTGCATAATATGATATATTATTAAATCAATAATTGAGATGATAAAGTTATTCATATTATTAAATTGAAATATTTACAATATCTAGAAGTTCACAAGGAGAGGTTTTGTTATCTAATCAAGGCCAATAAGGAGAAATCCTTATCGAAAAGCCCCCTCTTTCCTGGGAATGACCTGGTTGTTAAATATTGTGAGTTATAATATTAATGAGGAATAAGTTCGTGTTGATTAAAGATGAATTTGATAGTTTCATTGTGTTGGAATTATTAGTGTTAGTCGAAATCGACATCTATTCCGATGATAATTGATGTCTGGGGGTTATATTGATAAAACGGGTAATTAATCGGATAAATGGGCAATTAATTGCTACTAATTCACATGCTTATATAACTATTTGTTCACATGTGTGTACTATTGATTCACATTCTTGTATTATTAGGAGAGGTGGTGCAAGATTGATAATACTTGCATGACTAAGTTAAAAATGGAGGTATAGATGGAGGTACTATACTGTAATTTATATTTTCACATGTCTAGAACTATTGATTCACATGATTGAACTATTGATTCACATTATTTACTATTAGGGGAGGTGGTGAAAGTTTGATAATACTTGCAGGACTAAATTAAAAATGAAGAAAAAGAGGAAGGTATTATACTGTAATATTTCGAGCCCCAAAACGTGCAATTATCGAAATTATATTTTCCTATAAATAGAAGCTCATTCCTTTATTATTTTTCACCAATTCACTAAAGCTATAGAGCACTTATTATAGAGAGAAATTATAGATTGAAAGAAGAAGAGAAGTCTGCTACCTCACTATTCCAGTATCCAGTCTTCATTTGAGGTAAGGGGTATTATTTCTTTCATATTCATGAAGAGAGCTATTTTTATTCTATTCCTTATTATTCTGTGGGAATAACCTGTCTATGCGAAGTACCGTATACATGGTGAAATTCTTCTATTATTTCTTTATTATTATGTTTGAATAACTTTATACATCATGCCAAGTACCGCATACATGGTGAAATTCTTACGTTATTCCATTCTTTATTATTCATTGGAATATCCTCGCCGGTCCATGGATTTCGTATGAATCGGTTCCATTATTTATTATTCGTTGGAATAACTATATGCATGGATCTATCGCATCGATGCATGGTGAATTCTCCCGCTATTCCATTCTTTATTATTCGTTGGAATATCCGTCGGTCTGGATTTCGCATTTAATTGGTTCCATTATTTATTATTCGTTTGAATAACTTGTCTGCGATCTATCACACGCATGGTGAATTCTTCCGCTTTTTCCATTCAATATTATTACGTTGGAATAACTCATACATGTGGATTACCACACGACATGGTGAATGATCCTTTGTATTCATTCCTTATTAAATTGTGGAAATGATCTCTACGTGGATTCTTCGCATGGCGGTAAAATCCATTTACAGTTCATATATTCTATTATACTCAGTTGGTTAAAGTTTTGGCTTCTATACTCCATGAAATTAGTTGAATATCCTTGATATTTGCGCTTCATCCAGTATCTTTTCATGGAAATATTCTTCTGAGTATTCTTGAATTTTACTCTACAAAGTAATGAGGACTCTATTGAGTGTGGATATTGTCTAGAATGCAATATTCCTGTTTAACCTCTCAGCTATGTTTTGTCGTATATTACACGACGTTTGTATAATTAAGTTGTATTTGAATTTATGTACCATGTTTCTAGCGACCCAAGATGGGTGATGTATACCTATTTTGGGGGGGTCACAGTTGTTATAAAAGCTTAGGGATATGATCCCTGGCTGAGATGTGAGACAAGAACTAGGAGGGGAGAGACGGGGAATTCCTTCGCTAGTATGACCTACCTAAGTTTATTTGGTATTTAATTGGTCGATCTGAGTATAAAGATAATATGTGATATGTTAATTAACCCTTGTTTTGTGACAGTGTTTGAAAATGGCATATGAAAATGTTGAGATCAGCAGTGAAGCACATGAGACCGTTGAGTCACCAACGATCAATACCCAGGATAATGTGCAACAGGAAGACAATAATCCTCAGGTAAACAACAACGATCAAATGATGTACTATGGGATGTTCAGAGGTTTTATGCAATTCATGCAACATCAAGCGAAGGCGACTCCTGTCCAAAATGCAGGTGGAAACACTGACAACTCTCGGACGGTCACCGCTAAGCAGTTCAAGGAGCTGGGACCACCAGAGTTTTTTGGAGAGCCAAAACCACTTAAGGCAAGTAGACGTGGATAAAGCAGATCAACAAGATATTTGATGTCTTGGGATGCTCCGAGGAGCAAAAGGTTCCTTTGCCACCTTTATGTTGCGTGAAGAGGCGACATCGGTGGGAATCAGAAACGTACTCCACTGACGTATTTTCAAGATGTCTTGGGAGAAGTTCCAAGAGCTGTTCAACGACAAGTACTTTCCCGAAAGTATTCGTCACATGAAGGAGGTGGAGTTTATCAAGTTGGAGCAAAACAATATGACCGTGTTGCAATACGAGGCTAAATTTGCGTAGTTATCCCGGTTTGCATCCCATTTGGTCGATAATGAGGAGCGAATGAAGCGAATGTTTCTAAGAGGTTTGAAACTCGATATACGTCAATACCTTATTTCTCACAAACTTTGTTTATATTCAGATGTAGTGAATAGGGCTCAGTTATTGGAGCGCGATAATGAGCCATCCCAACGAAAGGATAACGAGTAACAACACGATAATAATCGTACCGGTGGCAACGACCATCGGAACAATGATAACCATCGTGGGGGAAATTATCATGCCAAGAATGGTAACCACTTCGGTGGTAATCATGGCCAAGATAATAGAAGTGAAAATTTTAAGAAGAGGAGATTCAACAATGATGGAAAGATGTCAGCACCAGCACCTGTTGTTAAGGAAGGAGAACGACCGTCTGTCGTATGTTACAAATGTGGAGGAGAAGGACACATAAGTCCAAAATGCACGATGTAGTCCAAAGCATGTTACAATTTTGGAAAAGAAGGTCACCTAGCCCGATTTTATCGTGCACCAAAGTCAAGTCCAGCTGGGACGATGGCACCAAAGGCGGATACGGACAAAACAAAGTCGGCGGTTTCAGGAAGATCGTTTTTTGTGACTTCTCAAAAAGTGAGTTACCCGAATGAAGTTAGCACGGGTTAGTTAATTATAAATTCTTGCGAAGTCTATACCTTATTAGATAACGGTTCTACCCATTCTTTTATCTCTCTTGTTTGCGCTCAACGTTTAAATTTAACTCTAGAGAAGTTAGACTTTGACTTATCGATTGAAACTTCGTTAGCAGAAACCTTCGTTACCTCCACTGCTTATAAATCTAGTTTGATTCAAATCAAAACTTTTACGTTACCTATCGATCTTATCTCTTTGAAAATACTTGCCTTTGATACGATTTTAGGAATCGATTGGTTAACTACTCATCAAGCTTTTCGTAAGGTTGTTAGCTTTCATATTCCTAACCAACCTGTTATGCAAATTCAAGCAACCAAACCACTAAAGTCAATCATTGTCATATCAAGGCATAAGTAAAGAGCCCCAAGCCTTTCGCTGGTGACTTCCAAGTCTTGGAATACACCGAAGCCAGAATATCCGTAGGGGATGTCGTGACTAACGGTGGCAAGTTGATAGGTATCAATGTGACGTGCTATCCAAGTCTTGGATGAGAGTCACAGTTTTGAATGATATTTCTATTGTTAATAAATTTCCTGACGTATTTCTGAAGACTTCTTAGCCTACCTCTAGAGCGTAAAATTGAATTTTGTATTAACCCCAGTACAAAACCCATTTCTAAAACCCTCAAATATTTCTTCAACTAAAATGAACGTAACATGCGCCAAAGACGTTGGCTCGAGCTGTTGGAGATTACGATCATACCATTCAATATCATCGTGGAAGAGCAAACGTGGTAGCTGATGTGACGCCCCCAAAATAGGTATACATCACCCATTTTGAGTTGTCAATAACATGGTATAGAAATAACTACAACTTTATTAATACAACATATAAACTGTAAGTTTAAATACAAATATTGTCATCTAGACAATATCCATACCCAACTAAGTCCTCATTACAATTATTGGTACATTATTTTATAAAAATTGTAAGGACTACTAAAACAACTTCTAGAACCATCATTCCACACCCCGACTAGTACTCGCTACATTCTCGCCTCCTGAGAAGAAAAATGGAACAAAAAGGAAAAGGGTGAGCTCAACTAGCCCAGTAAAGAATATTATGACAAAGATAATATAGAACAAATTATCGTTAGTCTTCAACAGGGAAAAATTTGATAAAATACAATAGACAACAAATTTCAGATCATTATTCGCAGTGGAAATAATAATTCATAGATGAGTTACGTAGAGAATGAAATCTACGATATTCTATGAATTTAAAAGTTCATCATCATTATTTTATCCCTGTAACATCAATCAATATTCATCTTGAATCAAATATTCATCTTTGTACTACAGGTCAAAGATATTCATCAGTCGGTCATATTCATCTCAACACCTGTACATCTTTGCACTACGGGCCAAAGATATGCATAAGAAAATCAACCATCTTTGCACTACAGGCCAAAGATATTCAATAATATCATCATTTAGGACTGAAGATGATGAAAAATATTTTAAAGAAAACGAATCCAGTGAAACAAAAGAATAAATATTAAGGATTCGTATTTCAAACAATCCGAGTTCAAAAATACTTCATTAATAATCATAGTGAAGTAAAATTTTAGAATGATCAAAACATGGATACAATCAAAGCTAGTATCCATAATAGATATTTTGGACAAAAACAAAAATTTAAATTTTTTGTGAATAGTGCCGTATTCGTGAATAGTGTCATATACGTGAATAATACCGTATACGTGAATAGTAACCCCGACACTAAAAGACAAGAATTTCACAAGAAAAATCTTACCAATAATCCAGCATAATGATATTAGAAGAAATAATATCATTTTTTTTAAAAAATAACATCCCTTACCTCGAAAAGATCTGTATTTAATGGAATACTAGAGATATAGTCTTTGAAGGAACTTCACATCAGATATAGCAACACTCAAAGTATCAAAATACTCATAAGAATACGCCGATAATATAGAGAGAGAAAAGAGAGAAAACTTCAGGTTTACGGTGTGATTTTAATTCTAACCTAAGCACCTATTTATGAAAAATGCTTAGAACACCAAAGCAGAAAATTTAATAATTTAATAATATTATTTTTCCAAATCTCCCTACGCACACCACCAGCTGAATTCAACCACTAACACATGTCCCAAAAAATAAAAAAAATGTTTTTCTTAATTAAAATATTTTAAACTTCAAAAATTAATTATTTCAGAACTTTGGAACTTCAATAATTCATAATAAATAGCCCTTTTATTAGAAAAATTTAAACCTTATGTCTTTTCCATAGGAAATTCCATTATCTACAACTTTGCAGAAAAAAGTTTTTCCAAATTCCAAACAGAAATTGACCGAAATCCATAAACAGACGATTTTACAGGCTATAATCAAATTTCAGTCAAGAAATGGGGTCCACCGACACACAAAACATGTGTTAATTATTTAATGCAACAAAAATACTCTTCCTCTTCATATACTCATATATCCCACATTTATTATAAAAATATCACCATTATTATATTATTAAAATATAATAATATATTTAAATAAATTATTTTATCAGAAAAAAAAATATTAATTTTCAACAATTGTCACATTAAAAATTTTCTCCATCTATATCCACATAAAATCAATATTTTCTCATCATATAAATCAATAATTAATTATTCACAAATAATATTACTGAGAATCACAATATTGACAATGGTGTAGTTCCTGTGAAAGAGGGGCTTTCAATAAGGATTTCTCCTCATCGGCACGCAATTAGATGACCAAACCTCTCCTTAGAGATGTAACTTTCTAGACATTGCAAATAATGTTATCTAATAATATTATTAGGATAATATGAATTATTGCTTCGATAATGGAAAATAATGTGTAGTGACAATTATTGAAACAATGTAAATATAAAATATCAACGTAGCAATTATTGAATCAATAAAATAAAATATTGAACAAGAATTACCGTAACAATTATTGAGTAGTGCCTTCTTACGTAAGAATCAATAATTGATGCAATACCGGTGTGCTTCTTGTGTTTTAACCACCGTAGTATTTCAACAAAGATAAACCAGAATAACTACGCCATAGTTATTTATAAACAACTTATATTTGTTGTTTTCTTCATCCAATCGCTTTCGTTATGGGGCCCAATACAAGGTCGTGTGTTAGTCGCATTTAATATTCCCCGACATCAAGAATATTCCACCTACCAAACGAATATTCTCCGACAACAATATATATTTTATAACCACTTGCTTATTTGAAATATTTGCGCGTTTTACCCATAACTAACTATATTAATAAAATTAACCCTTACTATTTAAAAATAATAAATAGAGAAAATTTAATTTCATTAATAATAAGTTGGGGTCTTACAGCTGACGCGTTGAGTAGAAGATCGTATGCGTTTACGAGTGCGATGTTGTTAACACAAAAACCCATTTCGTATAACTTACAAATGATGAAGATAGAGTTAAAGACTCTAAGGACCCATGTGGTGATATCAAATATACGAGTAGAATCGACTTTAATCGATAAAGTTAAAAGTCGCTCAAGCTACACACCCGAATCTGATGAATGTGAAGAAGAAGGTTCAAGAGGGCGTTATTATAGAAGCAAGAATCGATGAAGAGAGAAAATCTCAACCCTTGATTTTATTGGTCTATTTAAAATTCTCGATCGAGTAGGAACTGTTGCCTATAGACTCGTTTTACCGCCAAGTATGTCGCGTGTTCATAACGTTTTTCACGTATCGTTGTTAGTAAAAACTTAGTCTTGGGAGACTTTGGAGCCAAATTTCAGAATAATTAATAAATCTAAAAAATTATGAAATTATGGGGGTTTTATAGAGCATGTTACAAGCTTTCCATAGCCTCAAAAATGGACTAATTCCGATAAAGGATGAAGAAGTTATGAAGATTTGAAGTATGTGTGTCAAAAGTTGCAAAATCTGGAAAATTGGAGTTAAGTGTCAAAGGTCGAGTGCCTAGGCACTAGGCTCGGTGCTTAGAATATGTTCTTGGGCGCCTAGGCGCTTGCCCAAGGCCAAATTTGGGCGCCTAGGCTCTGGTCAAGTGTTAAGCCAAAATCTGTCTGGACGTCCTTTAGTAAATTAGGCATAATGTTTTCATACGAACTCCGATTAAGGTGATTCAGGATGATTCAGAAAGATAACGAGTAGACCTAAAACTTTCATTCTTTATATTTTGAGATTTGAGGTCGGTATCAAGGCCTAATATGGCTATTTTAGGGACTAATGTGCATTCAGAGGCAATCGGAGGACATCAGGCATGCACATATGCAACGTGTAATGTTTTCTACGATATAGGTATTCAAGGTATCCTCACCTTTTTGGCATACCAGGTATGTATATAAATTTCAAGGGTGAAATTTCATATGGAGGGAAGATTGTGAGACCCCATATTTTATGAATAAAGATTTAAATTTCTCGAAATATTTTTTTTGAATATTATGGTGTGGATTTGATATAATGTAATAGTTGGGGGTAATATTTATAAATTTTACAAAGTAAGCAAGTTGTTATATAATATTCGATTGTTCGGGGAATATTCATTTTAACAGGGAATATTCGTACGACGGCACAATCATTGGTGGATCCCACAACAGAAGTATTGTCGTAGTAAGAAAACGACATAATTATCTTTTATTAAAAATAACGGCGGAAGTTTTACCGTTAAAACTATTGAACTACCCAGTAGTAAAAGTATAGTAATACGCGTGGTTGCATAGTAGCACACGGTATTGATTATTGATGCTTACGTGAGAAGTCACCGGTTATACTCAATTATTGCTACGAGAATTTCTTTGATCATATCTCTCATATTATTGATTCGATTATTGTCACAAAGATCATCTCGCATAATATGATATATTATTAAATCAATAATTGAGACGACAAAGTTATTCATATTATTAAATTTCAATATTTACAATGTCTAGAAGTTCTGTCAAGGAGAGGTTTGGTCATCTAATTGCTCGCCAATAAGGAGATATCCTTATCGGAAAGCCCCCTCTTTCTTGGGAACTAACACGATTGTTAAATATTGTGAGTTATAATATTAATGATGAATAAGTTCGTGTTGATTAAAGATGAATTTGATAGTTCCATTGTGTTGGGATTATTAGTGTTAGTAGAAATCGACATCTATTCCGAATAAAAATTATTGTCTGGGGTTATATTGATAAATCGGGTAATTAATCGGATAAATGAGTAATTAATTGCTACTAATTCACATGCTTATATAACTATTTGTTCACATGTGTGTACTATTGATTCACATTCTTGTACTATTAAGGGAGGTGGTGCAAGATTGATAATACTTGCATGACTAAGTTAAAAATGGAGGTATAAATGGAGGTACTATACTGTAATTTATATTTTCACATGTCTAGAACTATTGATTCACATGATTGAACTATTGATTCACATTAATTACTATTAGGGGAGGTGGTGAAAGTTTGATAATACTTGCAAGACTAAATTAAAAATGAAGAAAAAGAGGAAGGTATTATACTGTAATATTTCGAGCCCCAAAACATGCAATTATCGAAACTATATTTTCCTATAAATAGAAGCTCCAAATTGTCAACATGATACTGCTTTATGGAGTAAAATTCAAGAATAATATTGTATCAAAAATGATTTGGACCGAAAAGAAATCATTTTTTATAATGAATATTACCCCAGGTAAATAGTACTCGAGTGAATAGTACCCTGTGAATAGTACTTCAGAAATAGTACCCCGTGAATAGTATTTCGGCATGAAAAAGTTAAAACTTATCAAGAATGTTCAGAATAATATTTCCATGAAAAGATACTGGATGAAGCGCTAATTTTAAGGATATTCTACTAATTTCATGGAGTATAGAAGCCAAAACTTAACAAAATGAGTGTAGAATTCTAAATCTAAAATAAAAACATATTCCTTACATACTACAGAGTATGAAAGAAAATATTATTTCATACGAATATTGAACAAAAATAATATCTCTTACCTCAAAAAGAAGAGTATTCCAACTGGTATAGCGTGAATATTCTTGAAGAAAACTTGCACTGTTTTCTACACTCAAAGCTTCCTAAAAATTGAAAGAAATACACTCCATATTATAGAAGAAGAATTCTCTGATTCTAGTGTGATTTTCAATTCTAAACTAAGCATCCTATTTAAAGGAGAATGAAAAGGATACTAGTTTATCACGGGCGCACAGACTGACAATTTCACTGATGAAATTTGAGAATTCACGGATGTATTAAGTCACGGATTGATTTTTAATTCTACACACCCACACATCACTTTCACCATATCACTCTCACCATACACACACACACACACACACACATCACTTTCACCATATCACTCTCACCATACACACATTTTCCTCCACCACCACTTTTTTAACTTACACATACTCTTACACACACGGTGCACGCACACATGTCAAATACACACACACACACACACACACACACACACACATATATATATATATATATATATACTTTATAACTTCCTTCCGATTATTTTGAAAAATGAGTAAGTGGGGTCCAAATAATAAGTGAAATTTACAACAAATACTTCATAAAAATCCCCTCAATATTTTTAACAACATTTATTCATCATTATTATAACTCGCAATATTAACAACCAGATTGTTCTCAGGAAAGAGGGTGCTTTCCGCTAAGGATTTTTCCCTATTGGCGCGAAATTAGGTGACCATACCCCTTTCCTCAATTATGAAGATAATAATATGAATAACTTGGCATCTCAATTATTGATTTCATAATATAAAATATTGACAATAACTGAATCAAATAATGTGAGATACTATGCAGTAATTACAGTAGAAATAATTGAGTATAACTAAGTGACTTCTCACGTAAGCATCAATAATCAATACCGTGTGCTACTATGCAACCACGCGTATTACTGTACTTTTATCACCGGGTATTTCAATAGTTAACGGTAAAACTTCCGCCGTTATTTTCATAAAAATATATTTCTGTCATTTTCTAACTCCGATAATAATTCCGTTGTGGGGTCCTCCAATGATTGTGCCGTTGTACGAATATTCCCCGACCAATCGAATATTTTATAACAACTTGCATACTTTGCAAAATGTATAAATATTACCCACAACTATAACATTATATCAAATCCACACCATAATATTCTAAAATATATTTCGAGAAAAATTAATCTTTATTCATGAAAGTTGGGGTCTTACATGAGCGCATATATTGATGAACACCATGTCACCATGCAGTTGGCTGTGGATCTGTTGGCTCGTGTAGATACACTTGAGTAGGAGCTCATAGTGTTACCTCCTTCTTCAGAGAGAGATGTCATGTTGGACTTGATAGCTCGCATATACACTGATTTGTAGATGGGCTTATATTTTCTTGCACATACTAGCTAGCCATTTTGTCATGTACAGTACATATTGTATATATCAAACATCATTATATATTGTAGGGAAATATATTTTGATTCACTTCCCTTTTAATTGTGCCTTGTTACTTGCTTGTTATTTGCTTGCTTCTTTAGGGCTTGTGATTCACACATGTCTTAGGATCTTTTAGAATGGATCATTGATCTGTGTGTATCCCTACCTTTTGGTGTCTTGGGACTAGTTTCTGTATGTAGTAATGGAGAGGAGTGTAACTTTCCTCTCTGAGGTTGACCACACCATAGATGGTTACTGGTACTCCTTTGTATGGGGGAGCCTAGGTAGTTCCATCTCTTATGGATTGGTGTTTCTCTTTGAGGACCTAACCGCAGCTTAGATGGTTGCCAATTCTCCCATTTGTGTGGGGAGATTAGTTAGTTCTATCCCTTTGGTCTGAAGCCGATGAAATGTGGTGGATTGAAGGTTGATCCCAGTACCATGTGACAAGTTTTTGTGTTTTGGTAAGGGGTAAGTTTTAACCATAAATGGCTGCCTACGTACTCCTATTGAAGAGGAGATCAGGTCTGCGTAGTTCGAACCTAGTGTAAGAGGTTCTGTAATAACCCGAGATTTTGAATAATTCAAATTTTACAAATAAATTATTTTTTTTATTATTAATATTGACTGTTAATATTGTGATGTGTATCTGTGATACGAGTCTCGAGTAGTGGTCAATTTGTGTATTGACTGAAAAATAAGAGTAGAGTTGTGCTTAACAGCTTTAGAAACCCTAACCCTAGTTACAGATAGGGATTCGATAGAAAATATAATTATATTGATATGTACGTGTTTGTACTGAAGAGAAATTATGATCAATGATTGATCGGATAAGGTTTAAAATTAATAAACCCTAATAAGAGATTAGAAACCCTAACGTACAGTTAGGAATCCTAAACGAAAGCTGGGGAAACTCTAATTTTTTAATTCAAGAATCCTAAACCCTAATTAGGAAACCCTAATCCTAATTAGTAAGCCTTAATGTGAATATTAAACTTTAATGTGATTAGAAAACCTTAATATAATTAGTAAACCCTAATTATAGTTTAAAAATCTTAATTTCCTATTTTTAAAACCCTAAATTGAAAATCTTGGAAACTAATGTTGTAAAACCTAAGGGTTAGAACCTAAGGGTTAAACCCTAAGGGTTTAGAAAATGTCATGTATGCCATTAAAAATATAAGGAGAATGTCAAAATTTCCCTTTTAGTATATTTTTAAGAACTAACTTGCAAATATTACCATATCAAGAGTTGGTGACCTAATTATTTGACTTTGCATGACCTACAAATCCAGCGAATCAGCCTCTAATGGACAACTATCAGAGCATACATTGCATCTAAGTGATTATAAATAGATTTGTGAGAGAGAAAGTCCATTCATGTGCTCATTTTTCTCTCAAGCTCTCACCAACTCTCTCTCTCACCAAGACCTCCGAATTTGTTAAGTAGATCAGTCACATAAACAGCCCCTAGATCACCTTATATCAGATTGGAGAGCATAGATCAAGATTTGAACTTGAAGGTATAAAAGCCCTAACCTATTTTTGATCTTTAATGTTAAGAAAAAAATTATGTTTATGTGTTTGTATTTGTGTTAGAAGTTGTTTTATGATGATCTATGATGATCCATCATGGATCCATAGGATCAAAGTGCTTTAATTTGGTGTTTTTCAAAAACTGTTCTTGAACTCAAAAAGTAGTCTAACAACGTAATGTCAGGGGCTGTAAATCTTTGTCTGTTAGTGTTTTGTGTTGTTTTAAGTGTTAGATCGGTAGTTTGTTATGTGGTCTGTGATCTGGAAGTGTAAACACAGTCATCACATGTCTAGATTTCATTTTATTCTTGGTCAAAACTCGTTGACCGGGCATGACCACTCAAAATCTGGGCAACCCAGAAATTTAAAAAACCGAGTCTGTCAACGTTTTGTAACGACCAGATCTGTCAAGTGTTATGTGATATATTGATGTTATGATATCTATGTTGTAGCCTATTATATGTTCTTTGATTCCATGCCTTAAGATCCCACAAACAATCAACAGATCGAACGTAACAAGTGGTCAAAGTAGGTCACTTGCACTGATTTTGCATTTTTGGAATTTCCAGAAAAGGGTATGAACAATGTTTCTGACAAGCTTTGATCATGTCATAACTTGTGAATCTGTTGTTGTTGAACTGATCTGTTGTTATAGTAATGTTCCTTGTCATGTGGACTATAGATTTGAACCATTATAACAGTTAATTGATGACCAGAACCTAACTTAAAATGAGCTAGAAAGAGACCGGTCGAACTGCTGGGTTTCTGGGAAAACCCAGAAACACTCTGACAGTATGTTTGCAAGCCCAGATCTTTTAGTTTGTTTGTTGTATGACCGAGATGACAATTGATTCATGTAGTGATACATAAACACTACATGATCAATGTTTAACATTGCCCAGAAAATGTATAGGTTGGAAATTACAATCGCTCAAACCATGACCCTTGAGAACTGGTCTAACAGTGTTCTTGAGGCTCAAGAACACCTAAGACGACAAAAAGCGTCGCTAAAGGGCTATAGCGACGGTTTTTATTATTTTTTATTTTCTGATTTTTCGGGAAATTAATTAAAAAAAGAATTTAAATTCTAAAAATTACAAAAATGGTTTTAAAAATTATTTTAAATTATGAAAATAATTTTTGACTATTTCAGGATATTTTTCATTAATATTTATAATTATTTGAATATTAATGATATTTAATTTATTTAATTAGTTTATTAAATAAATTAGAGAAAATGATTTTAATATTATAAAAATCATTTTAAATAAGAATAAAGTATTTAAAAATATTTTGAGTTATAAAATATAAATTTTAATATTTTTGGAGAATTTTCGCTAATAATTTAATATTAATGATATTTAATTTATTTAATTTGTATATGAAATAAATTAGAAAATAATGATTTTAATATTATAAAAATCATTTTAAATGAGAATAAAGTGTTAGAAAATATTTTGAATTATAAAATATAATTTTCAATATTTTTGGAGAATTCTCATTAATAAATTAATATTAATGATATTAGATTTTTTAATATTATATTAAATAAATGAATTAAAAATAATTTTATTGATTTAAAAATCATTTAAAAATGAGAAAATGATTTAAAAATATTTGAAGTTATAATTAATAACTTTTAATATTTTAATGATAATTTCATTAATATTTAAATATTAATGGTGATGGTTTAAAATAATTTTAATTAATTTAAAAATCATTTAAGTAGAATATTGATGATTTAAAATATTTTAAGTTATTAATAATAACTTTAATATTTTTATATGTATAACATTAATATTTTTATATTATTAAATATTAATGATGATAAGATTATTTGATAATTAAATCATTTAAAAATGATTTAAGTGTTTGAAAAATTATTATAATTTATAATAATTATTTATAAATTATTAAAAGCTTCCGAAAAATATTATAAAGGATAATTGACTTATCTAAAATAATATTGAAGCTTAGAGACCAAGTTTAGTTGACAATAAATGTGTAAATTATCGGATAAGGTGACCAAATTACATCGAGAGATGAGATCAAGTCCAAACTGCAAGAACTAGTTAGACTTGATAAGTGTTTATATAGGTTATAAACACTAATGTGGCTATGTGGTAATGTGTCTAGGAGAAGTATTGACTGTAAATTACAGTGATACATGTTGTGAAATATTGTGCTAATTGTGAGACCGATATTATTGGTTATAGGTCTTTCAAACGCAGATAAATATATTGTGTAGCAGTAATCAACGCGGAAGGCAAGTTTCCTTAACTCAACCTTGAGTTAATATTGTTCTATTATTATGGTGGTTAATTATTGTTAATTAGACCACGTGCAATAATTTATTGTTGATTATTCGCAGTTAGTGCATGTTTATTAATTCAAATTGAATTATTGATTCTGAGAATATACTTGTAGAATAACTGTTGTTGAATATTCACATCCGTAGAAGCTATTATTGATTTCAAATAGTATAATTAAATTCTGTCTATTGTTTAATCGTATTGAAACATGTCTTAGCTAATTGTTTTGGCTAGACGAACATTTGTTAGAACTTGATAGGTTCGAGAAGAGAAGAGAAGAGAATTCAATTATTATTGATGGATCAATGCCGATTGTTTAATTTAGATCGAAAAAGAAAACTTGATAGGTTTGAGAAAGAAGAGAAGTGATTAGATATTAAAATCATAGTATTTTGTTGTTAAATCAAATTTTGATTTCGAGAAGGAAGAACAACCTTTTATAAAAAGGAACATTTTATTGGTCGTATATTAGGCTACTTTTCATGGCGATGTAAGTATTATGCATAATATAGGTACAAGGAGTTGGTAGGCTCTCTAAGTACTACTTGCAGAGGGGTATGATTTAATCTTTATGGTTATCTGATACACCTGGGTATATCAAAGTATATCTTTGATAGTTACTCGACAAGTAAGTTATAGATCCTTCTGATCACTCAACATAATTCTGAAAAATATTTGTATCCTATTATTTGGGTATATCAAAGTAAATCTTTGATAGTTACTCGAGAAGATAATTTTAAGATCATTTAAGATCATTCAGTATACACCCAGGAGAATATTTCTAAATTGTTATTCATTAGAATATCGTAAAAACTTTGAAAGCATTGTACTATTTCATTATCAGATTATTGTGTTGCATAGAATGCGAAGAGACTTGTTAGTTATTAAATCTTTGTTTAGCTATTTCAAAGTTCTCTGAACTTTGGTTTTATTCTATCAAAATAGATAGTCTGTTCTAATTGATTCTTATACATTTATTGTAAGTCTTAACTTGCGGGGCAAATTTGTTGCTCACCCTTGCTAAATAAAACTTTTCAGCTAGGGATGAAGTGGCAGGAGGTGCTGTGAAGGACAAGGGCAAAGGCATTGTAATAAATTAGTTATTAATAGCATTATTATTATGTTATATTTGTAAATCCAATTTTGTATATGTAAAGGGTATGTTTGTAATGTTAAGGTTATAGAACCTGGGACTAATGTATTAACTTTATAAGTTAATGTGGTGTAATATTTTATTCATCAATGAATGGGTAGTTAGATGATATTATATTGTGGATCATGAGCACCAAACTCGGGGGTCAGGTAACCCGAATTTGGGGGTGTCACAGGTTCAACGCTATATGTGAAAAGGTGTAGAAGTGTGTTTTTATTTTTTTATTGTGTGACCGGGCCATTAAAAATGGTTGCCTACGTACTCCCGTGTATTGGGGAGTTCAGATCGACGTAGATTGCCCCATGTGAAGGACGGATTGCAGCCAAAAAGTTTGATCCCATGTTCAGGATAAACTGCAGGTGAAAAGTTTGATCCCATGTATAGGACAAACTGCAAGTGTGAAAAGTTTTATCCTTGGTGGGATAAAATTGCAAGTGTGAAAGATTCAATCCCTGGTGGGATAACTTGAAAGGTTTGAAATGAAATGGAGTGAAAAATCTGATGATCCAAAAACCAGGCTGCTGTTTTGAAAAGTGTGTTTGTCTCTGATGGGGTAGATGGGTATGAAGAAGGGTTATATGTAGTTAAGGGTTAGAAAACCTGAAGTGACTGGTGATCTGGCAATCCAAAATCAAGATGTTTGCTTGATGGGACCTCAGACATAGTACTGTTTCACGGTGTCCGAGTTGATGAGTTGTGGAAATTCATAGCCGTCCATTTCCTTTAATCTGAGAGCACCTCCTGTCAATACCTCTTTGACAACAAACTGGCCTTCCTAGTTTGGGGCAAATTTTCCTTTGGATTGATCTTGGTTGTCAATGATTTTCTTCAAAACCAAGTCATGTTGTTTAAACTGCCATATCCAGACTTTCCTGTTGTAGGATCTGGCGATCCTTTGTTAGTATAATTAACCATGGAAGATAGCACTGGTTCGCCTTTCGTCTATCAGAGACAGTTGGTGATACCTATCTTGTAACCATTGGTCTTCATCCAGCTGAGTGTCTATCAACACTCTGAGGGATTCCATTTCCACCTCTATTGGGAGCACTGCTTCCACCCCATAGGTTAATGAGTAGGGGGTTACCCCAGTGGAAGTACGCATTGAAGTTCTGTAAGCTAATAGAGTCAGAGGCAACAGGTCAGGCCATCCTTTGTGATTGGCAAGCATCTTTTGCATGATCTTCTTGATGTTCTTATTAGCCGCTTTAACAGGACCATTCATCTTTGGACAATAGATGACGGAGTTGAGGTGTTTGATGTGGAATTTAATGCTTAACTTGTGAGACCCCAAATTTTATGAAATAAAAGTATTCAATTTTTCTATTTTGGTGAATAGTTAAATTGATAAAAGTTTAAAGTTAAGGGTGACATTTGAAATTTTTTCAAAATAAGCAAGTTGTCATAAAATAATCAGTGGTAAAATACGCGTGGTTGCATAGTAGCACACGGTATTGATTATTAATGCTTACGTAAGAAGTCACTCAGTTTGATTCAATTATTTTCGATATTTTATATATTATTAAATCAATAATTGAGATAAAAAGGTTATTAATATTATTATTTGCAATATTAACGATGTCTAGAAGTTCTAACAAGGAGAGGTTTGGTCACCTAATTGCGCGCCAATAGGGAGAAATCCTTATTGAAAGCCCCCTTTTTCCAGGAGCGACACAGTCGATTAATAGTGTGAATTATAATAATGATGATGAAATTTTGTTTTATTAGTATTATTAATGTAATAAAAGCGGAAAACTTTTTATATAAAGCGTAATACTTTTATAAAGTTATCCGTTTTATTAGACTATAAATAGAATATATTATATTCTATTATACATAGTGTTTTTGCATAGTAAAATCTTTCTATATAAAACATAATACTTTTATAAAGTTATTTGTTTTATTAGATAATAATTAGAATTTATTATATTTTATTATGCATAGTGTTTGCATAGTGCCTGCATAATGTTTGTATAGTAAAATCTTTTTATATAAAACAGAATACTTTTATAAAGTTATTCGTTTTATTAGATTATAAATAGAATATATTATATTTTATTTAAAAGATTTTGTTTTATTAGAATATTTATAGTAAACCAATCTGGACCGTCCGTTAAAAGTAAATCAATCTGGACCGTTCAGGAATTAGTTATCATTCAGTCCATTCTCCTTTAAATAGAAGCTCATTCCTTCATTATTTCTTACGAATTCACTGAAACTCTAGAGAGAGAAACTATAGAGAGAAAGAAGAAAAGTATTATGCTACTTCACTACTCCTATATCCAGTTTGTTCTAAGGTAAGAGATATTATTTGTTGTACTCGTAAGGGTATTATTTCTTTCGTATTCATGAAAAGAACTTCTGTTATTCCATTCTTTATTATTTTGTTGGAATAACCTGTATACGCGGACTACCCTATACATGGTGAAATTCTTCTATTATTCCATTCCTTATTATTATGTTATAATAACCTGTCTATGCGAAGTACTGCATACATGGTGAAATTCTTCTATTATTCCATTCTTTATTATTATTGTGTGGAATATCCACATGCATGACGTTTTACGCATGACCTAGTTCCATTATTTATTATTCATTGGAATATCACGCCGGCATGTAATTACGCTCGACACGGTTAAGATTCTTTATTATTACATTGAGAATAACACCGTCTCATGCGATCTATCTCATGTATGGTGAATTCTTCAGTTATTCCATTCTTTATTATTCTGTTGGAATAACCTGTCTATGTGGATTACCACATGCATGGTGAATGATCCTTTGTATTCATTCTTTATTAAATTGTGGAAATGATTTATTTACGTGGATTATCATGAAAGTCATAATAAAAGCATTGGACTGATGAAAATCATGGGTATATGTTGTATTAGTAAGTGTTATGATGAGTTATGTTGGTTATTATGTGAAAACATATAAGTTTCTTATAAATCACAAAGAGTTGAAGATCAAATTTTGGTGAAAATGGAACATGAAATTCAATTGACTATATCTCCTATTATATTTCAAATTTTTGAGTATGGTCAAGTTCTAGAGTTAGATTTATGAGTTTTCTAACTTATCCAAGTGGAATCACTGGAAAAGGTGTTGTAGATTTTCGTGTGGACTGATTTTAACAAAGGAATCAAAAGCTGCAAAATATGAAAAAGCTACTGCCTAGAAATTTAAAAGGGCATTTTTGGCAACTTAATTTATGAGAAAAATTCCGGCCTTTTGGGACATAGAAATATATGGTATAAAGTACCTCTTGTCCAAAAATGAGCTCATTCCGGCTTAAAATAAGCAAGTTATGACCATCTTAATATTTAGGTTTTTTCGACGAAAAATACTATAACTGGAGTTCTATAACTCTGATGACCATAAAATTTAAACTGGAAAATCATGTTAACACGTGTAAGATCCTGCCAAGATTTGGGAATTTCTGGAGTTAAACTTGAGGTAGCTAATTTCTTAAGGAATTAATTAGAAATTGATTTATGAAAAATAGTAAATGAATTTTAAAAATTCTGAGAAAAATATATGTTCAATATGGGACTATATTCTACTAAATCCAAGAAAAGAAATATTTTTGGGACTGATTTGGCATTTTTCATGAAAATGCACTAGTTATGGGTATATGAGTTAAATATGTTATGTGAAGTTGAAAATTGGTAAATAGGATTTTATGGCTTGGGAATCCTATATAGGGTATATGCAGATTTTTGATAAGAGATTTGATCATTGATGATGAAATCTTATGAGTATGGCATTTTTGAATGATTAAATGCATTATTTGGTAAAGTGTAAACAATTAAAATAAATTGTTTATAAGTTTAAGAAATGATTAAAATATTGTTATATATTAATGATATTAGATTATAATATTATTAAGTGATTGATAACATTGGAATATTCTTGAACCCTGGATAAATTATATTATAAATGTTAATATTTATCTTTTATCTCATTTGATTGATTCTTTATATCATTGTCATGATCCTCATGCTTATATTGTGTTGAAAGTCATCTGTGGCTTACGTGCATAGATGGACTTGGAATGATTATGACCAGAGATTATTATTCAGTATAATCATGGTAAGTAATGTTACAAATGATGTGGTAAAAGTCATCTTTAGCCCGTAGTGCATAGATGGACTTGGTATGATTATGACCAGGGATTATTCGGTATAATCATAACCGTAATTGAAAATACGAATATCCTTGGCCCGTAGTGCATGGATAATTCGTGGTCGTGATACTATGAAGCTGAGTTTCAACATTATTGGTTTTACAGTTGTATATCTTTGGCCTGTAGTGCAAAGATGAACTGTTGGTTATTGGTTTTATAGTTGTATATCTTTTGCATGTAGCGCAAAGTTGGACTATTGATTTACTTGATTATAAATATGAATTGTGATTTAATTATAATCTGTGGTGGTTCAGGTAAAGACATGTGATGAAAATTATCTTCGTCCTGTGTGCGAAGAAGAATTTAGAATCACAATTGTGATTATGAGTTATTCACATAATCGTGGACGGGAATTGTTGATTGATGTTACAGGGATAAAACATTGTTGGTGGACTTTTAACAAGGAGAAGATAATAGACCTTATGGTCTATTTGACTCTTTTAATGGATTGCTCGTTCCGCTACAACTATGGTTGAAAAGTTTTATCATCTACCATATATTCTAAATCTCTGATTTATTATTGATGAAAGCTATTGATAATTTAATTATCTTTAGTCATGATATTATTTACTAGGCTGGTTGTGCTCACCCTTTTGCTTCACAATTCCTTTCAGGTAATAAGAGTGTTATCGAGTCGAGCGGGGGATAACCGGGGAATAGAACGGTGGTTTATAGCTGTTGAGGTTCTCCCTAAATAGTATGGAAATAATTTTATTGAGAACTGTCGACGTCGGGATTTTTGATTGTCCCTTTTCGTTACTTGTTCTTTGGTGTTCTCATGTTAATGTGAGACTTGTTTGAAAAAAATAAGTGAAAAAGGTCCGACATGTATAATGTCGACGATTGAGTTTAAGAGTCGCCAGTTTGTGTTTTTAACTTGTTGCGCCAACGCAACCGAAAAGATTTGCACATTGACCCAGTGATTTGACACTGCTAAACGGGTCTGTGAAACCGAGATTCATTAAGGGTTCGGGGGCTTGATTATACAGAGGGAAGGTGTAAGGCACCCCCCCGACATCCGTGTTACCACGGTGACCGCCACTCTTCAAAGAAATTGTTATATGAATGTGTGTGTGGATCAATGTGCAATTTATTTAAAAGTAGTGCGAGGCCTCGTTCGCACCTATATACACAAGGTTTGAATTTTATATGAAATTCAGTTTTAACCAAGATTTAGCAATGAAGTTTTGTAAAAAGAGGTTTTTCAAACCCTGTGCTTAATAGGAATTGAGACCTTTTCATACTTCCATTTTATTATTAAATGTCTGGCTTGTTTGCTTTTATTTTTGAGATGCGAAGCATTCTCGAGAAAATAATATACAGCAGTGCCGAACTCCTCATGGGCATGACAACCATCCAAGGAAACTCATACATTGTAAAATAATGTACAAGTTACTTACAACCAGAAAATGTCCATCATGGGAACCGAATCTAGATTCAGTAAACTGAACCTGTGATCACATGATTCCTAGGCTCACAAGAATCTGCAATTTGTATGGAAAGCGATAGCGAGTTATATATATATATAAAGCATTAATATATATATATATATATATATATATATATATATATATATAAACATAATCAACCGCCAATAAGTGAACTGAAAAAGCAGACGAAATGTAAATAAAGTCGTAAAAGCGATCAATCGCCGCAAGTAAACTCAAAGCGGGACGAAATGTAAATAAAGTTTGTAAAAAGCCACTTGAGTAAACTCGAGCTGGCGAAACGTATATATATATATATATATGTACAAAAATATATATAAAAGAAATAAACACATTTGGATGTGAATCCAGGCTCATCGGATATGTCAAGACAAAGCAATTATATATATGTATATATATATATAGCGATAGTAAATGCATAGGATATAAAATCAAAGCTCATCGGATATGTCCACAACAATTATATATATAAGTATATATATATATATATATATATATATATATATATAAGTAATTAAATGCACTTAGGATGTAAAATCTGGGCTCATCGAATGTAGATCGACCACGATTTATATATATAAGTATATATATATATATATAAGCAAATAAACGCTCCAGACCGAAGTCTAGGCTCAATCAAGGCATAACTCCATAATGTTAGTCCATATATACAAAATATATACATATATTAGTATATATATACAGACAAAAATGAAAACCACAGACCGAAGTCCGGGCAAACACACTCACACGACTCTCAACGTGTACAAAAGTGTGTGATAATAGGAGAAAGAGGCTTTATAGAATGTAAGAAGGCTTACAGTAGGCTACCAAAGTAGACTTCTTAGACTTTAAATGGATAAACACTCAGCTCTCGCCGGATAAAAAGTAGCTATATGTGAGCTAACTAGTGTTTAAAGAAGAGGAAACACTTAAAAGATGTGTATGCAGAGCTAAATGGACAGGGCTTCCACTCCTTTTTCCTTCTCTTTCTCTTCAAATAGCTGACCCCCCCTCTATATTTATAGACGGATGGCAGTGGTCAACTGCGATAGCCGCATGATTGAACTGAACGCGTAATTTGGTCGTCAGTGGGCCGGGCAGGTCGGGTCCCGTCGTCTCGTAAAGTACATGCACGATCGTACCTTTGTAATATCCGCTTGAACTTGCAGAACTTCAATCCGAGCATCCAAATGAAGTATATCTGTACTTCTTCGGATCGCTTGTGTCGAGAGTTACGTAGTGACATGGATTAGAGGTTGTACGAAGTCAGGAAGAGGGGTCTATGCCCATGGTCTTCAAGCTTCAAAGTCTATCCAAAGTACTACCAAACGTAATAGTCACTCGGGATTGTCACTCCTTGGCTCTTGTGGGACATTGTTGTATGTATGTATGTATGAAGTGTTGAGACGACGTGCCATTTGTCAGTGGAACAAGATGATGTGTGACTCCTTGTCGGGGTTATCGCCGGGTTGAGTTGAAAGTAGACGTTGCTCAGGGTTACAGCTGAGATTGGACTACTTGTTGGTATGCTGCGATATCATCTTGTTGCCGTGGTATGATGATGTTGTGACTCCTCACCAGGGTTATCGCCGGTTTAAACGGAAAGCAAACGTTGCTCAGGGTTACATCTGAGATTGGACTTCTTGTTTGTGTGCCTCACTGTCATCTGAAGGTTAAAGCTGATTGCATGTGTTTGAAGCAAGCATTTTCGGGGTTATCGCCAAAACTGCAATGTCATCTCTTGGGGCTATCACCAAGGATGGGGTTGCTACTCCCAGTGTTGTCTCTGGGACTGGAATTGAACGTCGCGATGTTATCGCCGAGACAGAACTGTCCTCTCTGGTGTTGTTGTCGGTCTTTTGATCTGCATATCTCGGGGTTATCTCCGATATTGGAAGGTACATTTCTGGTGTATGTTCTGGGTTTGGAACTGGGCTTCCGGTAGTATCCGAATTGGAGCTGATGTCCCCGGTTTGTGTTACTGGTTTGGAGCTGGACTTCCGATAGTATCCAGGATGGTTGTAAGCTGTCTTTCAAGATTATCTCCAAAAGATGAATCTACCCTCCTGCAATGTTAGTAATAGGAGTGCAGAAAATTTTGAGTGTCTATAGATGCCCCTCTTTATCATATTCATGCAATGCAAGGCATGGATAGGATAAAGAATCCTAGACACTTGAAATGCAAGCAAGGTAATCATGATGCGATATACAGCAACATGATGCAAATGTATGTAGAATGTATGGATGTTTGTTAAGAAATCCTGCTGGGATGACAATCAGTGATGACTTGGACATGCGATCCAAGTTTCCAAGGATGTGGACGTTGGGACTACCACCAAAGTCTTGAATCCTAGACACTGGCTTATACTCCATAGAGGTACCTCTTGTGTGGAAGAGATCTGTGGGGATAATGCTTTGTCTGTTTGAGGATGTGTATAACATGTTTCCTCATACTATCAGAGTTACTGCCAACAGTTGGTTGTTATCAGGGTTGCCTGATCTTCGTTGATGTGTCTATCACTGGATGAATCCCTATTGGGTGCATAGTCAAGGCTGCTTGACTTTCATTGATGTTGTCGACCTTGCTGAGGAAGGTTGCTTCAATGGGTTTACTTTCCATTGGGTGATATGAAGTCAAGGCTGCTTGACCTTCATTGATGTGTGTATCAATGGTTGTGTTGCATTGTAACCCCCCGCCCAGGAGACACAAATGTTTGAAGGATGTGCATTGTGACCCCCACCGATGAGACGTAGATGTTTGATAACTTTGGCGCTGTAACCCCCTCCGGGGATACGTAGATGCTTGATAACTTCGGCGTTGTAACCCCGGCCGGGGATACGTATATGTTTGATAACTTCGGCGTTGTAACCCCCGCCAGGGATACGTAGATGTAACCCTGCAAATGACGACATCGGACCTTTGTGGGGTATTGCCGAGCATGGTTTGTGAAAGCTAAACTCATTGGTATAGTATCCCTTTCATACAGGCGAATACCATTGAGACGACGGGAGTTTAACTCTGACCGACAAGAAATCAGGATTATAGGCTGTTCCGCTCAATCGGGTAGCGTTTTTATTCTTGATTTGGCCTTTTCAGCTTGTGAGACCTCCTTTGAAACTCTAACTGGATCGAGCCGAAGGTGTGGGACCCATGTAGGGGGCCGCAGTGTACTCTTTGGAGCCATGAGTTGACTGCGTCTAGCCGCGTCTCTATGTATAAAGTTTGGTTGCTTTCATAAGTCATTTTCAAGTTGTGCAGCGAAGGAAATCTGAGAGCTCTTCTACAGATCTGCTGAGTTAGGGTAACTTTCTGCATATTCTATCACCGTACAAGCGTTCTTCACTGTCCTGGTAACACATGCATGTATTTTTTTTAATTTCTGTCCGTTGGAAAATGACTTATCGCATGAAATGCATTTAGACACATAGTAGTGAATATGCATGCTGAAATGACTTGATAAAAAATATTCAACATAGTAAATGTTAGTATTAAACCATGCTAAACATAATGATGTGAAAAAATTTGACTTTTGACACAACCAAATTGGCACTTTTTACTGTCATTTCTTATCCTATCTGAGGACAAATGAGTAAAGGTAGAATAGTTAATAATCCTAGTAATTAGACTACACTTACAGATTTTTACTGTGATGTGATGAATGCATCTGAGGATGTATATGATATGTATGTGTGTGCTCTTGAATTACCACCTAGTCATGCCTATGTGCATGTGGATAGTCCCATTTACAAAGGGGTTATGGCAAAATTTTTACAAAATGTAGGCATTGAGTAGTTATGCATTTTAACTCTACAGTAGATGTATGTTAAAATAATGCATGCATGCATGTAATCATAGAATGCATTTTGAAAAAGACTCCAGGTACGAAATTACCACACCCTTTACGAGGTGATTTGGAGACTTCTTTGTCCGAGATATTATGGATCCAGATCGGTAAGCGGTTCTGCGGGACCACAGGACCACTTCTGGTGTACGGAAGAGGGCTTTTGAAGAGCCTCAGCGCCGTTCTATGAGACAGCCTCGTCGTTTGGCGGAGGCGATGGTACGTCCTATTCGGGTTGAGGTGCCGAATGTCGAGGACGGGGAGGAGGATGTACCATTCAAGGTTTCTGCTCCTGCTGTACGTGTTCCCCATAAGGAATTGCCAGGTATTAAAGTGGCGAACCCAGATCTTCTGGGTGACTTGAGTAGGCATCCTTTAGTATACCTGCACGCAAATGAGGTATGAAGTTAGATCTTCCTTATTTCCTATTGATGAGGAGTCAAGGAGTCTGATGTTGATCTGCATTTGACTTAGGTTCCCGGCTTCACACAGCCTCGAGGGAACTGGTTTAACATCCACTTTATGTATCAGGCCTTGTATGATGACTATAGAGTGATCGTCCAGGGCTGGGGATTCGAGAGATTCTTCTCTATTCTACCCCATCGCCCCACAGGGTTACCTCGTGGCACCTTTGTCTCGAGCGGTGGTTCCACTGCATTCGATCACTCCATTTTCTGGACTGCGAGGTGATGATGAAGCCGATGGATTGGCGGTTTATCACAGGTATGGAGTTTGTAGGGGAGCCGGTGCCTTGCACGGCGGATATCACCCCTACTGCCGTCAGATCCTTGTTGGGAGTTCCGGCGGAGGCGCTCAAGGGCAGGACTGTTCGGACAGGTCCTTTGAGCGTAGATGTTATGAGTGGGCTATTGAGTGAGCCAATACCCGATGATGTGAGAGTCAGGGATCGCATTCTTCGGTGATTGTTCCTGATGATCATTAGGGGCTGCTTCATAGCAGATAATTCCTCTACGGTGTCCTTCGCTTTGATTAGCGCCACTCGACATGTGGATCGTATAGGAGAGTATGATTGGGGTTCCTACACCTTTTCCTATTTCCTCAGGGGAATGCGCATGCGATCGCAGGACTTGACCGAGGCATGGTTAGGATTCTACCCATTTCTGCTAGTGAGTGTTTCTCTTGTCTTTTCCCATGTATAGGTTAAGAGTGTTAACTGACCATAGATGTTTGCCTTTGTGTTGGTAGTTTTGGGCCTATGAGAGGATTTCTTGTTTGCGTCCTGTGAGCGTGTTAGGTTTAGATACCTATCCATGAGGACGGAGATGGCATTATTCTATATTGGCGGATGTCCCTGTTGCTGAGGGTTTTACTCACTGTCGCCTGCAGCTGGAGCTATTGACAGCTGATGTCATCACGTGGATTCCCTACTCTGGAGAGCATTTGGGAGTTGGTTTTGAGGATGGGTACCCGACTGGAGTAGAGTACATCATATCCACCCGCAGGATTCCTCTCTTTACAGATGGAGGATGGGAGCTCTATTTAGGAGAGCGTGCTATTAGGAGCACTACAGGAGAGATCCGCATGCCGATCATATTGCCATCTATTGTATCATGCATGTTATTGTTATGCATATATATGTATGTCCAGAGATACTCAGCATTGACCCCTGGATGGTCTTATGACACGGCCCGTATAGATGTCTTCCTCGACAGTTAGCTGTATTGATCATACCCCACCATTTGCGGTGGTAGATGGTATGCGATCATGGTATGATAGTATATCACCATCAGACATGGTGATCGTAGATGATTTGCTACAGCATACTATGACCTTACTGATGTTTCAGGTTCCTCTAGGATTTATAGAGGGTATGCTAGAGCACTGGGTACCGGATAGACAGATATTCCGCTTTGGGACCTGAGAGTTAACTCCTACTTTGGAGGAGTATGCATGGTTGACGATGTTGCCTCTGGAAAGACCTTGCGTGCATATGGTGATGGGAGACATGAGTAGACAGTTCATGACTCTCATAGGATTGAGGCACAGAGTAGTGCAGGATGAGATTACATCCGGCCATGTGATATCCCAACATTTCCTGATAGACAGGTTTGGCTCTGAGGATAGCTATGCACGACATTCTGGGGATTTCACCACACCGAAGGATCATTGGCGTTCAGCTAGAGTAGATGTACAGCTTCTATGCGTATTGTCATACGTATACATGCCGCGGTACATGGATGAGCTAGATATTTGTGTCATCATGGCAGTGAGAGCTCTCAGGGAGGGTCATACCATCATACCGATGATTATCACAGAGACCTTGAGGTCGGCTACATACTGCTGCACTTATCCGACAGGAGTGTTCACAGGTAGCTTGGTCATGTTGTACGTGTGGTTTATGATACACTTGAGACCGATTGGTACATTCAGAAATCATGGATTTTGTTTCACCCATGAGATAGCCATGTCGTACTCCTTTCAGCCTGCGGGGTGTACAAATGCTGCATCTTGGTCCGCTTTCTTGGCAGAGATTGGAGATCCGTTTGATATATTGTCGTGTTCAGGGCTTAGCTCACCCTACAGCTTCATTAGTCATGCTCCGGGCATGGATTATCTCCCTCGGGCTGGATTAAGGGGCACGATTACTTACCACCCACTGGCCGTGATGTGTCAGTTTGACCAGTTTCAGGACTTCCATCCGTATGAGGGGGCAGTGAGTCAGCGCTTCGCGTTGCACCGTTTGTCAGCGGAGGACAGATCCAGGTTGTATGCCTGTTGGGATTAGAGAGAGCTGGCTGAGTTTTCTGTCAATCATCCAGGTTGTTCTACAGAGTATTTCGCATGGATGGAGACAGAGACTGCATTGGCTGCGGCAGTATCCACAGTGCAAGAGACTAATTATGACGATGAGGAGCTTATAGAGAGGCTATCATTCCCACCGATGACTTGACTGTTGGGCTGCTAGCATTTGTGATGGATTCTCCCACCCCGAGCGCCATTGTTACTCAGTATTCGACTCAACATTTGGAACAGAGCTTACATCTGATGACCTACGACAAAGATCGGGCTAGGGCTGCGATGTTGACAGCTCTTGATGATAGAGATACCGTTCTGTTGGAGAGGGATGAGGCTAGATCAGCTAGGGATGCATTGATAGTTGAGCGGGATGCCGCCTTATCTGCTAAGGATGTGGCCATTGCAGATAGCACTTTAGTGAGATCCCAGATGATAGTCAGTCTTGCCGACATGAGTGCCTACATTGATTAGCATTCCGCCATCATGCAGTTAGCCTCTGGTCTGCTAGCTCGTGTAGATACCCTTGGGCAAGAGCTTGCAGCGTTACCTCCATCTTTAGAGAGGGATGCCATATTAGATTTGATAGTCCGCATACATACAGATCTGTAGATAGCTTTTTTTTTTCCTGCACAGACTAGCTTAGCCATTTTTTTCATGTATAGCACAGATGTATATATCAAACAGTATTATATATGGCAGGAAAATATATTTTGATTCACTTCCCTCTTAGTTATGCCTTGATACTTGCTTGATATTTGCCTGTTTCTCCAGGGCCTTTGATCTTGATGCATTCTGAACTTATCCATGATAGATGGACATTGAGACGCCATGAGGTCTTTCGAGCGGATCATTGATTCATTGAAAATCCCTACCATCTTTGGTGTCTTGGGGTTGGTATCGTATGGAAAAGTGGAGAGGAGGGTGGTTTCTTCCTCTAAAGATTTCTTCGCACTACGGATGGTCGCCAAGACTTCTATTTATGAGAAGCCTAGTTAATTCCATCTCTTATGGGTTGGTATTGCTCTTTGAGGCATGATCATGACTTAGATGGTCTTTGAATCTTCTATTTGTGAGAAGAGGTTGGATAATTACATCCCTTTGATCTAAAACCCAGGTGAAGTGGGGCAATTTGAAGGTTGATCCCGATCAAGTGTGACAAGTATGTTTGTTCTGGTAGGGGTTAGACTGCACCATGAATGGCTGCCTACGTACTCCTATTGAAGAGGAGATCAAGTCTGCGTAGTTTGAACCTAGTGTAGGAGGTTCAACGCTGAATGTGAAAGGCAGAAGGGTGTAGAAGTATTTTTGTTGTTTTTGAAGAAAGGGCAGAAATGTTTTTGTTATTTTTTCTTTATTGCGACCGGACCATATAGAATATGGTTGCCTACGTACCCCCGGGTATAAGGGAGATCAGGTTGACGTAGTTCACCCCTCAGGATGAATCGCAGCTGAAGAGAAGCGCAAATCCCATGTGCATGCTATACTGCGGGTAGAAGAAAGTTTAATCCCATAAAGGGGATAAACTGCGAGTGTGGAAAAAGTTTGATCCCGTCTTCAGGACAAGCTGCAAGCGTAGAAAAGTTTGATCCCGTCTTCAGGATAAACTGCATGTGTGAAAAGTTTAGTCTCGTCTTCAGGAGAAGCAAGGTGTTGAAAAGTTCAGTCTCGTCTTCAGGAGAAGTAGGGTGTTGAAAAGTTTAGTCTCGTCTTCAGGAGAAGTAGGGTGTTGAAAAGTTTGAAATGAAAGGAAACAAGGCTGCTGGTTTGAAGTGTAAGGAAACCAGGCTGCTGGTTTGAAGTGTATGTTTCCCTGAGGGTCTGAAGAGTTTATAAACAGGAAAGGGTTCAAAATCAGAATGACTGGTGATTTGAGGATCAAAACCAGGATGGTTGTTTGATGGTAACTTCAGATATAGTACCGTTTCACGGTGTCCGAGTTGATAAGTTGTGGAAATTCATTGCCATCCATTTCCTGCAACCTGAGAGCACCTCCTGTCAATACTTCCTTGACAATAAATGGGCCTTCCTAGTTAGGAGCGAACTTTACCTTAGATTGATCTTGGTTGTCAATGATCTTCTTCAAAACCAAGTCATGTTATTTGAATTGCCGTAGTTAGACTTTTCTGTTGTAGGATCGTGCGATCCTTTGCTGATATAACTGACCATGGAAGATAGCCGCGGTTTGCCTTTCATCTATCAGAGACAATTGGTGATACCTGTCTTGTACCCATTGGTCTTCATCCAACTGAGCATCCATCAATACTCTGAGGGATTCCATTTCCACTTCTATGGGGAGCACTGCTTCCATCCCATAGACTAGCGAGTAGGGTGTTGCCCCACTGGAAGCTCGCATTAAAGTTCTGTAGGCTAATAAAGTTAGGGGCAAGAGGTCAGGCCATCCTTTGTGATTGGAGGACATTTTCTGCACGATCTTCTTGATGTTTTTATTAGCTGCTTCAACAGCACCGTTCATCTTTGGTCGGTAGATGACAGAGTTGAGATGTTTGATGAGGAATTTTCTGCATAATTCCTCCATCATGTTGTTGTTGAGGTTCTTAGCATTGTCTAACACAATGACCTCTGGTTGTCCATATCGACAAACAACATTGTTTCTGATGAACGCAATGATGACTTCTTTAGTAACCCCGGGGAAGGAAGCTGCTTCTACCTATTTGGTAAAGTAGTCGATCATGGTGAATATGAATCGATGTCCATTACTGGCTTTGGGCTCGATGGGCCCGATCACATCCATTCCCCACATTGAAAAGGGCCATGGCGAACTCATATTGTGGGTTTCCCTTGGAGGGGCGTGGATAGCATTCCCATGGATTTGACATTGATATCACCTCTTGACGTGATCATCACAGTCAGCTTTGAGTATAAGCCAATAATGTCCCGTTCTGAGAATTTTCTTGACAAGTAGGGGTCCGCTCATGTGAGGGCTGTATACTCCACCATGGATCTCATCCATGAGTCGCTGAGCTTGGTCTTTGTCCAGACATCTGAGGAGACCTAATCCTGCATCTCTTTTGTAGAGTGCATCTCCGCTCAGGTAGAATTTCATAGCAAATCGATGAATACACCTCTTCTCAGTTAGGCTCACCTCAGCGGGTGTAGATCCATCTCACAAATACTCCTTGATATGCTGATACCAAGGGTTGTGGATGGGAGGTAGCTCATCCGATACTTCTCTAACGTAATTCCCATATACTGGGGCTTTATGCATGGCAATCGTGATGTTTGGCATGCTTTCTTTGTCAGGTATGTAAACCAAGGAGGCCAACGTTCCTAATGCGTCTGCAAAATCATTCCTATTACGAGGAATATGTAGAAAGGAGATTTCTTCAAACTCCAAAGCCATCTGTAGAACTTGCCGATGGTAAGGCAGCAAATGCAATTCTTTGGTTTGATAGATTCATGTGGATTGCTTGATTACCAATTCAGAATCCCCAAAGGCGATTAACGCTTTGATACCCATTGAGCAGGCAAGTTTGAGTCCCATGATCTGACCTTCATACTCATTTGTGTTGTTGGTATTGATAAAGCTGTAATTGGATGGCGACGACGGATCTGCTCCCGTCTGAGGATATTAAAAGCGCTTCCGGCTCCGAGCCTTACGAAGTTAATGACTCCATCAAAATACATTTTCCACAAACGGCATGTATCGTACTGATGAGGTAGCTGAATTGCCATTACTCCTTCGTCAGGAAAGTATGTTTCTAAGGGTTTGTAATCCCCTGCAGGTGCGACAGCCAATTGATCCGCAATTCCTTGACCTTTGACCGACTTTTGAGTCACATAGACGATGTCAAATTGCTGTAGGATCAACTGCCATCTAGACAGTTGACAATTTAGTATGGGTTTGTTGAACACATACTTGAGAGGATCCACGCGGGATATGAGATGGGTTCTGTGACCATGGAGATAATACTGTAATCTCATGGAAGCCCATGCTAAAGCACAATAAGTCTTCTCAATCAGAGTATACTTGTGTTCACTGATGTTGAATCTTTTGCTGAGATAATAGATAGCTCACTCTTGGCCTCTATCATCTTTCTATCCCAGCATACAGCCCATGGCATTGTCATTTATGGACAGGTACATGAACAAGGGAACATCATCCCTGGGAGGTACCAAAATAGGAGCGTTAATCAGCTGCTCCTTGATTACGAGGAAGGCTTTTTGACACTCATCATTCCATTTCATGGAGGAGTTCTTCCTTAACAATTTGAAGATTGGCTCACAGGTTGCTGTGAGTTGAGAAATGAATCGGCTAATGAAGTTGATCCTTCCCAAAAATCCCTGTATTTCCTTCTCTGTCTGAGGAATGGGCATTTCCTTGATGGCCTGAATTTTGGTAGGATCCAGTTCAATCCCTTTGTGGCCGACTAGGAAGCCTAGCAACTTGCCTGATTTAACACCAAAGGCGCACTTGGCGGGATTCAACTTCAAGTTGTACTTACGCAACCTGTTGAACATCTTTTTGAGATGGTCTAAATGGTTATCCTCCTTCTGGGTTTTGACAATGATGTCATCCACATAGATCTCTATCTCCTTGTGTATTAAATCATGAAAAAGGGCCATCATAGCTCGCTGGTAGGTTGCCCCAGCATTGATGATGCCGAATGACAATCGTCTGTAGCAAAAGGTTCCCCAAGGCATGATGAAAGCAGTTTTCTCACGATCTTCCTCAGCAACCATAATTTGATGGTACCCCGCAAAGCAATCAGCAAAGGAGTACATGCTGTATTGAGCAATATTGTCAATGAGAATGTGGATAAATGGTACGAGAAAGCTATCTTTAAGGCAAGCTTTGTTCAAATCCTGATAATCCACTTAAACTCACACCTTTCCTCCTGGTTTTGGCACGGGAACAATTTTGGATATCTACTCTGGATATGTTGACACCATGATGATGCCAGCTTGAAATTGTTTCACAATTTCTTCTTTGACTTTTAAACTCCACTCAGGTTTCAATCGCATGAGCTTTTGCCTAACTGGCTTGAATCCTTCTTTAATGGGAAGGCGATGAAGAGCAATGTCAGTGGACAAACCCACCATGTCTTCGTGAGACCATGCAAACACATCCTGGAATTGGGTTAACAGTTCAACCATGTCATTCCATTGATTTGTGGTAAGGTCTGAACCAATCTGGATTAGCTTAGGGTTGTCTAAGGTTCCAAGATTGAAAGGAGTGGTTTGATCAAGATTGGGTTTGGGTTTGTCGGCGACCCATTCCTTAATCTCTTGAGGTGTCTCAATGTCCTCTTGGATGTCCATAAAGTCTGAGTCCAACTTTGCATCAAAGTTACAGCCCTTGTGGAGAGAAGGCACCTCATCAACAAATCTGAGCACATCTAAATTTGAGTCTGAAATAAAATATGCTTTCACTTAATATATGCAACTGTTCGATCATACAAAAGTGTTAGCATGTACGTGATAAAATAACTGCTAGTGCTATAAAGGAAAGCAAGCAATTAAAGTTATCTACAGGGTAGAGGGATTTTCTGCCCATTTTACCCTCGTTGACCAATGCATGGAGTGCTGCTCCAATTGTCACGGGCAAAGTCCTGAAAGACTGCAGTGATAGAAGGATCATTAGTGTCCTCATTTTCCCAAATGATAACCATGACATCTGGGCAATCATCGTATGGGGTGTATCTATTTGAATGTTCATCATGAACAATAACGCGAATGCCTGCCATCATCAAGGCAAGGTCATGCTTACGTTTCTGCTCCTTTTCTTCCGCCTCAGGATCAGGAATCAGCACCTCTTTAGCTTTGATTGGTACTGGTTTCAGAAACAACATAGCCACCACATGGGATGGAACCTTTACTGGAGACTGTATCAACTCATGCGGTAAAGGTGTAGAAAATTGCCATGCGGAAGAAGCCTAAGGAACCTGCTTGTGCTTATGAGGATTCCTATGCTTGGAACTATGAGAATAGCCTAAAGCCGATCGTCCCAATTTAACTGGACATTTGGATAGGGTGCTTAATACCTGCCGATCCTTACCAAGCCCTTGTCACGGTTGGTAATCCAATAACATCATTTCTTGAGTGGTGACATCACTTCGTCGAAATCTTGGAGTGTGTGGAAGTGGCGCCCAATAGAATGGTATTGCGTGTTACTCATTTCCAGTATGGAAGCTGGCCTAGCTCAACCGAATTGAAGGCGATAATGGGTAGAGTTCTGGTATAGGACATTCCAAACTCGGCGATTGTGATAACTAAAACTGTTGTTGATGATGTATTTGAGTTGTTGATGTAGGTGGGAGGAACGGCTCCATCCATGTGTATCCATGGTCTCCCCAATAGCAAAGTTATATCCACGAATCTATCTTGAGGCGTGGAAGGATATCTTTGAATGTATGAGGACCAATCTCAATTGGCAATTTAATCTTCCAATGGAATTTCATCGAGATCCATCAAAAGCTCTGATGATCGTATGGCTACTTTGGACTCGCTTGAGATTGATATTCATCTTCACCAAGGTGGCATAAGGACAGATATTTAGAGATGAGCCCCCATCTATCAAAACTCCAGCTAGCATATACCCGGAAGACAACACTGCGATGTGCAATGGTTTGCAATGACCAGTCCCTTCGGGAGGTATATCGTCATCAGTGAAGGATATCACATTGTTGTTGAAAATGTGATCAACCAAATGTTGAAATTTTTCCACATCCACTTATTTTGGCAAGTAGGCTTCTTCCAAAACCTTTAGCAAGACCTTCCGATGATCTTCAGAAGAGAAAACCAAGTCCAGAATTGAAATCTGGTGTGGAGCTTCTCGCAAGCTTGAAACCACTTTGGCTTCATTGTGGCCCATAGCACGGAGGAATTTTTCAATCTTCTTCATGGGCAACTTCCCCTTTGCTTCGCAAGTAGGTTTGATAACCCGTTGAGGAAGGTACAGTGGATTTTCTTTCGACACTGTAGCAGTAGTATGAGACGTGGATCCTTCAGCTTCTCCATAATTCTATGGAACTTTGTGTAAGCTGACAATAGGATGTTGTCATCTACAAGGTAAAGGAATTGGCTCTGGTGCGACCACTTTCAAAGGATTGTTAGCTCCTTTGAGATGAATGGGTTGTATGGGAAATACTTTGACAGTTTCATCATCCACTTCGGATATAACTGCTACTGATCCCTTCCATTGAGTAGGGTATGCATTCCCACCCTTAAGTTGCACAGTGTAATCATCTGCTATTTGCAGGACACCGCTATCTATAAGATTCTGAATGAGATGGTGTAGTGCCCAACATTCTTCTGTGCTGTGACCGCGAGAATGTGAATGATATTGGCACATTTCATCAGGATTGAACCGCCCTGAGCAGGGATTGATTGGAGGTAGAAGGAATGTGATTCTTCCTTTGTTAATCAGCATTTGAAGTATCTCCTCCAGAGATTGGTCCAGATAGGTGAATTCCCTTTGATTGGCAAAGTCCCGACGGGCTTTAGCACTTGCTCGCTTTGCAACCTTATCCTCCATAGCTTCACTTTTTGAAGGTGTTGATGGAGCATTCATAACAAATGGAAGGAGATAGGCATGCTCCTGCCTGATTAATTGGCGTGTGACTTGGTGTTGGTGAGTTACCAGTTTTTCCAATTGCTCAATTTGTTTGCAAAGAGCTTTCATCTTTCATTCCATGGTAAACTGGAACTTTGCATAATCCCATTTGTCAATACCATCTTTGATGGGTTGGGATGATTCACCAGTAGGATTGGAACCATGTCCAGTGCTCCAACTGATCATGTTGACCTCTTCCTCTTTGTGTTGAGGGAGAGGGTTGTCTTGTAAATGAGGTTGATCTGGCTTGGTGACCACGATCTTACCATTGTCTATTAGATCTTAGATCTTGTGTTTCAAGGCCCAATAATCCTGAGTATCATGTCCGGGTGCCCCAGCATGATAAGCACACTACCGATTAACATTGAAACCGTTCCCATTAGGGTTGGTTGGTGGAAGAAGATGTGTAATTTTCTTCTGAGCAGTCAGAAGAGCAAGAATGTTCTCGGCGAGTCCCCTAAGGGTGTGAACGTTCGAGGTCGCTTTACTTCTCCACTTTTAGGCAATGGAGGGTTTGAAGATTGTCTTTGGAAAAGGGAGTAGTTTCTCCTCTACATAGGCATGCTTGGATTGCCTTTTTGTCCTTGCGATATCAAGGAAACATCCTCCTCTTTTCTTTTATGGACCCTCTCGGGTTGTTTCTATAAGATCCGGATTTGGATGTGCTCAAGAATGACTTTAAGAGCTGGCTAGGTCTTGAATTTTATCGGACTTCAATCCCATTTGACCATCTCGTAGTGTTTGATCATTTCGAAAATGGTTTGCTAATACCACTAGAACTCTTTCATAGAAAGGAGCTTCTTGTACATCTATGAAGGTAATGACCATCTCTGATTCTGTCATGGAAGGAATAACTTGAGCAGCAAGGCGCCTCCACCTTTGAGCATACTCTCTGAATGACTCATTAGATTGTTTCTTGACTTTGGTAATTTGATACCGGTCAGGAGCCATCAGAGATTGAAAACTGTATTGAGTGAGGAAGGCATGAGCCAACTCTTCCCAGCTATGGATCTTAGAGTTGTCTAATCTGGTATACCAAGAACGAGCTTCTCCAGTCAGACTTTTCTGAAATAGCTGCATTCTGAGCTTTTCATCCTTAGCATAAGATCCAAGTTCTCCAATGAACACCTTTAAATGTGTGTAAAGATCCCCTAATCCGTCATATTTTTCAAAATCAGGGGTCTTGAATTTCTCTGGATAATGCACACCAGGAAATATGCAAAGGTCTTTATATGAAACACTGCCATGAGTTCCAATCCCTTTAAGAACGCGAATGGTTTCCTCCATTTGAAGGACCTTTTTCCTGATGTCACCGTTGTCTAGATCTCCTTTGAGATGGGTACTTTCAGGTTCTTTGTTGGTTGTATCCAACTAATGTTGAAATTCCCTGTAGAGGATTCTGTATGTGTAGGTATCTTCGTACCCTGAGTAGACTGGTGTAATTCTTTCAGTAGAACAACCAAGTCTGTGGATTAGACTGTTCGGAAGAAGACATGATTGGCTGTAAGCTTGTGGCTTTTTTTTGGATTTTGAGCGGGTAACAGGCCCAATTGCTTCACTACAAAAGACTTACATAGTTTAGTCTCAGGGTAATGTAAATGTTATCATAACATGTCCATTTTAGGGATTTGTCCTGCAAAACCGGTTTGTTAATTGATAACATGTCATGCACAGATATTCTTCATATTTTCCATTACATATGGATGAACATGGAATAAAATTACAAGTAAATGCTTTTACAAGTAATTGAAAATGGAAAGCATGAAGAGACTTTCCTCCGCGTTTGGTTTATCAAAGGTTGACCTATCTTAGGGTTACTCTCGCGGCTTTTCGGCATGAAGGTTCCCAGATCATCGCAATCTACTCGACGGGAAGTTAATCCGGTCTTTCAACTGGAGCGAATCTGAGTGGTGCCTTTTCAGAGCCCCGGGGAATTATTCTTCCCACAGGTCCAGTAATCAAACACCGACAGGATAGCCTCCTGATGGAGGGACCACACAACATACATTCACGTACAACGTGTTTCACCGTTTATGCAAAATGATGACATATGCGAAGCACTAATATGCGCGAAGCACTAATATCACAGATAGATATTTAGCAGTGCAGTAAGTAAGATGCATTCATACACATTTATCAGAAATGTAAATGTAACAATCACACACAAGCATATAACAATTTTGAAAAGCTTGCAATAGCGGCTTAAGCCTTCTTACTGGAGTCCCCAGCAGAGTCGCCACCTATCGACGTCGGGATTTTTGATTGTCCCTTTTCATTACTTGTTCTTTGGTGTTCTCATGTTAATGTGAGATTTGTTTGAAAAACCAAGTGAAAAAGGTCCGACATGTATAATGTCGACGATTGACTTTAAGAGTCGCTTGGTTGGTGTTTTTAATGGTTACACCAACGCAAGAATCAAAAGGTTTGCACATTGACCCGATGATTTGACACTACTAAAGCGGGTCTCGTGAAACAAGAGATTCATTAAGGGTTGGGGCTTGATTATGCGGAGGGAAGGTGTTAGACACTTCGACATCAAAGTGTTACCACGGTGACCGCCACTCTTCAAAGAAATTGTTATATGAATGTGTGTGTGTGTGTGTGGATCAATGTACAATTTATTTGAAAGTAGTGCGAGGCCTCGTTCGCACCTATATACACAAGGTTTGAATTTTATATGAAAATTTAGTTTTAACCAAGATTTAGCAATGAAGTTTTGTAAAAAGAGGTTTTTCAAACCCTGTGCTCAATAGGAATTGAGACATTTTCATACTTCCATTTTATTATTAAATGTTCGACTTGTTTGCTTTTATTTTTGAGATGCGAAGAATTCTCGAAAAAATAATATACAACAGTGCCGAACTCCTCATGGGCATGACAACCATCCAAGGAAACTCAGACACTGTAAAATAATGTACAAGCTACTTACAGCCAGAAAATGTCCATCATGGGAACCGAATCTAGATTTAGTAAATGAACTCGTGATCACATTATTCCTAGGCTCACAAGAATCTGCAATTTGTATGAAAAGTAAGTAGTATATATATATATATATATGTAAATATATATATATATATATATATATATATATATATATATATATATATAAACATAATCAACCCATACGAGAAGTGAACTTTAAGCGGGACGAAATGTAAATAAAGTTGTAAAAGCGATCAAGCGCCACGTAAGTAAACTCAGGCGAGACGGAATGTAAATAAAGGTGTAAAAAGCCACAGAGTAAACTCTGTGCTCGATGAAATGTAAATATATATATATGTACAAATATATATATAAAAGCAATAAACGCATTGGATGTGAATCCGTGCTCATCGGATATGTCGGCAATAATTATATATATGTATATATATATAAAAGCGAGTAAATGCATGGTATATAAAATCAGGCTCATCGGATATGTTCTGCAACAATTATATATATAAATATATATATATATATATATATATATATATATATATATATATATATATATATATATATATATAAGCAATTAAAGCACTAGGATGTAAAATCCGGGCTCATCGATGAATGAGTCGACCACACGCTTATATATATAAGTATATATATATATATATATATATATAAGCAATTAAACGCTCGCATCAAGTTCAGGCTCAATCGAGGCATAACTCGATAATGTTAGTCATATATATCTGAAATATATACATATATTAATATATATATATACGTATGAAATGAAAACCGGATAGAAATCAAGTCCGCAAACACACTCACACGACTCTCAACGTGTACAACAAAGTGTGTGATAATAGGAGAAAGAGGCTTTATAGAATGTAAGAAGGCTTACGTTGAAATTTGCCAAAGTAGACTTCTTAGACTTTAAATGGATAAACACTCAGCTCCCGCTGGATAAAAAGTAGCTATATGTGAGCTAACTAGTGTTTAAAGAAGAGGAAACACTCAAAAGATGTGTATGCAGAGCTAAATGGACAGGACTTCCTCGCCTTTTTCCTTCTATCTCTCTCTTCAAATGGGTCAACCCTTCTATATTTATAGGCCGGATGGTCTTGAGTCAACACTGCTGAGTAGCATGATTGAACCTACTACTGGTCGTGGTGGCCCGGGCTCATGGGTCCGTCTGTCTCGTAGACGTGCGATCGTGCACTATAATGTCCGCTCGAACTTGCAGAACTTCAATCCGAGCATCCAAACGAAGTATATCTGTACTTCTTTGGATCGCTTATGTCGAGAGTTACGTCATGACATGGATTAGAGGTTGTACGAAGTCAAGAAGAGGGGTCTATGCCCATGGTCTTTAAGCTTCAAAGTCTATCCAAAGTACTGCCATACATAATAGTCACTCGGGATTGTCACTCCTTGGCTCTTGTGGGACATTGTTGTATGTATGTATGTACGTATGAAGTGTTGAGACGACGTGCCATTTGTTGGTGGAACAAGATGATGTGTGACTCCTTGCCGGGGTTATCGCCGGGTTGAGTTGAAAGTAGACATTTCTCAGGGTTACAGCTGAGATTGGACTACTTGTTGGTATGCTGCGATATCATCTTGTTGCCGTGGTATGATGACGTTGTGACTCCTCACCGGGGTTATCGCCGATTTAAACAAAAAGCAGACTTTGCCCAGGGTTACATCTGAGATTGGACTACTTGTTTGTGTGCCTCACTGTCATCTGAAGGTTGAAGCTGATTGCATGTGTTTGAAACAAGCATTTCCGGGGTTATCGCCGAAACTACAATGGCATCTCTTGGGGCTATCACCAAGGATGGGGTTGCTACTCCCAGTGTTGTCTCTGGGACTAGAACTGAATGTTGCGGTGTTATCGCCGAGACAGAACTATCCTCTCCGATGTTGTTGCCGGTCTTTTGATCTGCATATCTCGGGGTTATCTCCGAGATTGGAAATGACATTTTTGGTGTATGTTCCGGGTTTAGAACTGGGCTTCCGGTAGTATCCGAATTGGAACTGATGTACCCGGTTTGTGTTCTGGGTTTGGAGCTAGACTTCTGGTAGTATCCTGGATGGTTGTAAGCTGTCTTCAGGATTATCTCCAAAAGACGAATCTACCCTCCTGCAATGTTAGTAATAGGAGTGCAGAAAATTTCGAGTGTGTACAAGAACTTTAGATAAGTGTGTCGTATTGTATATGTCATTTGATATTTAATTTTGGTGAACCGAATCGGGTGAGGTGAACCCAACTTTGGAAGGGTGTTTTGCCACTATCATACAAGATGTCTAAATGACATACAATCTGTGGTATCATAAAGACAAGTTTGTGCACATCCACTTTGCCGAGTATATCTACGAGCACTACCTATATGATCTTAGAGTTTATTTGAAATATAATTTTCACTTGGAGACAGTGGAGATAGTTATATGTCAAGAGAAGACTCACCATTGGAAAGAAGATGATAGTAATCTTCTTGTTTTTCTTTGGGGTCTATTGGGTCAACCAAGGATAATTCTCTGGACATATGATATCTATTATAACTTAGATTCATGGCCTCCTATGTACGAAGGTTTCCTTGAGAATTTTCCAAAGATTTTAATTTCTAAAATAGTTATTGACTGTACTTTTATGTAAAGTACCTTTATAAGGTGTTGTGGTCGAGGCACCATGAGAGTTACATAGATTTTGTATTGAAACTCACAGCTTATCTGTTGTCGTACTCTACATGACAGTTCAACAGTTGTATAAATGAAGTTTGTATTTGATTTTTATAGAGTGATATTTGGCGACTTAGAATGGGTGATGTATACCTATTTTGGGGGGCGTCACATTTGATATCGAGCTTAGGGATATGGTCGTTTGGCGGAGATATGAGTCTAGAACAGGAGGAGGAGAGGCGAGTAATATACTTCGCTAGTGTGTGACTTACCTAAGTGAAATTGTTTACTTGATAAGTTGACAAATTATGATATGTCAATTAACCTTGTTTTGAAGTATATTCTAGAATGATATCTCAAAACACAAGAGATGAGCAAATAGAAAATCATGATCTGAGAGAAAATAACAGGGAAGGTACAATCCAAGAAAAGAAAGCAAGGTATTCTCATCTCTTGAAATACAGTACATACGTAAATTTCGAGAGCGAAATTTCATAAGGAGGGAGATTGTGAGACCCCAAATTTTATGAAATAAAAGTATTCAATTTTCTATTTTGGTGAATAGTTAAATTGATAAAAGTTTAAAGTTAAGGGTGACATTTGAAATTTTTTCAAAGTAAGAAAGTTGTCATAAAATAATCGATTGGTAAAATATGCGGCGGTTGCATAGTAGCACACCAGTATTGATTATTAATGCTTACGTGAGAAGTCACTCATTTGATTCAATTATTATCGATATTTTATATATTATTAAATCAATAATTGAGATAACAAAGTTATTAATATTATTATTTGCAATATTAACGATGTCAGAAGTTACGCCAAGGAGAGATTTGGTCACCTAATCATGCGGCATAATAGGAGAAATCCTTATTGAAAGCCCCCTCTTTCACAGGAGCGACATGGTCGATTAATAGTGTGAATTATAATAATGATGATGAAGTTTTGTTTTATTATTATTATTAATGTAATAAAATGAAAAAGTTTTTTATATAAAACAAAATACTTTTATAAAGTTATTTGTTTTATTAGACTATAAATAGAATATATTATATTCTATTATGCATAGTGTTTTCAGATAGTAAATCTTTTTATATAAAAGCAGAATACTTTTATAAAGTTATTTGTTTTATTAGATAATAATTAAAATCTATTATATTTTATTATGCATAGTGTTTGCATAAGGCTGCATAGTGTTTGATAGTAAATTTTTTATATAAAACAAAATACTTTTATAAAGTTATTCATTTTATTAGATTATAAATAGAATATATTATATTTTATTTAAAAGATTTTGTTTTATTAGAATATTTTATAGTAAACCAATACGGACCGTCTGTTTAAAAGTAAATCAATCTGAACAGTTCAGAATTAGTTATTATTTCGTCCATTCTCCTATAAATAGAAGCTCATTCCTTCATTATTTTTTTGAAATCACACTGAAACTCTAGAGAGAGAAACTATAGAGAGAAAGAAGAAAAGTATTCTGCTACTTCATTACTCCTATATCCAGTTTGTTCTAAGGTAAGGGATATTATTTGTTGTACTCGTAAGGATATTATTTCTTTCGTAATCATGAAGAGAATTTCTGTTATTCCATTCTTTATTATTTTGTTGGAATAACCTGTATACGCGGACTACCCTATACATGGTGAAATTCTTCTATTATTCCATTCCTTATTATTATGTTGGAATAACTTTGTATGCCAAGTAATCGTTTGCATACATGGTGAAATTCTTCTATTATTCCATTCCTTATTATTATGTTGGAATAACCTGTCTATGCGAAGTACTGCATGCATGGTGAATTCTTCTATTATTCCATTCTTTATTATTCTGTTGGAATAACCTGTCTATGTGGATTACCACATGCATGGTGAATGATCCTTTGTATTCATTCCTTATTAAATTGTGGAAATGATTTATTTACGTGGATTATGATGAAAGTCATAATAAAAGCATTGGACTGATAAAAATCATGGGTATATGTAGTATTAGTAAGTGTCTATTCACGAGTTACTATTCACCCAATTACTATTCACTCTAGTATTATTCACTCGGGTATTCGGGGCAGTTTTCATGTCGGGGTACTATTCTCGAAGTACTATTCATGGGGTACTATTCACCCAAAAATTTTATTTCTATTCTCTCTAAATTATTTTTGATACATGGATATTATTCTTGAATTTTACTCCACAAAGCAGTATCATGTTGACAATTTGGACATTATTGAATTCTGGATAAATTAAGCTATAAATATTTAAAAATTTCTCATTTGCTTTCTTTTCATTGAATTCTTATATCATTGTCATCATCCTCATGCTTATATTGTGATGAAAGTCATCTTTGGCTTACATGCATAGATGGACTGTTGATTGGTATGATTATGACCAGGGATAATTCGGTATGATCATGACCATTGATGATTACACGAATATTCTTAGCCCGTAGTGCAAGAATAATTTGTGGACGTGATATTAATGAATATCCTTGGCCCGTAGTGCAAGGATGATTCGAGGATGTGATTTATTTATTAAGCTGAGTCCTAGCAATAAAGTTAATGATAAACTTTTTAAATCATAGAAGATAGTAGATATCATGCTCTACTTGACTCTTCTAATGGATTGCTTGTTTCGCTGCAGTTAAACTTGTTGTCTATTATATTCTATCAGTTTAACATTGTTGAAGGCTAATGATAACTTATTCTGCATTATCTTAGTCATAATATTTCTTACTAAGCTAGTTGAGCCGGAACTAGTCGGGGAACGGAGTGATGGTCAAAGATGGTGTTATAGTAGTTCTCACTATTCGATAAAATAGTGTGATAATAAATGTAATGAGGACTCTATTTGAGTTTGGATATTGTCTAGAAGACAATATTCATGTAAAAACTCTCAGCTCATGATGTATAATTAAGTTTATATTTGTATTCAGTACCATGTATTTGGCGACCCAAGATGGGTGATGTATACCTATTTTGGGGCGTCACATATTCCTTCATATTCTCCATTACAATGAGATTGACATGGAATAAAATTATAAGTAATTGAATTTACGAGTAATTGAAATGGAAAGTATGAAGAGACTTTCCTCTGCGTTTAGTTTATTAGAGACTGACCTATCTTAGGCTACTCTCGCGGCTTTTTGGCATGAAGGTTTCCAGATCATATCAATTTACTCGATAGAAAGTTAATCCGGTCTTTCAACTGGAGCGAATCTGGGTGGTGCCTTTCCTGAGCCTCGTTGGAATTAGTCTCCCTACGAGCCCAGTAATCAAACACCGACAGGATAGCCTCCTGGTGGAGGAATCACACAACATACATTCACATTCAACGTGTATTGTAAGACCCCGAAATTTTTTTAAATAAAAAGGAATTTCCTTTATTTATTATTTTGAAATAGTAAGGGTTGATTTGATTAATGTGGATAGTTAAGGGTTAAATACATAAATATTTCAAAATAAGCAAGTGGTTATAAAATATTCATTGTTGTAGGGAATATTCGTTTGGTCGTGGAATATTAAATCGCTGTCGGGAATATTAAATGCACAGTAGAAAATGTGTACCGTATGTGGGCCCCATAACGAAAGCGATTGGATGAGGAAAGCGATAAATATAAGTTGTTTAAAAATAACTTGGCGTAATTATTACCAATTAAGATATGTTGGAAATGCTGGTTGGTTAAAATCGAATGTCTGGCGTGGTTGCACAGATAGCTTACCGGTATTACGCGATGATTGTTGAATTATTGATCCTTACGTAAGAAGGCACTACTCAATAATTGTTACGATGAATTCTTGTTCAATAGTTTATTTTATTAATTCAATAATTCTTTGCGTTGGTATTTTATATTATCTTTGTTTCAATAATTGTCATCGCACAAGATTTCCCATTATCGGATCAATAATTCATATTATTTGAATAATATTATTAGATAACATTATTGGCAATGTCTAGAAAGTTACATCTAAGGAGAGGTTTGGTCACCTAATTGCATTTGGCGCCAAGAAGAGAGAGATCCTTATTGAAAGCCCCTCTTTCCAGGAGCAATCGGTTGTCATAAATGTGATTACGTAATATTATTTGTGAATAATTAATTATTGATTCATATGATAAGGAAATATTTATTTTATATGAATATAAATGATGGATTTATTTATGTGGTTATTAATGAAGGAATTAATCTTTGAGATGTTTTATTTGTATTTTGTTGGATTGGAGGTATTAAAAGATCAAATCGATTGTTATTACTGACTTTATTGTGTGAGTTATAATATTTAATCCAAATAGTTGGATCGTTGTAATTTTTGGATATGTTATACATATATAAGTTGAGTATATGTCCACAAATTTTGAACCGATTAAAAATGAGCGTATAATTTATTATGAATTTTAAGAGGTGGTGATTAGTAAATTAGGTTATAAATGATTTTGGTGGAAAATTCTAGAATTGGTGGGCCCCACTTGTGGTTGGTGAAAAATGTGCTGAATTTTATTTCAAATGTGGTGGGTGGCAATAGTAGCGAGTAAAGCCATCGTGTAGTAGCAGTCAAGTCTCTGCTTGGTACGGCTAACATTTTCCTATAAATAGAGGGCTAAGTTAGAATTGAAAATCACACGAAACAAAGTTTTCTCTCTCTCTCTCTATATTATTGGCGTATTTTGTGAGTATTTAGATACTTTGAGAGTCATTGCTCAAGTACAAGTTTCATTCGGCATCACTTGAGCCTTTCCTTAGAAGTCTTGATTCTTTGAGGTAAGGGATATTATTTTTTCAGTAATGATATTATTTCTTGATATCATTATCTTTCAAACGTTGATCCGAACTTTTATCAAATTTGGAACTTTTTCATGTGGGGTTACTATTCATGAGTTACTATTCATGAGTTACTATTCACGAGTTACTATTCACGAGTTACTATTCAAAGTACTATTCATGAAGCGTGAAGATGTTTTTGTGGAATTTCTATCTTTTGGTGTCTGGAGTTAATATTCACGATATCGGCTTTATTCACGTATCAAAGACTATTCACGTATATCAGACTATTCACGAAAAATAAAATTTCTTCTTTTCGTTCAAAATATCTATTCGGATACTAGCTACGATTGTATCCATGTTTTGATCATTCTTGAATTTTACACCACTATGATTATTATTTTGAGGTATTTTTGAACATGGATAAAACAAAGTACGAATCCTTAATCCTTAATCCTTGTCATTTTATTTCACTGGATTCGTTTCTTTAAAAATATTTTTCATCATCCTCAGTCTTAAATTGTAAGACCCCAAAATTTTTTTAAATAAAAAGGAATTTCCTTTATTTATTATTTTGAAATAGTAAGGGTTGATTTGATTAATGTGGATAGTTAATGGTTAAATACGCAAATATTTCAAAATAAGCAAGTGGTTATAAAATATTCATTTTTTGTCGGGGAATATTCGTTTGGTCGTGGAATATTAAATCGCTTTGTGGGAATATTAAATGCGACAGCGCTTGACCATGTGTGGGCCCCATGTGAAAGCGATTGGATGAAGAAAACGACAAATATAAGTTGGTTAAAAATAATGGCGTAGTTATTTACAATTAAGATTGTTGGAATACCCGGTGGTTAAAATACGATGTCTGGCGTGGTTGCACAAATAGCATTACAGTATTGCACGCAGTATTGCATCAATTATTGATCCTTATGTAAGAAGGCACTACTCAATAATTATTACGGTAATTCTTATTCAAAGATTTTATTTTATTGATTCAATAATTCTTTGCGTTGATATTTTATATTATTGTTGTTCAATAATTGTCACCGCACATTATCTCCATTATCGGATCAATAATTCATATTATTTAAATAATATTATTAGATAGCATTATTGGCAATGTCTAGAAAGTTACATCGAGGAGAGGTTTGGTCACCTAATTGCTGGCGCGAGAAGGAGAAATCCTTATCTGAAAGCCCCTCTTTCCAGGAGCGGCTGGTTGTCATAATTGTGATTACGTAATATTATTTGTGAATAATTAATTATTGATATGATAAGAAAATATTATAAACGATGGATTTATTTATTTTATGTGGTTATAATTGAATGATTTAATGTTGAGGTGTTTTATCAATAATTTTGTCGGAATGGAGGTATTAAAAATCAAATCAAGATATTTTTACTATGTATTGCGTGAGTTATAATTTTTAATCAAATAGTTGGATCGTTGTAATTTTGGATATGTTATACATACATAAGTTGAGTATATGTCCACAAATTTTGAACCGTTAAAATGAGCGAATGATTTGTTATGAATTTTAAGAGGTGGTGATTCGGAAATTAGGGTTATAATTGATTTTGGTGGAAAATTCTAGAATTGAGTGGGCCCCACTTGTGGTTGGTGAAGAAATGTGCTGAATTTTATTTCAAATGTGGTGGGTGGCAATAGTAGCGAGTAAAGCCATCGGTAAAGTCAGTCAAAATGCGCTTGGTGGGCTAACATTTTCCTATAAATAGAGGGCTAAGTTAGAATTGAAAATCACACCGAAACAAAGTTTTCTCTCTTTCTCTCTATATTATTGAGCGTATTTTGTGAGTATTTAGATACTTTGAGAGTTCTTTATTCAAGACAAGTTTCATTCAAAGATCACTTGAGCCTTTCCTTAAATCTTGATTCTTTGAGGTAAGGGATATTATTTTTTAAAGTAATGATATTATTTCTTCAATAACATTATCTTTGAAATATTGGTTGGAACTTTTATCAAATTTGGAACTTTTTCATGTAAGGTTACTATTCATGAGTTACTATTCACGAGTTACTATTCATGAGTTACTATTCACGAGTTACTATTCACGAGTACTATTCATGAAGCGTGAAGATGTTTTTTGTAGAATTTCTATCTTTTGGTGTGAGAGTTACTATTCACGTATCGACACTATTCACGATATCTGACATTATTCAATAGAAAAATAAAATTTCTTCTTTTCGACCAAAATATCTATTACGGATACTAGCTTTGATTGTATCCATGTTTTGATCATTCTTGAATTTTACACCACTATGATTATTTTTGAGGTATTGTTGGACATGGATAAAACAAAGTACGAATCCTTAATCCTTAATCCTTGTCATTTTGTTTCCCTTTGGATTCGTTCTTTAAAAATATTTTCATCATCCTCGGTCTTAAATGATGATATTATTGAATATCTTTGGCCTGTAGTGCAAAGATGAATGATTTCGAAGAATATCTTTGGCCAGTAGTGCAAAAGATGAGCAGTGTTTAAATGAACATGACCGGTGATGAATATCTTTGGCCTTTAGTGCAAAGATGAGCGGTGTGTTGAGATGAACATGACCGATTGATGAATATCTTTGGCCTGTAGTGCAAAGATGAATATTTGATTTGAGATGAATATTGATTGATGTTACAGGGATAAAATATTGATGATGGACTGTTAAATTCATAGATTATAGTAGATTTCATTCTCTACGTAACTCTTCTATGAATTATTATTTCCGCTGCGAATGTTGATCTGAAACTTGTTGTCTATTGTATTCTATTAAATTTTTCCCTGTTGAAGACTAACGATAATTTGTTGTATATTATCTTAGTCATAATATTCTTTACTGAGCTAGTTGAGCTCACCCTTTTCCTTTTTGTTCCATTCTTCTCAGGAGGCGAGAATATAGCGAGTACGAGTCGGGGTATGGAATGAAGGTTTTAGAAAGGATTGTTTAGTAATCCTCACCATTTTTGTAAAATAATGTATCAATAAATGTGATGAGGATTTATTGGAGTATAAATATTGTCTAGAAGATAATATTTGTATTTAAACTCACGATTTCTTGTTGTAATAATAAAGTTGTAGTTGTTTACGCACCATGTATTGACAACTCGAATGGGTGATGTATACCTATTTTGGGGGCGTCACGGTTGGTATCGAGCTTAGGGATATGATCTCTGGCGGAGATCGGGGAATAGAACTAGGAGGGAGGCGAGTAAATCCTTCGCTAGTGTGTCCTACCTAAGCTTATTTGTTAGTTGGTCGTCAATATATAGGGATATTATGTGATATATTGATTTCCTTAATTAACCCTTGTTTTATGATGAGATTTGAGAATGTCGTTGAGAATATTAATAATGGAGTAAATGAGACCGTGGAGATGCTGTACTTTACCAACGAGGAGAGCGTCAACAGAACAGTGGCAATGTTCCTCCGTGAACAACACCCTTTGAGCGAGATGATGAACGAGGGATGTTTAGAAGCTTTTTGCAGTTCATGCAAAATCGAGACGAGGAGACTTCGTGCTCAAAATCTGAGGAGGAAATGATAGCAATTCACGGGTTGTCACAAATGCCAAGCGATTCAAAGAGTTGGGACCACCGAATTTAAGGGAAAGCAGATCCGATCATGGCGGAAACATGGGTCAAACAAATTACCAAGATATTCGATGTCTTGGGATGCACGGAGGAACAGAAGGTTCCATTCGCCACCTTTATGTTCCGTGGCGAGGCAGACTATCGGTGGGAGATGCGTAAGCGTATCCATCCAACCACTTTCAAAGATGTCTTGGGAGACGTTCAGAGACTATTTAATGACAAATACTTTCACGAAAGTGTTCGTCTATATGAAGGAAGTGGAGTTCATCGATTAGAGCAAAACAACATGGCGGTGTCTCAAAGACGAGGCAAAGTTTGCAGAGAGTTATCCGAGTTTGCACCTCATTTGGTGGAGAATGAGGAACGATGACGCGGATGTTTCTTAGAGGTTTGAAACCCGGCATACGTCGATATCTCATTTTCATAAACTTTCTCTTTATTGAGATGTTGTAAAGCAGGCTCAATTATTAGAGCGAGATAACTTGAGTACTACCGGTCGTGAGGACCATGCTTGAGGATCGTACGAGAGATAGGAGTCAGCAGAATAATGATAACTGCGGAGAAAGAAAGCAGACGGGGATGAAATGGTAACCACTCTGGTGGTAATCATGGTCATGAAAATGAAGAAGCGAGTCGGGAGGAGATTTTAAAAGAGGAGATTTAACAACGACTATGTGAAGACGAGCAGTCTTGGCAAAGAATCGGTTCTAAGGGAGGAGAGCGACCACCGGTCATATGCTACAAATGCGAAAAGAGGGACATATCGGTCAAAGCGCCCTGTGATTCAAGGTATGCTATAGTTGTGGAAAGGAAGGACATATCGCTCGAGATTGTGCAGTAGCGAAACCTAGTTCAATGGGGACGGTGACTCAAAAAGATCATCCCGGAAAAGTCAAAGTCAACGATTCCGGGGGAAGAGCGTTTGTTGTGATCTGGTCATAATGCGAGGAACCCAAACGAGGTGATCACGGGTAAGCTATTTATAAATTCTTGTGAAGTTTATACCTTACTGACAATCTGGGGTGCTACCCATTCATTTATCTCTCCTGCATGTGCTCAACGTTTAAACTTGACTCAGGAGAAATTAGACTTTGACCTATCTGTGGAAACTCCGTTAGGAGAAACTTTCACCACATCCATTTGTTTATAAATCTTGTTTGATTCAAGTTGGCACCATCACCCTTACTGTTGACCTTATCTCTTTAAAGATACTTGCTTTTGATGTGATTTTAGGGATTGATTGGTTAACTACTCATCATGCCAAAATTGATTGTTTTCGTAAGGTTGTTAGTTTTCATATTCCTAACCAACCTGTTGTTATTTAATTCAAGCAACTAAACCATTAAAATCAATCACTATCATATCTAATCATAAAGCTATTCGTTTATTGAAAAGCGGATGTCAAGCTTTCTTAGCCCATGTTATGGATTTGAATAAAGATACGTCAAATTTGAATAATATTCTGTTGTTATTGACTTTCTGGCGTATTTCTGAAGAACTTCCGGTCTACCCCAGAGCGTGAAGTTGAATTCTTTATTGATCTTGAACCCGGTACAAAGCCCATTTCTAAAACCCCATATCGAATGGCTCCTATTGAACTTCAGGAGTTAAAGGTCCAACTACTGAGGAATTGTTGGACATTGGTTTCATTAAATCTAGTACATCTCCTTGGGGTGCTCTGTTTTATTTGTAAAGAAGAAAAAGACGGAGTATGCGACTTTTGTATTGACTATTGGGAATTGAACCATGTCACCATCAAGAATAGGTATCCTCTACCTCGTATTGATGACTTGTTTGACCGATTTGCAAGGGCACAATTCTTTTCAAAAATCGATCTTCGATTTCGGATATCATCATTTGAAGATTAAAAGCGAGGATATTCCAAAGCGCCTTCGAACTCGGTATGGGCATTATGAATTCTTAGTCATGTCTTTCGGACTAACTAATGCTCCTGCGGCTTTCATGGTGGATATGATGAACCGAGTATTCAAGGAATATTTGGATCGGTTCGTTGTTGTCTTTATTGATGACATCCTTATATATTCCAAAAGTCGTGAAGATCATGAGCACCATTTGAAGTCGGTACTCAAAGGCTTCGTGAAAACCAACTATATGCCAAATTGAAGAAATGCGAGTTCGGCGAGGAAGTAGCCTTTCTTGGGCATGTGGTGTCAAAACATGGAGTATCTGTTGATCCCGTGAAGATTCAAGCAATACAAAGTTGGGAGCAACCGAAGTTGGTGATCAAGTACGTAGCTTTTTGGGCTTAATTTGGTTATTATCGGAGATTCGTGGAAGGGTTTTCTCGAATCGCTACTCCATTAACTCAAAACTAACTCGAAAGGATACTGAAATTCGTTTGGAGCGAAGAATGCGAGAAAAGTTTCAAGAGCTTAAGAGGAGACTTATTTTAAGACTGTTCTAACAATACCATCTGGTTCGGATGGATTTGTTATCTCTGACGATGCTTTGGGCAAAGGGTTAGGATGTGTTCTCATGCAACGTGGGAAAGTCATAGCCTATGCCTCATGACAACAAAAAGAGTATGAGAGGAATTATCCTACTCATGATCTAGAGTTAGCGGTGATCGTTTTCGCCGCTTAAAGATATGGAGGCACTATCTATATGGGGAGAAAGTGGAGATATATTCAGATCATAAAAGCCTTAAATATTTCTTCACTCAAAAAGAACTCAACATGCTTGGCGCGTGACGTTGGCTCGAGCTATTGAAAGACTACGACCACACTATTCAATACCATCACGGTAAAGCGAGCGTGGTAGGCGACGATTGAGTAGAAGATCATATGCGGAACGAAAAGTGCGATGATGTCAAGTATACGACAGAGCCAACTTTAATAGAAAAAGTTAAGGTTGCTCAAGCCACCAACGGAAATGATGCGTATGAAGAAGAAAGTACAAGAAGGAGCTATTCTAAGCGAGAATTGATGAAGAAGGAATACTTGAGTCCACTCTAGACTTTGTGTTCCTAACAACTCGATTTGAAGTACAAGATTATGATGGAGGCACACAATACACCATTTGCAATCCATCTGGAAGTACTAAAATGTATCGTGATCTTGACATACATTTTGGTGGAACAATATGAAGAGAGAGATTGCAAAGTTTATCTCAATGTGTTTAACTTGTCAACGTGTAAAGGCGGAGCATCTAGTACCTAAGGGTCCGTTGCAACCACTTGAGATTCCGGAATGGAAGTGGGAACACATTACCATGGATTTCGTTACGGGTCTTCCTACGGTTTCTCAAGGCATCAATGCTATTTGGGTTATTGTTGATAGATTAACCAAATCGCTCATTTTTCTTGCCGATCACGGAGACTTATTCCTTGAACGTCTTGCTAGTATGTACGTAAATGAGATTGTGAGGTTGCATGGCATGCCTATATCCATAGTTTCGGATCGTGACCCAAGATTCACTTCAAGATTTTGGGTTAGCTTGCAAAAAGCTATGGGCACGGATTTGCGATTTAGTTCGGCATACCATCCCCAAAGCGGACGGACAATCGAGAGAGGACTATTCAAACTCTTGAAGATTTATTAAGACTCTGTGTCCTAGACTTCAAGGGCGGTTGGGATAAGTATTTACCATTGGTGGAATTCTCCTACAACAACAGGTTATCGAGCAAGTATAGGTGTGGCTCCATTGAAGCATTATATGGACGAAAATGTCGTTCTCCAATATGTTGGGATGAGGTGGGTGAAGCAACATTGTTGGGACCCGAAGTTAGTACATATGACTCACCGAAAAGATCCAAATGATTCGATAACGTATACAAGCGGCACAAGATCGACAAAAGAGTTATGCGGATCTTCATCGAAAGGACGTGGAATTTAATGTAGGGATCATGTATTATTGCGAAGTTGCTCCATGGAAGGGAGTTACAAGATTTGGGAAGAGAGGAAAGCTCAATCCACGATTTATTGGTCCATTTCAAATTCTTGACCGAGTAGGAAATGTAGCCTATAGACTTGCGTTACCTCAAAGTATGTCTCGTGTTCATAATGTGTTTCACATATCTGTGCTTCCGTAAATATGTGAAAGACCCGAACCACGTTATTGAGTTAGAACCGGACGAAATAGCCAAGACTTAACGTAAGAGGAGGTACTGTCAAGATCTTGGATAGGAAGGAGCATGTCCTACGCCAAGAAAGGTCATACCACAAGTTAAAATTTTGTGGAGGAATCATGCTATAGGCGAAATGACCCGGAAATTGGAAAGCGGAAATGAAAGCGAGGTATCCTCACCTTTTGAAACACACGTGTACGACGTCAATTTCGAGGACAAAATTTCATAAGGAGGGAGGTTGTAAGACCCCAAAATTTTTTAAATAAAAAGGAATTTCCTTTATTTATTATTTTGAAATAGTAAGGGTTGATTTGATTAATGTGGATAGTTAATGGTTAAATACGCAAATATTTCAAAATAAGCAAGTGGTTATAAAATATTCATTTTTGTCGGGGAATATTCGTTTGGTCGTGGAATATTAGATCTTTGTCGGGAATATTAAATGCGATTCATGTGACCATGTGTGGGCCCCATAACGCTTGAAAGCGATTGGATGAAGAAAAGCGACAAATATAAGTTGGTTAAAAAATAACGGCGTAGTTGTTATTCTGCAATTAAGACTGTTGGAATACCCGGTGGTTAAAATACGATGTCTGGCGTGGTTACACGAAGCTTTGCGGTATTGCGGTATTGCATCAATTATTGATCCTTATGTAAGAAGGCACTACTCAATAATTATTACAGTAATTACTGTTCAGTATTTTATTTTATTGATTCAATAATTGCTGCGTTGATATTTTATATTATTGTTGTTCAATAATTGTCACTGCACATTATCTCCATTATCAGATCAATAATTCATATTATTTAAATAATATTATTAGATAGCATTATTGGCAATGTCTAGAAAGTTACATCAAGGAGAGGTTTGGTCACCTAATTGCGGCGCCAAGAAGGAGAAATCCTTATCGGAAAGCCCCTCTTTCTCGGGAGCTACCGTTGTTATAATTGTGATTACGTAATATTATTTGTGAATAATTAATTATTGATATGATAAGAAAATATTTATAAACGATGGATTTATTTATTTTATGTGGTTATAATTGAATGATTTAATGTTGAGGTGTTTTATCAGTAATTTTGTCGGAATGGAGGTATTAAAAATCAAATCAATTATTTTTACGATGTATCATGCGTGAGTTATAATTTTTAATCCGACCGTTGGATCGTTGTAATTTTTGGATATGTTATACATACATAAGTTGAGTATATGTCCACAAATTTTGAACCGTTAAAAATGAACGAATGATTTGTTATGAATTTTAAGAGGTGACTGATTCGGAAATTAGGGTTATAATTGATTTTGGTGGAAAATTCTAGAATTGAGTGGGCCCCACTTGTGGTTGGTGAAGAAATGTGCTGAATTTTATTTCAAATGTGGTGGGTGGCAATAGTAGCGTGTAAAGCCATCGTAGTGGCGAAGTCAAGTCTCCGCTTTACGGGCTAACATTTTCCTATAAATAGAGGGCTAAGTTAGAATTGAAAATCACACCGTAAACAAAGTTTTCTCTCTTTCTCTCTATATTATTGAGCGTATTTTGTGAGTATTTAGATACTTTGAGAGTTCTTTATTCGAAGACAAGTTTCATTCAAAGATCACTTCCGACCTTTCCTTCCAAGAAATCTTGATTCTTTGAGGTAAGGGATATTATTTTTTTTCCGTAATGATATTATTTCTTCAATAACATTATGCTGAAATATTGGTTGGAACTTTTTATCAAATTTGGAACTTTTTCATATCGGGGTTACTATTCATGAGTTACTATTCACGAGTTACTATTCATGAGTTACTATTCACGAGTTACTATTCACGAGTACTATTCATGAAGCGTGAAGATGTTTTTTGTGGAATTTCTATCTTTTGGTGTCGGAGTTACTATTCACGTATACGACACTATTCACGTATACGACACTATTCACCGAAAAATAAAATTTCTTCTTTCGACCAAAATATCTATTCGGATACTAGCTTTGATTGTATCCATGTTTTGATCATTCTTGAATTTTACACCACTATGATTATTTTTGAGGTATTGTTGGACATGGATAAAAACAAAGTACGAATCCTTAATCCTTAATCCTTGTCATTTTGTTTCCTTTGGATTCGTTCTTTAAAAATATTTTCATCATCCTCGGTCTTAAATGATGATATTATTGAATATCTTTTGGCCTGTAGTGCAAAGATGAATGATTTTCGAAGAATATCTTTGGCTCAGTAGTGCAAAGATGAGCAGTGTTTAAATGAACATGACCGATCGATGAATATCTTTGGCCTTTAGTGCAAAGATGAGCAAAGTGTTGAGATGAACATGATTAATTGATGAATATCTTTGGCACGTAGTGCAAAGATGAATATTTGATTTGAGATGAATATTGATTGATGTTACTGAGGATAAAATATTGATGATGGACCGTTAAATTCATAGATTATAGTAGATTTCATTCTCTACGTAACTCTTCTATGAATTATTATTTCATTGCGAATGTTGATCTGAAACTTGTTGTCTATCAGATTCTATTAAATTTTTCCGTCAAGACTAACGATAATTTGTTGTATATTATCTTAGTCATAATATTCTTTCTCGAAGCTAGTTGAGCTCACCCTTTTCCTTTTTGTTCCATTCTTCTCGGGAGGCGAGAATATAGCGAGTATTTAGTCTGGGGTATGGAATGAAGGTTTTAGAAAGGATTGTTTAGTAATCCTCACCATTTTGTAAAATAATGTATCAATAAATGTGATGAGGATTTATTGGAGTATAAATATTGTCTAGAAGATAATATTTGTATTTAAACTCACGATTTCTTGTTGTAATAATAAAGTTGTAGTTGTTTACGTACATGTATTGACAACTCAGAATGGGTGATGTATACCTATTTTGGGGGCGTCACATAAATGATGATATTATTGAATATCTTTGGCCTGTAGTGCAAAGATGAATGATTTCTGAAGAATATCTTTGGCCTGTAGTGCAAAGATGAGCAGGTGTTTAAATGAACATGACCGACTGATGAATATCTTTTGCCTTTAGTGCAAAGATGAACAGGTGTTGAGATGAACATGACCGATTGATGAATATCTTTGGCCTGTAGTACAAAGATGAATATTTGATTTGAGATGAATATTGATTGATGTTACAGGGATAAAATATTGATGATGGACTGTTAAATTCATAGATTATAGTAGATTTCATTCTCTACGTAACTCTTCTATGAATTATTATTTCACTGCTAATATTGATCCAAACTTATTGTCTATTGTATTCTATCAGATTTTTTCCTGTTGGAGACTAACGATAATTTGTTGTATATTATCTTAGTCATAGTATTCTTTACTGGGCTAGTTGAGCTCACCCTTTTCCTTGTTGTTCCATTTTTCTTCTCAGGAGGCGAGAATGTAGCGAGTACTAGTCGGGGTATGGAATGAAGGTTCTAGAGAGAGTTGTTTAGTAGTCCTCACCATTTTGTAAAATAATGTATCAATAATTATGATGGGGATTTATTTTGCGTGTGGATATTGTCTAGAAGACAATATTATATTTAAACTCACACAAGATATATTGTCGTATTTCACACGACATTTGTATTATTGAAGTTGTAGTTTGCTTCTTGTACCATGTATTTGGCAACTCGAATGGGTGTTGTGTATACCTATTTTGGGGGCGCCACGGTTGGTATCGAGCTTAGGATATGATCTCTGGCGGAGATCGGGAATAGAACTAGGAGGGAGAGACGAGTAAATCCTTCGCTAGTGTGTCCTACCTAAGCTTATTTGTTGGTTGGTCATAATATAGGGGTATTATGTGATTTGTTAATTTATTTAATTAACCCTTGTTTTATGATAGTTTTTAAGAACGGTCACGAGAACGTTAACAATGGAGTGAATGAGATCGTGGAGACACCTCTAATCGCCAAATGGATAATGTGATGTCAAAGAAGAAGGAATTAGAGATATCCATGGTGAGTGAAGAATTGATAGTTACTTTTTAGAGATATCGCAGAGGTAACAAATTTGAGAGTGAGGAAGAAGAGAAGAAGAGGTACCAAGAGAGTTTATTAGAGGTATTTTATGATCAAAATGTAGAATTGCAAAATCGTATTCATGAGTTAGAAGAGCAGTGAAGAATTGCAGGCGATGCGTGGAGCAAAAGGATGCAACGATTCAAGCTCAGGTTACCCGACACGTGATGCTTGAATGTAAGCACTCTTTTCGCGAGTATAAGATGATAAAGTCGAATCGAAAGTGAAAGAAGAAATAATCGAACGAGTGAGAATGAGTGATGCATGGGTAAAAGCCGCACGACGCGTTGATATTATGGAAAGAGATGTCCAATCTAAAAGAGAAGATTTAACGATGACGGAAGACGCGTCGGCAGAAAGATCAAAGACCAAAGAACAAATTCTAGGGAAGAGAACGATCACCAGTTAGATGCTACAGATGCGAGAGGAGGGACATATAAGGTCAAACTGCTCAAAGCCTTCCAAGGTATGCTATAATTGTAGAAAAGAAGGACATATCGCTTCGAGAGTTCAGACGATATCGAAACCAGTCCAGTCAAATGAATGGTGACTCAAAAGGATGTCCCAGAAAAGTCAAAGTCAACGGTTCTTGGAAGAGCGTTTGTCGTGACCGGTCAAAATGCGAGGAACCCGAACGAAGTTAGCACGGGTTAGTTAATTATAAATTCTTACGAAGTTTATACCTAACTAGATAACGGTTCTACCCATTCTTTTATCTTTCTTGCTTGCACTCAACGTTTGAACTTGACTACGGAGAAATTAGACTTCGACTTATTTATGGAGACTCCATTAGGAGAAACTTTCATTACATCCGTTGTTTAAAAATCTTGCTTGATTCAAGTTGGCACTATCACATTACCTATTAACCTTATTTCTATAGAGATATTTGCTTTTGATGTGATTTTAAGGTTAACTACTCATCATGCCAAATTGATTGCTTTTGTAAGGTTGTTAGGTTTCATATTCCTAAGCAACCTGTTATTCGAATTCAAGCAATCAAACCATTGTAGTCAAACATTTTCATATCAAGCCATGAAGTCATTCGTTTATTACGGATGTCAAGTTTTCTTAGTCCATGTTATGGATTTGAATAAAGACACGTCAGATTTGAATAATATTCTTGTTGTTATTGATTTTTCCCGACGTATTTTTCGAAGAATTTCTTGGCTTACTCCCAAAGTTCGATATTAAATTTTGTATCAATTTGAACCCGGTACAAAACTCATTTCTAAAATATCATATCGAATGGCTCCTATTGAACTTCAGGAGTTAAAAATTCAACTATAGAAGTTGGTACATGAGCCTTTATCTTGTGACTTCCTTTGTGGAATTCACCTAAGCCGCTCTCTGTAGGGGGACATCATATTCGATGCGATAATAAAGCGATAGGTGTCATTGTGACGTCTTATCCAAGGTGGGATATGAGTCACAGTTGAGAGCAACCTAAGTCGAGAATCGAAATACGTAGCTTTCTAGGCTTAGTTGGTTATTATCGGAGATTCGTTGAAGGATATTCTCGAATCGCTATTCCATTATCGCAGCTGACTCGTAGAGATACAAAATTTGAATGGAGCAAGGAATGTGGGAAGAGCTTCGAAGAACTCAAGAGGAGACTCATTTCAGCACATGTTCTGACCATGCCATCTTGGAAAAGCGAACGTGGTAGCTGACGTGTTGAGTAGAAGATCGTATACAAGTACGAGTACGATATTGTCAAAGACTAATTTCGTATAATTTACAAATAATAGAGATAGAGATGAAAACTCTAGGTACCCACGTGATGATATCGAGTATAATCGACTTTAATCGATAAAGTTAAAGTCGCTCAAGCCACCCAATCCCGAGCCGATGATATATGAAGAAGAAGGTACAAGAAGGAGCTATTCCAAAGCGAGAATTGATGAAGAAGGAATACTTGAGTCCACTCTAGACTTTGTGTTCCTAACGACTCGATTTGAAGAACAAGATTATGATGGAGGCACACAATACACCATTTGCAATCCATCCGGAAGTACTAAAATGTATCGTGATCTTTGACATACATTTTGGTGGAATAATATGAAGAGAGATTGCAAAGTTTATCTCGATGTGTTTAACTTGCCTAACGTGTAAAGGTGAGCATCTAGTACCTAAGGGTCCGTTGCAACCACTTGAGATTCCGGAATGGAAGTGGGAACACATTACCATGGATTTTATTCTGGTCTTCCTACGGTTTCTCAAGGTATCAATGCTATTTGGGTTATTGTTGATAGATTAACCAAATCGCTCATTTCTTGCCGACACGGAGACTTATTCCTTGAACGTCTTGCTAGTATGTACGTAAATGAGATTGTGAGGTTACATGGCATGCCTGTATCCATAGTTTCGGATCGTGACCCAAGATTCACTTCAAGATTTTGGGTTAGCTTGCAAAAAGCTATGGACACGGATTTGCGATTTAGTTTGGCATACCATCCCCAAAACAGACGGACAATCGAGAGGACTATTCAAACTCTTGAAGATATATTAAGACTGTGTGTCCTAGACTTCAAGGGTAGTTGGGATAAGTATTTACCATTGGTGGAATTCTCCTACAACAATGATTATCGAGCAAGTATAGGTGTAGCTCCATTCGAAGCATTATATGGACGAAAATGTCGTTCTCCAATATGTTGGGATGAGGTGGGTGAAACAACATTGTTGGGACCCGAGTTAGTACGTATGAAAAGATCCAAATGATTCGACAACGTATACAAAGCAGTGCACAAGATCGACAAAAGAGTTATGCGGATCTTCATCGAAAGGACGTGGAATTTAGTGTGGGGATCATGATATTATTGCGAGTTGCTCCATGGAATGGAGTTACAAGATTTGGGAAGAGAGGAAAGCTCAATCCATGATTTATCGGTCCATTTCAAATTCTTGATCGAGTAGGAAATGTAGCCTATAGACTTGCGTTACCTCCAAGTATGTCTCGTGTTCATAATGTGTTTCACATATCGATTGCTTCAGTAAATATGTGAAAGACCCGAACCACGTTATAGAGTTAGAACCTAGGACGAGATAGCCAAGACTTAACGTATGAGGAGGTACTGTCAAGATTTTGGATAGGAAGGAGCATGTCCCACGCCAAGAAAGGTCATACCACAAGTTAAAGTTTTGTGGAGGAATCATGCTTTATAGAGGAAATGACCAGGGAATTGGAAAGCGGAAATGAAAGCGAGGTATCCTCACCTTTTGAAAACACGTGTACGTACGTCAATTTCGAGGACTTAAAATTCATAAGGAGGGAGGTTGTAAGACCTCAAATTTTTTAAATAAAAAGGAATTTCCTTTATTTATTATTTTGAAATAGTAAGGGTTGATTTGATTAATGTGGATAGTTAAGGGTTAAATACGCAAATATTTCAAAATAAGCAAGTAGTTATAAAATATTCATTGTTGTCGGAGAATATTCGTTTGGTCGTGGAATATTAAATCTTTGTCGGGGAATATTCGCATTTACTGGTGTGACCATGTGTGGGCCCCATAATGTGAAAGCGATTGGATGAGGAAAGCGACAAATATAAGTTGTTTAAAAATAACGGCGTAATTATTACTGAATTAAGATCGTTGGAATACGATTGGTTAAAATACTGAATATGCGCGTGTCGTTGACAAGATAGCATTACGATATTGCATGATTGTTGAATTATTGATCCTTACGTAAGAAGGCACTACTCAATAATTGTTCTGATGAGTTCTTGTTCAATAGTTTATTTTATTAATTCAATAATTCTTTGCGTTAATATTTTATATTATTCTTTGTTTCAATAATTATCACGCACAAGATTTCCCATTATCGGATCAATAATTCATATTATTTGAATAATATTATTAGATAACATTATTGGCAATGTCTAGAAAGTTACATCTAAGGAGAGGTTTGGTCACCTAATTGCGGCGCCAAGAAGGAGAGATCCTTATTGAAAGCCCCTCTTTCCCGGGAGCGACTGGTCATCATAAATGTGATTACGTAATATTATTTGTGAATAATTAATTATTGATTCATATGATAAGGAAATATTTATTTTATATGAATATAAATGATGGATTTATTTATGTGGTTATTAATGAAGGAATTAATCTTTGAGATGTTTTATTTGTATTTTTGTCGGATTGGAGGTATTAAAAGATCAAATCGGTGTTATTACTGACTTTATTGTGTGAGTTATAATATTTAATCCAAACCGTTGGATCGTTGTAATTTTTGGATATGTTATACATATATAAGTTGAGTATATGTCCACAAATTTTGAACCGTTAAAATGAGCGTATAATTTATTATGAATTTTAAGAGGTGGTGATTGGAAATTAGGTTATAAATGATTTTGGTGGAAAATTCTAGAATTGGTGGGCCCCACTTGTGGTTGGTGAAAAATGTGCTGAATTTTATTTCAAATGTGGTGGGTGGCAATAGTAGCGGTGTAAAGCCACATCAGTAAAGGTGTCAAGTCTTGGCTCTTGGCTAACATTTTCCTATAAATAGAGGGCTAAGTTAGAATTGAAAATCACACCGTAAACAAAGTTTTTCTCTTTCTCTCTATATTATTGAGCGTATTTTGTGAGTATTTAGATACTTTGAGAGTTCTTTATTCAAGACAAGTTTCATTCAAAGATCACTCCGACCTTTCCTTCCGGCTTGATTCTTTGAGGTAAGGGATATTATTTTTTCGTAATGATATTATTTCTTCAATATCATTATGTCAAACGTTGATCTGAAGTTTTATCAAATTTGGAACTTTTTCATGCTTCGGGGTTACTATTCATGAGTTACTATTCACGAGTTACTATTCATGAGTTACTATTCACGAAAGTACTATTCATGAAGTGTGAAGATGTTTTTGTGGAATTTCTATCTTTTGGTGTTTGAGAGTTACTATTCACGATATCTGACTATTCACGATATCTGACTATTCAATTAGAAAAATAAAATTTCTTCTTTTCATTCAAAATATCTATTCGGATACTAGCTCGATTGTATCCATGTTTTGATCATTCTTGAATTTTACACCACTATGATTATTTTGAGGTATTTTTGAACATGGATAAAACAAAGTACTAATCCTTAATCCTTAATCCTTGTCATTTTGTTTCCTTTGGATTCGTTTCTTTAAAAATATTTTTCATCATCCTCGGTCTTAAATGATGATATTATTGAATATCTTTGGCTCAGTAGTCAAAAGATGAATGATTTTGAAGAATATCTTTGGCTGTAGTGCAAAGATGAGCGGTGTTTAAATGAACATGACCGATCGATGAATATCTTTGGCCTGTAGTGCAAAGATGAACAGGTGTTGAGATGAACATGACCGATTGATGAATATCTTTTGGCCTGTAGTGCAAAGATGAATATTTGATTTGAGATGAATATTGATTGATGTTATAGGGATAAAATATTGATGATGGACTATTAAATTCATAGATTATAGTAGATTTCATTCTCTACGTAACTCTTCTATGAATTATTATTTCTAACTGCGAATATTGATCCGAAACTTGTTTCTCATTGTATTCTATCGATTTTTTCCTGTTGGAGACTAACGATAATTTGTTGTATATTATCTTAGTCATAGTATTCTTCTATTGGGCTAGTTTGAGCTCACCCTTTTCCTTGTTGTTCCATTTTTCTTCTCAGGAGGCGAGAATGTAGCGAGTACTAGTCGGGGTATGGAATGAAGGTTCTAGAGAGAGTTGTTTAGTAGTCCTCACCATTTTTGTAAAATAATGTATCAATAATTATGATGGGGATTTATTTGCGTGTGGATATTGTCTAGAAGACAATATTATATTTAAACTCAGTATATATTGTCGTATTTCACACGACATTTGTATTATTGAAGTTGTAGTTTGCTTCTTGTACCATGTATTTGGCGACTCAGAATGGGTGTTGTGTATACCTATTTTGGGGGCGTCACATGTATCATCGTATGAAAATGATGATATGTGCGAAGCACTAAGTGCAGTAAGTAAATGCATTCGTACACATTCGTATAAATGTAAATACAACATCCACACACAAGCATATAACAGTTTTGAAAAGTTTGTAGTAGCGGCTTAAGCCCTCTTACTGGATGTCCCCAGCAGAGTCACCACCTGTTGACGTCGGGCTTTTTACTGTCCCTCTTCTGTTCTTGTCTTTTGGTGTTCTTATGTTAGGTGAGATTTGTTTGAAAAAACAAGTTGTGAAAAGGACTGACATTTATATGTCGACGATTGAAGTGTAAGAGTCGCAAGTTGTTTTTTTTTTAAAATGGTTGCACCAACTCAACCGAGAAAAGGTTTGCACATTGACCACGTGATGTAACACTGTTAAACTGGTTTGTGAAACCGAGATTCATTAGGGTCCAGGGACTTGCTTATGCGGAGAGAAGTTGTTAGGCACCCCCCGACATCCGTGTTACCCCGGTGATCGCCACTTTTTAATTAAAATGTCATATGAATGTATGTGTGTGTTGGTTAATGTGCAATTATTTGGAAGTAGTGCTATGCCTCGTTCGCACCTATATACAAAGGGTTTGAATTTGTGTAAAAATTCAGTTTTAACAAGATATAGCAGTGATGTTTTGTAAAAGACGTTTTTCAAACCCTTATGCTAAATAGTAATTGAGGCATTTTATACTTCCATTTTATTAAGTATTCAAACTTAATTGCATTTATTTTTGAGATGCGAGGCATCCTCGAGAAAATAATATACATAGCAAATGCGAACTCCTTGTGGGCATGAGAGAAAAATCTTTAGGAAATTCAAACACCGTGAATAATGTACAAGTTGTTTACTGACAAAAATGTCCATCACGGGAATCAAATCTAGATTCAGGAAACTGAATCTGTGATCACATGATTCCTAGGCTCACATGATGTAGCAGTTTGTATGAAAGCTGTAAGTAGTTATATATAAAAGCTATAAATATATATATACAGACCATTAACCACCACGAAGCGAACTTCATGGGGGACTGTAAATGTAAATATATAAAAGCGATAAATATATATATAGATAGACACGATCAACCACCACGAAGCACCTCCATGGGGATCGAAATGTAAATAAAGCAAGAATGTGATCAAACACCACAGAGTAAACTCTAAAGTGGACGAAATGTAAATAAAGAGTAAAAAGCGATCAACAACCATGAAGTAAACTCCAAAGGGATAAAATGTAAATAAAGCGGTAAAAGGCCACAAAGTAAACTCTGTGGCTGATGAAATATATAAATATATATATATATATATATATATATATATATATATATATATATATATATAAATGTAAATGCACCTAGGATATTATATCTGTGCTCAATCAAACAGAGAGTTTGATGGGTATATATATATATATGTATATATAAGTATTTATATATATATATATATAAGTAGTAAAATTCTAGAATATAAAATCTAGGCTCATCGAACAAAGTCCAAAACAACGGTTTATATATATTGATATATATATATATATATATATATATATATATATAAATATATAAAAGCAATAAACGCCCGGACGTGAGTCTTTGGCTCAATCGAGATATAACTCGATAATGTTAGTCCATATATATAAATATATTTATATATATATATATATATACAAAAAGAAATAAAAGCCATGGACCGAAGTCCGGGCATACACAAGCAACACGACTCTCAACGTGAGGAACAATATGTGCAAAATGTGGAGAAAAGGCTTTGAAAGGTGTAAGAAGGCTTGCAGTGGACTGCCAAAGAAGACTTCTATAGCTTTAAATGGATGAACACTCGGTTCCCACTAGTAAAAATATATCAATAGATGAGCTCACAAGTGTTTAAAATGAGAAAACACTCAATTTATAGTGTGTCTGAGAGAAAATTGGACAAGGCTTCCTCATCATTTTCTTACAAAATGGCCACCCCAAGCCCTCTATTTATAGAGGGGAGCCGCAGTGTACCGCGGCTTCCCCGTGCCCTAAGCAACGTGGGTCCCATCGTCTCAAGCACGCGTGCTTTCGAACAATACGTTGTTCATTTGAACCTTTATAACTTTCAATCCGGGAGTCCAATGGAAGCGTGCCATACAATTCCAGAAAGCTCTTTTCGATAGCTATAAAATGACATAAAATTTGCCCATTTTTGATTCCGGAAGATTGGTCCATGACCGAACTGGTATTTTGGGTTTCCGCCAAGCGCCTATCGAGCCATTTTGCGTAGTTTGCGTTCGGAAGTTAAGATATGGTTCATGTGGGACATATTTTAATGAAATTTACATTAAAATGAGTTGATTTGATTTGAGTAGAAGTTGAGTTGGAAAAATGATCATTTTACCCCTCCCCGGGTTATCTCCGATTTTCGCATAGTTGCAGCTATCTTTTCCCAGGGTTATCTCTGAGATTGTCATTTTGTTGACTCTGAATGTCCTCAGGGTTATCTCTGAGGTTGGATTGACCACCCGAGGTTGACTTCAGGCATTGAAGTTGATCTACTAGGGTTATCTCCTAGGTTGGAACTGACTTTCTTGGGGTTAATTCAAGGGTTGGAAATTGGATCTCCCAAGGCTACCTCCGGGGTTGGGATTAACTCTCTTAGGGTTATCTTCAGGGTTGGATTTGATGTTGTGGTCTTCTAGGGTTATCTCTGGAGTGTGAAAAAGACGCGTTTGCCCTCCTTCATAGTTAGTAACAGGAAAATAAAATTTCAAGTGTCTACATTATCATGTTGAAAATTTGGACATTATTGAATTCTGGATAAATTAAATTATAAATCTTTAAAATTTATCCTTACTCTCATTTAATTGAATTCTTATATCATTGTCATCATCCTCATGCTTATATTGTGATGAAAGTCATCTTTGGCCCGTAGTGCATAGATGGACTGTTAATTGGTATGATTATGACCAGGGATTATTCGGTATAATCATGATCTATAATATTACAAATGATGCGGTAAAAGTCCTCATTGGCCCATAGTGCATTAATGGAGAGTTGTTGGTATGATCATGATCATTGGTGATAATACAAATATCATTGGCCCATAGTGCATGGATAATTCATAGATGTGATACTAATGAATATCCTTGGCCCGTAGTGCATGGATAATTCAGTGACGTGGATTATTTATTGAGCTGAGTCTCAGCGATAAAATTGATGATAAACTTTTAAATCATAGAAGATAGTAGATATCATGCTCTACTTGACTCTTCTAATGGATTGTTTGTTTCGCTGCAGTTAAACTTGTTATCTATTATATTATATTAGTTTAACACTGTTGAAGGCTAAAGATAATTTATTCTACATTATCTTAGTCATAATATTTCTTACAGGACTAGTTGAGCTCATCCTTTTGCTTTTATTGTTCTCTTCAGGAAATAAGAACGTAGCCGGGACTAGTCGGGGAGTGGAGTGACTGTCCGAGATGGTGGTTGTAGTAGTCCTCACTATTCTATGAAATAGTGTGATAATAAATGTAATGAGGACTCCATTTGAGTCTGGATATTGTCTATGAGACAATATTCATGTGAAAACTCTCAACTACGCTTTTGTCATATTGTATAAATTAAATTTGTATTTTAATTATGTACCATGTATTTGGCGACTCAGAATGGGTGATGTATACCTATTTTGGGCGTCTCAGTTGGTATCAAAGCTTAGGGATATGATCCCTGGCTAAGATGTGTGACTAGAACTAGGAGGGGAGAGACGGGTAAATCCTTTGCTAGTATGACCTACCTAAGCTTATTTGGTATTTAATTGGTCGGTCAGAATATAGAGATAATATGTGGCATGTCAATTAACCCTTGTTTTGTGGCAGTGTTTGAAAATGACATCTGAAAATGTTGAGATAAGCAATGGAGCACAGGAGACCGTTGAGTCACCACAGATCAATAACCAGGATAATGTGCAATAGGAAGGCAACAATCCTCATGTAAACAACAACACCGACCAAATGATGAACGATGGGATGTTCAGAGGCTTTCTGTAATTCGTGCAACATCAGGCAAGAGAGACTCCTATTCAAAATGTAGGTGGAAACACTGGCAACTCTCGGACTTGGGATGCTCCAAGGAGCAAAAGTTTCCCTTTGCCACCTTCATGTTGCGAGGAGAGGCGACATCGGTGGGAATCAGAAACGACTCGCCTCGCCGCACTAAAGATGTCTTGGGAGAAGTTCCAAGAACTGTTCAATGATAAGTACTTTCCCGAAAGTATTCGTTACACGAAGGAGGTGAAATTTATCAAGCTGGAACAAAACAATATGACTGTGTCGCAGTATGAGGCTAAATTTGCGGAGTTATCCCGATTTGCATCATATTTGGTAGATAATGAGGAGCATATGTCGCAAATGTTTCTAAAAGGTTTGAAACCCGAAATATGACAATACATCATTTCTAACCAACTTTGCTTATATTCAGATGTTGTGAATAGGGCTTAGTTATTGGAGCGCAATAATGAGTCAACCCAACCAAGAGAGAAGTACGTAAGCAAATTGATAATATATCGGTAGTAGCAGATCATCGAAGCAAATGACAACAAATATGGAGGAATCAACATGCGAAATGGTAACCACTTTCGGTGGTAATCATAGCCAAGATAATAGAAGTGGAAATTTCAAGAAGAGGAGATTCAATAATGATGGAAAGGCGCCAAGACCAAAGACCGTAGTTAAGGAAGGAGAACGACCACCACCCCATCATATGCTTCAAATGAGGAGGAGGATACATCGATCCAAACTGCACAATGCAGTCCAAAGCATGTTATAATTGCAGAAGAGAAGGTCACCTAGCTCAATTTTTTCGTGCAGTGTAGATGAGTCTGGTTAGGATGGTGACACCAAATGCCATCCTGCATAAGTCAAACCGATTTCAAGGGAGAGCATTTTTTGTGACCTCCCAAAAAGTGAGGAACCCGAACGAGGTTATGTGACGAGCCGAGAATTTTGATAATTTAATAAAATCTTAAATGATGGATTTAAGGTTGAATAATAGACCTAGACAGAAAATAAGTGAATGGATTTGACAATTCTGGGAAGGAATTTTGTGAATTTAAAAAGTTTTGGTAAAGGCTTGCAGTATTAAGTATATAAGTGTATATGAGCTGTGTATGGTCATGTAGGTGTACAAAATGTGGTTTAGGGTCAAGGGTTGACCAGATAAATTATATTAGTGTCCAAACCCTAATATTATACTAAGAACGTCAATGTTCAGTTTAAAAAACCTAGCGATTGATAAGAAACCCTAATACCATTTCTGAAAACCCTAATTTCGGGATTCGAGAATTTGAAACCCTAATTCAAATTAATTAAAACCCTAACTTGGGATCTCAGAGACTTAAGTGTATTGATTACGAGATTAATTAAGGTAAAGCCTAACGAATTAGTTAAAACCCCTAATTTTAAAATTTAAAACCCTAAATGTTCCGTTAGAAACCCTAATGTACAATTATGGACCTAATTGTTAAATTAGCAATTTTAATTAGGAAATATTAATCCTAATTAGCAAGCTTAAATTTATGATTACGAAATCTTAGTATAATTATAGAATCCTAATTGTAAGACCCCAAACTTTTATAAATAAAGATGAATTTTCTATAAATATTATTTTTGAATATTATGGAATAATTTGATATAATGTTATAGTTGTGGGTAATATTTATAAATTTTGCAAAGTATGCAAGTGGTTATATTATATTCGATTGGCCTTGGGAATATTAGGCTTTTAGCAGGAATATTCGCATAACAGCTAGTCAATCATTGGTGGACCCCATAATGTAATTATCATCGGATCGAGAAAACGACAAAAATATTTTATTGAAATAACGGCGGAAGTTTTACCGTTGACATTTGTTGAACTACTCAGTAGTAAAAGTACAAAGAATACGTGTGGTTGCATAGTAGCACACCTGTATTGATTATCGATGCTTATGTGAGAAGTCACTCGGTTTGATTCCATTATTGTCGATTAATAATATGAATTATTATAGCTATAATGACGTTTTGTTTTATCAGTATTATTAACATAATAAAATGTAAACATCTTTTATATAAAATAGAATACTTTATTAAAGTTATTCTATAAATAAAATATATTATATTTTATTATGCATAGTGTTTTGCATAGTATTTTGCATAGTGTTTGCATAGTAAAATGTTTTTATATAAATAGAATATATTATATTTTATTTAAAAGATTTTGCTTTTAAATATGGACCGTCGATTAAAGTAAATCAATCTGGACCGCTCATGGATTAATTACTATGCATTCTATTTTCCTATAAATAGAAGCTCATTCCTTCATTATTTTTATTTAATTCAATTTGAAACTCTACAGAGAGAGAAACTATAGAGAGAAAGAAGAAAAGTATTCTCGCTACTTCACTTTGCCAATATTCAGCTTCTTCTAAGGTAGGGAATATTATTTGTTGTACTCGTAAGGAGTGTTATTTTTTTGTATTCATGAAGAGAACTTTTGTTATTCCATTCTTATTTTTCTCATTGAATAACTCTGTATACGCTGGATATACCCTATACTTGGTGACATTCTTCTATTATTCATTGGAACATCTTATCATGTGTTTTTAGGACTTGCTTCCGTCTTATTATTATTCTATTGGAACATCCGTCTGTGTGTTTTTACCAGGACCGGGTTCCGCCTTTTATTATTATTCATTGGAACATCCTCGCTCGTGTGTTTTTACGGACACTGGTTAAAATCTTTTTATTATTCTGTTGGAACATCCCGCTCGTGTGTTTTTTACACCGGACCGGTTACATCTTTATCATTATGTTGGAATATCCTATCTCGTGTGTTTTACACCGGATCCGGTTCCATCTTTATTATTCTGTTGAACATCCCGCTTTGTGAATTTCACCGACCGTTCCGTTATTATTATTCTCGTTGAATAAACTCGTCTATATGTAATACCGCATGCATGGTGATTTCTTTTGTTATTCCATTCTTTATTATACCCAGTTGGTTAAAACTTTGACTTCTATACTCCATGAAATTAGTAGAATATCCTTGATATTTGCGTTTCATCCAAAGATCTTTCATGGAAATATTCTTCCGATCATTCTTGAATTTTACTCTACAAAAGCAAAGATCATGTTGATAGTTTGATGTTATTAGTTCCGAATAACTTAATTCTTGAACTTGTTTTATTGAATTCTTATATCATTGTCATCATCCTCATGTTTATATTTTTTTAAAATCATCTCGTGGCCTGTAGAGCATGGATGGACTTGGTATGATTATGACTGTGGATTATTCAAATGTAATCATGACCGTAATGTTACAAATGATGTGGTAAAAGTCCTCAAAGGGTCAGAGTGCATTGATGGACGCTTGTTGGCATGATCATGACCATTAATGAATACACAACTATTCTTGGCCCGTAGTGTGTGAATAATTGTGGTCGTGATACTAAAGAATATCCTCGTCAGAAAAGTGTGTAAGTGATTCGATGATGTGGATTATTTATTAAAGCCGAGTCTCGCCTATATAACAAGTTGATGAAAAACCTTTTAAATCATAAAAGATAGTAGATTTTATTTTCTACTGACTCTTTTTAATGGATTGCTTGTTCACCGCAGCTTAAACTTGATGTTTATTATATTTTATCGGTTTAACAATGTTCAAGGCTATTGATAATTTATTCGCATTATCTTAGTCATAATATTTCATCGGGCTAGTTTAGCTCACCTTTTCTTTTCTTTCCTGTTCTCTTCGTGAAATGAGAACATAGCCGGGACTTAGTCTGGGAACGGAGTAATGGTCCGAGAGGATAGCATTAGTAGTCCTCACTATTTCGTGAAATAGTGTGATAATAATTGTAATGAGGACTCCTTTTGAGTTTGTATAATATCTAGTAGACAATATTTGTATTCAAACTCACGCTTTATGTCATATTTGTACACCTACGCTTATATTAGTAAGTTGTATTTAAATTTTGTACTATGTATCCGACTACCCAAGATGGGTGATGTATACCTAATTTTGGGGGCGCCACAGATTAGTATCGTAGCTTAGGATATGATCCTGGCTAAGATGTGAGAATAGTACTAGAGGGGAGAGACGGGAATACTTTTCTAGTAATATGACCTACCTAAGTTTATGTGCTATTTTATTGGTGGTCGTAATATAAAGATAATTTGTTATATGTCAATTAACCTTTTGTTTTGTGGAGATCTCAAAATGACATTTGAGAATGTTGAGAATAGAATGGAGCATAAGCGATCGTTGATTCACCACATATCAATAATCGTGATAATGTGCATCGTGAAGGCGATAATCCTCATGCAAACAATAACACCGACCAAATGATGAATGATCAAATGTTCGTGAGGTTTTATGCAATTTATACAACAAAGAAAGTAGAGCGACTCTCGCCCAAAACGTAGGTGGAAAACACAGAAAACTCTCAAGGTCACCGCTAAACAATTCAAGGAGTGGGACCACCGGAGTTTAAGGGAGAGCCAAAACCACTTCGGCGGAAGCATGGATAAAGCAGATTACCAAGATATTTGATGTCTTGGGATGCTCCGAGGAGCAAAAGGTTCCCTTTGCGCTTTTATGTCATGCGTGGAGAGCAGACATCGGTGGGAATCGTAAAACGTACTCAAACTCTTTGATCAAGATATCTTGGGAGAAGTTCTAGAGTCGTTTCAACGACAAATACTTTCCCGAAAGTATTCGCCACATGAAGGAGGTGGAGTTTATCAAGTTGGAACAAAACAATATGACCGTGTCGCAATACGAGGCAAAATTTCATGAGTTATCACGGTTTTATGCGCCCCACTTGGTGGATAATGAAGAGAGAATGGCACGAATGTTTTTAAGAGGTTTGAAGTCGGAGATACGCCAACATCTTATTTCTCATAAACCGTGTGTTTGTATTCAGATGTTGTAAATAGGGCTCATTAGTGGAGCGCGATAACGAGTCAACGCAACTAAAAGAGAGAGCGGTAAGCAAAATTATAATACCGGCGAGAGTAGTCATCAAGGCGGTGACAACAAGCATGGAGGGAATCAACAAAGCCGATACGCAGTAACCACTTCGGTGGTAATCAGGCTAAAACAATAAGAATGGACATTTCAAGAAACGGAGATTCAACAATGATGGAAAGACGCCAAAGACCAAAGACCCGTTGTTAAGGAAGGAGAAAGACCACCTATCATATGCTTCAAATGCGAGAAAAGGGACACATCGGTCCGAATCAACTGTGCCATGCCAGTCAAAGCATGTTATAATTGTGGAAGAGAAGGTCACTTAGCTCGATTTTGTTGCCATCAAGACAAATTCAACTAGGATGGAGGCACCAAAGGTCGTCCCGTAAAAGTCAAAACCCTAGAAGGCAAGGGAGAGCGTTTGTTGTGACCTCCCAGAGAGCAAGGAACCCGAATGAGGTCATCACGGGTAAGCTTATCATAAACTCTAATGAAGTCTACACTTTATTTGATACCGGTTCTACCCATTCTTTTATTTCTCCTACTTGCGCCATCGATTAAATTTGACTCAGGAGAAATTAGACTTTGACTTATCTGTGGAAACTCCGTTGGGAGAAACCTTCATTACATCCATCGCTTATAAGTCTTGTTTGGTTCAAAATCGGCACCCTCACATTACCCGTCGATCTTATTTCATTAAAAATACTTGCATTTGACGTGATTCTAGGGATTGATTGGTTAACTACTAATCATGCAAAAATTGATTATTTTCATAAGATTGTTAGCTTTCATATTCCTAATCAACCTATTATGCGAATTCAAATGACCAAACCATTAAAATCAATCACGGTCATCTCAAGCCATAAAGCTATTCGCTTATTGAAAAACGGATGTCAAGCTTTCTTAGCTCATGTCATGATTTAAACAAAAATACGCCGCTTTTGAACGATATTTCTATTGTTAATAAAATTTCCGACGATTCTCAAGAACTTCCCCTACTACCCCAGAGCGTGAAATTGAATTTTGTATCGACTTCTTGAACCCTGAGAAAACCTATTTCCAAAGCCCCATATCGAATGGCTCCTATTGAACTTCGTGAGTTAAAGACCCAACCGCAGGAATTGTTAGACATTGGCTTTATTCGCCCCTAGTACTTCTCTTGGGGTGCTCCTGCTCTATTCGTGAAGAAGAAAGATGGGAGTATGCGACTTTGTATTGATTATCTGGAGTGAATCATGTCACCATCAAAAATAGGTATCCATTGCCACGTATTGATGACTGTTTGACCAAATTGCAAGGAGCCAAATTCTTTTCAAAGATTGATCTTCGCCCGGATATCACCAATTGAAGATTAGAACCACGACATTCCAAAGACGGCTTTCGTAACTCCTAAGACGGGCATTATGAATTCCTAGTCATGTCCTTTGGATCGACTAATGCTCCCGCCGCTTCATGGATATGATGAACCGAGTATTCAAGGAATATTTAGATCACTTTATGGTCGCCTTTATTGATGACATCCTTATTTATTCCAAAAGCCGTGAAGATCATGAGCAACACTTGAGGTCGACACTCCAAAAGCTTCGTGAATATAAGCTTTATGCCAAGTTGAAGAAATGCGAGTTCGTCAAGAAGTAGCATTCCTTGGGCACGTGGTATCAAGTCATGGAATATCCTCTGACCCAAAGAAAGATTGAAGCTATTCAAAGTCGGGAACAACCTAAATCGCTGATCAAGCACGTAGCTTTCTCGGTTTAAATTGGTTATTATCGGAGATTCGTGGAAGGATTTTCTCGAATCGCTACTCCATCGACTCAAATTGACTAAAAGATACAAAGTTCGGTTGGAGCGAAGAATGTGAGAAGAGTTTTCAAGAACTCAAGAGGAGACTTATTTCAAAGACTGCTCGACAATACCATCCGGCTCGGAGGATTTGTCATCTACAAGTGATGCTTCTGCAAAGGGTGGGATGTGTTCTTATGCAACATGGAAAAGTTATAGTTTATGCCTCACGACAACTCAAAGAATATGAGAGGAATTATCCTACTCATGATCCGGAGTTGGCAAATTTTGTTGTCTTTGCACTTAAAATTTGGAGGCATTACTTGTATGGGGAGAAAGTGGAGATCTTTATGGATCATAAAAGCCTCAAATATTTCTTCACTCAAAAGGAACTCAACACGCGACAACGACGTTGGCTTGAATCGATGAAAGATTATGATCATACCATCCAATACCATCCTCGAAAAGCGAACGGTAGTATTTGACGATTGAGTAGAAGATCATATGCAAGCACGAAAGTGCGTTATTGTCAAGACAAAGGCCCATTTTGTGTGACTTGCAAAGGATGGAGATAGAGTTAAAGACTCTAAGGACGCATGTGATGATAGCTAATATACGAGTAGAACCGACTTTAATCGATAAAGTTAAAGTCGCCAAGCTACTGACACTGGAGCCGATGCGTATGAGGAAGAAAGTGCAAGAGGGTGCTATGCCGTAAGCAAGAATCGATGAAGAAGGAATACTTCGAGTCAACTCTGCACTTTGTGTTCCTAAAAACCCTAATTTAAAGTATAATATCACGATGGAGGCGCACAAACACACCATTTGCAATCCATCTCGGGAGTACCAAAATGTATCATGATATTCGCCATACATTTTGGTGGAGCAATATAAGAGAGAGATAATACTGCTTATCTCAAGGTGTCTAACTTGTCAACGAAGTTAAAGCGAGCATCAAGTACCAAAAGGTCCATTGCAACCCATTGAAATTCTAGAATGGAAGTGGGAGCACATTACCATGGATTTCGCTTCACGGTCTTCCTAAGGTTTCTCAAGGCATTGATGCGATTTGGGTCATTGTTGATAGATTGACCAAGTCCGCTCATTTTTTTACCGATACGAGAAACTTATACACTTGAACGCCTTGCTCAGATGTACATAAACGAGATTGTAAGATCGCATGGTATGCCGGTATCCATAGTTTTTGATCGAGACCCAAGATTCACTTCACGATTTTGGGTTAGTTTGCAAAAAGCTATGGGCACAGACTTCACGATTTAGCTCAAAGATATCATCCTCAGACGGACGGACACCTGGAGAGGACTATTCAAACTCTTGAAGATCTATTAAGACTCGTGTCCTTGATTTTAAGGGAGTTGGGACAAGTTCTTACCATTGGTGGAGTTTTCCTACAACAACAGCTTATCAAGCAAGTATTGGTATGGCTCCATTCAAGCATGCCAGATGGAAGAAAGTGTCGCTTCTCAAAGATGTCGGGATGAGGTGGGTGAAGCAACGTTGTTGGGACCGGAGTTGGTACATATGACTACGAAAAAGATTCAAACGATCCGACAACGTATAAAAACCTCACAAAATCGACAAAAGAGTTATGCTGATCTTCATCGAAAGGACGTGGAATTCGATATAGGAGATCATGTGTTGTTAAGAGTTGCTCCATGGAAAGGAGTTACATGATTTGGAAAGAGAGGAAAACTTAATCCTCGATTCATCGGTCCATTTTTAATCCTCGATCGAGTAGGAACCGTGGCCTATAGATTCGCTTTTACGTACCAAATATGTCTCGTGTTCATAACGCTTTTCACATATCCATGTTACGTAAATATGTGAAAGACCGAACCATATTATTGAGTTAGAACCGGATGAAATAGCGGAAGATTTGACGATGAAGAGGTTCCTGCTCAAATTTTGATAAGAAGGAACATATTCTACGCCAAAGGTTATACCTCAAGTCAAAGTTTTGTGGAGGAACCACGATGTTGAGGAAATGACTTGGGAGTTTGAATCAAATGAAATCAAGGTATCCTTACCTCTTCGACATACCAGTATCGCACTCTAATTTCGAGGGCTTAAATTTCATAAGAAGGGAGGTTGTAAGACCCCAACTTTTATAAATAAAGATGAATTTTCTATAAATATTATTTTGAATATTATGGAATAATTTGATATAATGTTATAGTTGTGGGTAATATTTATAAATTTTGCAAAGTATGCAAGTGGTTATATTATATTCGATTGGTCTGGGAATATCTCGGTTTAGCAGGAATATTCGTGATAACTACTCAATCATTGGTGGACCCCAATAATGTAATTATTGTTTGATCGAGAAAACGACAAAAATATTTTATTGAAAAATAATGGCGGAAGTTTTACCGTTGATATTGTTGAACTACTCGGTAGTAAAAGTACAAGAATAATGTGTGGTTGCATATAGAAGCACACGGTATTGATTATCGATGCTTATGTGAGAAGTCACGTTTGATTCCATTATTATCGATTAATAATATGAATTATTATAGCGATAATGACGCTTTTGTTTTATTCGTATTATTAACGTAATAAAATAGAAACATCTTTTTATATAAAATGTAATACTTTATTAAAGTTATTCTATAAATAAAATATATTATATTTTATTATGCATATAGTGTTTTGCATAGTGTTTTTGTATAGTGTTTGCATAGTAAAATGTTTTTATATAAATAGAATATATTATATTTTATTTAAAAGATTTTGCTTTTAAATATGGACCGCCGATTAAAGTAAATCAACTCGACCGCTCATGGATTAATTACTATGCATTCTATTTTCCTATAAATAGAAGCTCATTCCTTCATTATTTTACTTAATTCACCAAACTCTAGAGAGAGAAACTATAGAGAGAAAGAAGAAAAGTATTTCGCTACTTCACTTTGCCAATATTCAGCTTCTTCTAAGGTAGGGAATATTATTTGTTGTACTCGTAAGGAGTGTTATTCTTTTGTATTCATGAAGAGAACTTCTTTTGTTATTCCATTCTTATTTTTTCATTTGAATAACTCAGATACGCTGTAATCTACCCTATACTTGGTGACATTCTTCTATTATTCTCATTGGAACATCTTATCTGTGTTTTTTAACCGGACTTGCTTCCGCCTTTATTGTTATTCTATTGGAACACATTTGTCTCGTGTGTTTTACACCGACCGGGTTAAAATCTTTATTATTATTCGTTGGAACATCCCGTCTCAGGTGTTTTACAGGACCGGTTCCGCCTTTTTATTATTCTGTTGGAACATCCTGCTCGTGTGTTTTACACCGGACTGGTTCATTTTTATCATTCTCGCTGGAATATCCTATCTCGTGTTTTACACCGGATCCGGTTCCATCTTTATTATTCTCGTTGGAACATCCCGCTTGTGTGAATTTCACCGACGACCGGTTCCGTTATTATTATTATTCTCGTTGAATAACTCGCCTGGCATAAGTACCGCATGCATGGTGATTTCTTTTGTTATTCCATTCTTTATTATACCCAATTGGTTAAAACTTTGACTTCTATACTCCATGAAATTAGTAGAATATCCTTGATATTTGCGTTTCATCCAAAGATCTTTTCATGGAAATATTCTTCGATCATTCTTGAATTTTACTCTACAAAGCAAGAGATCATGTTGACAATTTGATGTTATTAGTTCTGAATAACTTAATTCTTGAACTTGTTTTATTGAATTTTATATCATTGTCATCATCCTCATGTTTATATTTTTTTAAAGTCATCTGTGGCCTGTAGAGCATGGATGGACTTGGTATGATTATGACCGAGGATTATTCTTGTAATCATGACCGTAATGTTACAAATGATGTGGTAAAAGTCCTCAAAGGGTCAGAGTGCATTGATGGATGCTTGTTGACATGATCATGACCATTAATGAATACACAACTATTCTTGGCCCGTAGTAAGGTGAATAATTGTGGTCGTGATACTAAAGAATATCCTCGGTCAGAAAGTGTGCGGGGTGATTCGATGATGTGGATTATTTATTAAAGTCGAGTCTCGGCCTATAATGTTGATGAAAAACCTTTAAATCATAAAAGATAGTAGATTTTATTTTCTACTTGACTCTTTTTAATGGATTGCTTGTTCACCGCAGCTTAAACTTGATGTTTATTATATTTTATCAATTTTACAATGTCAAGGCTATTGATAATTTATTTCGCATTATCTTAGTCATAATATTTCTTATCGGGCTAGTTGAGCTCACCTTTTCTTTCACCGTTTTTCTTCGTGAAATGAGAACATAGCCGGGATGAGTCTGGGAACTGAGTAATGGTCCAGAGGATAGCATTAGTAGTCCTCACTATTCGCGTGAAATAGTGTGATAATAATTGTAATGAGGACTCCTTTTGAGTTTGTATAATATCTAGTAGACAATATTTGTATTCAAACTCACGCTTTATGTCGATTGCATACCTACGCTTATATTAGTAAGTTGTATTTAAATTTTGTACCATGTATCCGACTACCCAAGATGGGTGATGTATACCTAATTTGGGGGCGCCACACTAATTATAATTTAGAAATATTAATTTTCTATTTTGAAAACCTAAACTGGAAATCCTAAAAATTGATTTTTAAAAACCTTAGGTTTTAACCCTAAGGGTCAAACCCCAAGTGGTTGGATCAAATGACATCTTTGGAATTAAAATTGGAAGCAAAATGACTTTTGTGCCCTTTTTGCATTCGTTAATAATTGGAGTATAGATTTATCCTAGTTTGGTTGTTCACCAACCCTAGCTCTAGCCATGTGCCTTAAATTCACAAAAGCAAACCACCATATCGCCCAAAATACATTGAATCAAATTTTATTTAGATTAAAAAGAGAGAAAGGCTCACTTGATTTCTCATTTTACCAAAGCCATTCTCTCTCTAAATTCCAAAAATGGGGAGTGAGAGAGTAAGATACAAAGCCAAGATCACCTCTTAGCTTAACAAGATCAGATCATGATGATGAAATTCAAGATCAAAGCATCAAAGTGGTATAAACCCTAAATCTTCAAAATCTTATGATCTGATGTTAGATGTTGTTGTTTATTGGTTAGAGTTGTGTTATAGGATGTCATTTAGTGATCTGGATTGTTAGATCCCAGATCCATAACTTCTAGATGCATGAGAATGGGTTTTTCAAAACTGATCTATGAACCCTAAAACATGGCATGACAGCCGAATGTCAGGGCTCATAGATCATTACATGTTATTTGTTTTTGTGTTTTAAAGGTTTGTAGTGGTAGTATGTTGTGAGGACTTTGATCTGGAACTTGAATCAAGCCTAGATCATGTATAGATTGCATGTTATTAAGAGTCAAAGGTCATTGACCGACCATGATCATCTGGATTCTAGGCAACCCAGAAACCCGGAAAGGGTCTGACGACATTTTTGTGGCTTCTGATTTGGTTGTTGTTTGATAGTTTGGTTATGTTGTTTCTTGGGATTTGTAGTCTGATGTATGGACTACACATTCATACCAATAGGTTACCCATATCATGGTCAGGATCGAAAATAAAGAGGGTTAAAGTAGGGTAGATGAAACTGCCGGATGAAGATTCTGGGTAACCCAGAAATCTTCATAAGCAGTTCCTAACCACTACTTTGACCGGCCATGATCTCTTAGATTTGTTGTTGTTAAACTACTTTGGTGATATATTATTGTACCCTATCATGAATAGTATAGGATTGAACCATTATATCCTAGAAACTAAGCTTGGAACTCAATGATTAAAGGCACAGAAGTAGACCCTCGAATCGTTTCTTCATTTTAGGTAACCTAGAAATGAAGAAGAACACTCGACAAGCTTTTCTCGGGGCTTAGATCTCTGTTATTATGTTGTTTAGCTATGATCTTGATTTATAATGGTAGTATTACACTTATACTACAACAATGATACTTTAGTCGCCTGTAAAAAAACATAAACATCATTTAATTTAGAACCCACAAACCTCCTACCCCCACACAATCGACATGAAGGTTCGGACAAGTTGAAGAACACTCAAGAACACCTATATAGCATTTGCCTGCCTGCACGCTATAGAGCCCTTTAGTGACACTTAATTTCGAAAATTAATTATTTTATTAAATAAATAGAAAAAATAGTTTTAAATTATTAAAAATACATAATAAATTCCCAAAAATTATTTTAAAGCCTAAAATGGGGTTTTAATGATTTTGAATATATTTCATAAATATTTAATATTTTTGAAATAATAATGGTATTTAATTATAATGTTAAATAAATTATTTAAAAATGATTTTAATACAAGAAAAATCATTTAAAAATATATTATGGTGTTAGAAAATATTTTAAGTTATTTTGATGACTTTTAATATTATGTGATGAATTTCATTTATAATTTATTATTAATGGTAATTAATTTATTTAATAAATGAATTGAATAAGTTATGGAAAAATAGAATTAATGATTTAAAAATCATATAAATATGGTTTAAGTGTTATAAAAATATTTGAAGTTATAAAATATAACTTTTGATATTTTGTCATGAAAATATTAATATTTTAATATTAATAGCAATTATCGGATAATTAATTTAACTATTTAAAATTATATAAATATGATTTTAAGGTATTAAAATACTTTGTGATATTATAAATATTTTATAATATTATGTTATGATTTTCATTAATATTTGATAATAAATAAATATTAATGATAATAGAATATTGTGGTATTTATATCATATAAATACGATATTAATGATTGAAAAATCATGATAAATGGTAATAATTATCTAAAAATTATTACGAGTCTTTGAAAACAAAAATCAATCGACAATAAATTATGTAAGATAATTGTTAAGTGTGTAGATTCTAGTCTTTTGATTAAGAGGCTCAAGAATTGTCCGACTAAGCCGTCGGGGATGTTAGAATTGTACCGAATTCAAATCAAACTGCAATAGTTTGACTTGATACTAGGTCTTATGTACTGTATAGACTGATAGGATTATGTGGTAATGTGTTTAGGTTATTTTATACTATGATGATATTATTATAATACTTGGAAATCAATATTATTAATATTAGGTCTTCAGTCAAAGCTATATAGGCTGCATAATGGAAATCAACGGTACAGGTAAGTTCTCTAACTCGACCTCGAGCTGTTCTTTCAATTGTGCTTGTGGTTAATCATTGCTGATAATCACGTCTATGAATTATTGATTCGCACTCTGTGCATATTGTATGTGTTCATCAGGTATGAAAGGCTAATCACCTTTATTACCATCTGGTCCTGTTATTGTTGTTCATGTTCATTATTGATATATATTCATATCTCCCTGATCGTTCAGTTATGAAAATTTAATTCCTGCTAGTTCACAATCTTTATATTATTGAGCGTAGCTAGCCTTTTGTTGAAATTCTTTCAATCATGATATATCCTCAAATAAACTTTTACTTCTTTGGGCAAACTTGTTACTCACCCTTGCTATATCATGATAAACATTGCAGATTAAAGGCGAATACGCTTGATCTGAGGAAAAGATCAAGACAAGTCCAGTTTATGATTATATGTGCAACTAGAATTGTAATAGTAATGTAAGATAATAACATTGTTTGTTAGATAGGATATTGAATTATGTATAAGTTAAGGTTACTCGAGCTTGGGGATTAATGTATAAAGTTTATTGTATAAATAATTTATGTTTATATCTTTCACAATAGTTGTAGAATTAGTATACCAGATCCTTGGTGATTAGGACCGGGATTTGGGGATGTTACAGGTTATCATGGGTAAGCTAATCATAAATTCTTGTGAAGTCTATAACTTATTTGATACCGGTTCTACCCATTCTTTTATTTCTCCTAATTGCGCCAACGTTTAAATTTAACTCCGAAGAAATTAGACTTTGACTTATCTATTGAAACTCCATTGAGAGAAACCTTCATTACATCCACTATTTATAAATCTTGTTTGATTCAAATCGGTACCCTCACTTTACCTGTTGATCCTATCTCTTTGAAAATATTTGCATTTGATGTGATTCTAGGGATTGATTGGTTAACTACTCATCATGCTAAAATTGATTGTTTTCGTAAGGTTGTTAGCTTTCATATTCCTAACCAACCTATTATGCGAATTCAAGAACCAAACCACTAAAGTTAATCACTGTCATATCAAGCAATAAAGCCATTCGTTTATTGAAAAATGAATGTCAAGCTTTTTTAGCCCATGTCACGGATTTAAATAAAAATACGTCAGATTTGAATGATATTTCTATTGTTAATAAATTTCCTAACGTATTCCTTGAAAAACTTCTTGGCCTACCCCCGGAGCGTGAAATTGAGTTTGGTATTAACCTTGAAACTCAGATAAAATCCATTTCTAAAGCCCCATATTGAATGGCTCCTATTAAACTTCAGGAGTTAAAAACCCAACTGCAGGAATTGTTAGACATCTATTTCATTCATCCTAGTACGTCTCTTTGGGGTGCTTCTATTCTGTTCATAAAGAAGAAATATGGGAGTATGCGACTTTGTATTGATTATCGGGAGTTAAATCATGTCACCATCAAAAATAGGTACTCATTACCTCGTATTGATGACTTATTTGACTAGTTACAAGGCGCCAAATTCTTTTTAAAGATCGATCTTCGTTTTGGATATCACTAGTTAAAGAGAAAAACTGATGACATTCAAAGACCGCTTTCGTAACTCGATCATGTGCATTATGAATTCCTAGTCATGTCTTTTGGATTGACTAATGCCCTGTTGCCTTCATGAATATGATGAATCGAGTATTCAAGAAATATTTGGATCATTTATTGGTTATCTTTATTGATGAAATCCTTATTTACTCCAAAAGTCGTGAAGATCATGCGCAACACTTGAGGTCGATACTCCAAAAACTTGGTAAAAATAAGTTATATTCCAAGCTAAAGAAATGTGAGTTCTGGCTTGAGGAAGTAGCATTCCTTGGGCACGTAATATCAAATCACGGAATATCTTTTGACCCAGCGAAGATTGAAGCAATACAAAGCCGAGAGCAACCTAAGTCAGTGACCGAAGTACGTAGCTTTCTCGGCTTAGCTGGTTATTATTGGAGATTCATAGAAGGGTTTTCTCGAATCGCTACTCCATTAACTCAGCTGACTCAAAAAGATAAAAAATTTGGTTTGAGCGAGGAATGCGAGAAGAGTTTTCAAGAACTCAAGAGGAGACTCATCTCAGCACCTGTTCTGACAATACCATCTAGTTTGGAGGGATTTTTCATCTACAAATGATGATTTGAGCAAGAGGGTTAGATGTGTTCTCATGTAGCATGGGAAAGTCACAGCCTATGCCTCACGACAACTTAAAAAATATGAGAGGAATTATCCTACTCATTATCTAGAGTTGGTAGCTGTCGTTTTTGCACTTAAAATCTGGAGACATTACCAGTATGGGGAGAAAGTGGAGATCTATACGGATCATAAAAGCCTCAAATATTTCTTCACTCAAAAGGAACTCAACATGCGGTAACGACGTTGGCTTGAGCTGTTGAAAGATTACGATCATACCATTCAATACCATCCTAAAAAAATAAACATGGTAGCTGATGCGTTGAGTAGAAGATCATATGCGGGTACGAGTGCGATATTGTCAACGCAAAGGCCCATTTGGTATGACTTATAAAGGATGGAGATAGAGTTAAAAACTCCAGGGACCCACGTGATGATGGCAAATATACGAGTAGAACCGACTTTAAACGATAAAGTTAAAGCTGTTTAAGCTTTGGAACTGGAGCTAATGCATATGAGGAAGAAAGTACAAGAATGTGTTATTTTGGAAGCAAGAGTTGATGAAGAAGGAATACTTCGAGTCAACTCTAGACTTTATGTTCCTAACAACTCTAACTTAAAGTATAAAATCATGATGGAGGCGCACAACACACCGTTTACAATCCATCTTGGGAGTACAAAATGTATCATGATCTTCGACATTCATTTTAGTGGAGCAATATGAAGAGAGATAACTGAGTTTATCTCAAGGTGTCTAACTTGTCAACGAAGTCAATGCAGAGCATCAAGTGCCAAAAGGTCCATTGTAACCACTTGAAATTCCAAAATGGAAGTGGGAGCACATTACCATGGATTTCATTATGGTCTTCCCAATGTTTCTCAAGGCATAGATACAATTTGGGTCATTATTGATAGATTAACCAAGTTTTCTCATTTCTTACCTATACAAGAAACTTATTCACTTGAACGTCTTGCTCGTATATACATAAATGAGATTGTAAGACTATATGGTATGCCAGTATCCATAGTTTCTGATCGAGACCTAAGATTCACTTCACTATTTTGGGTTAGTTTGCAAAAAGCTATGGGCACAGATTTGTGATTCAGTTCGGCATATCATCCTCAGACGGATGGGCAGTCAGAGAGGACTATTCAAACTCTTGAAGATCTATTAAGACTTTGTGTCCTTGACTTTAAAGGAAGTTGGGACAAGTTCTTGGCATTAGTGGAATTCTCCTACAACAACAGTTATCAAACAAGTATATGCATAGCTTCATTCGAGGCGTTGTATGGACACAAGTGTCATTCTTCAGTATGCTGGGATGAGGTGGGTGAAGCAACGTTGTTGGGACTAGAATTAGTATGCATGACTACGAAAAAGATTTAAATGATCCGGCAACGTATAAAAACCTCACAAGATCAATAAAAGCGTTATGTAAATCTTCATCGAAGGGATGTGAAATTCAATGTTGAAGAGTATGTGTTGTTACATGTTGCTCCATGGAAAAGAGTTACAAGATTTGGAAAGAGAAAAAAGCTTAATACTCGATTCATTGGCCCATTTGAAATCCTTGATTGAGTACAAACTATGGCCTATAGACTCACCTTACCGCCAAGTATGTCTCATGTTCATAACATTTTTCACATATCCATGTTTTGTAAATATGTGGAAGACCCAAACCACATTATTGAGTTAGAACCAGACGAAATAGCAGAAGATTTAACGTATGAAGAGGTACCTGTTAAAATCTTGGATAAGAAGGAATATATTCTACGTTTCAAGGTTACACCTTAAGTTAAAGTTTTGTGGAGAAACCACGATGTTGAGGAAATGACCTGGGAGTTAGAATAGAAATGAAATCAAGGTATCCTCACCTCTTCGACATACAAGGTACGTACCCCAATTTCGAGGACAAAATTTCATAAGAAGGGGAGGTTGTAAGACCCCAACTTTTATGAATAAAGAATAATTTTCTCTAAATATCATTTTGAATATTATGGTGTGAATTTGATATAATATTATAGTTGTGGGTAATATTTACAAATTATGAAAAGTAAGTAAGTTGTTATAAAATATTCGATTGGTCGGGAAATATTCATTTTAACAGGGAATATTCGTATGACGGCACAATAATTGGTGGACCCCACAATGAAATTATTGTCGGAGTTAGAAAATGACAAAAATATCTTTTTATAAAAATAACGGCGAAAGTTTTACCATTAACTGTTAAAATACCCGGTGATAAAAGTATAGTAATACTCGTGGTTGAATAGTAGCACACGGTATTGATTATTGATTTTTACGTGAGAAGTCACTCAGTTATACTCAATTATTGCTATAATAATTGCTGCATAGTATCTCACATTATTGATTCAATTATTATCACAATATTTTATATTATTAGATCAATAATTGAGATGACAAGTTATTAATATTATTATTTGCATTATTGACAATGTCTAGAAAGTTCTGTCGAGAAAAAGGGTTTGGTCACCTAATTGCGCGCCAATAGGGAGAAATCCTTATCGGAAAGCCTTCTTTTTCCTGGAAATGATCTGGTTGTTAATATTGCAAGTTATATTATTGATGAATAATGGTTGTTTAAAAATGTGTTTTGTGAAGCCAAGTGAATTAAGATAAATAAAGGGGATTTTTATGAAGTATTTGTTTTAATTTTGGCATATTATATGGACCCCCCATTTACTCATTTTTCAAAACTGTCGGTAGAAAGATATCTCAGTTATATATATATATATATATATATTATAAGTTTTGTTTTTTTATGAAAAATAGAATATATTATATTATATATAAAGTTATTTGTTGTACTTGAATATTATATTCTTATTTTTTTTAAACGGACGCTTGTGATTTTCAAATTCAGCCCGTGAATTCCTTTACTGTTTTCCCGTGATTTTTTTTTTTTAAATAGTATCCTTCCATTCTCCTATAAATAGGATGCTTAGTTTAGAAATGAAAATCACACCAGAATCAAAGAATTCTTCTTCTATAATATTGAGCGTATTTCTTTCGAGTTTTAGGAAGCTTTAAGGGTAGAAAATGGTACAAGTTTTTTTCAAGAATATCCCCACCTTACCAGTCAAAAATACTCTCCTTAAGGGATATTATTTTTGTTCAATATTCGTAAAAAATAATATTTTATTCCATACTATGTAGTATGTAAGTAATATTATTTCATTTCAGATTCCGAATTCTACACTCATTTTGTTAAAGTATTGCTTCTATACTCCTTGAAATTAGTAGAATATCCTTAAAATTTGCGTTTCATCTAGTATCTTTTCACGGAAATATTATTCTGAATATTCTTGATAATTTTTAATATTTTCATGCCAGGGTACTATTCACGGGATACTATTCCTGGGGTACTATCCACTCGGGTACTATTCACCCGGGGTACTATTAATGACAAAAATTGATTTCTTTTCTGTCTAAATCTTTTTTGATACAATATTATTCTTGAATTTTACTCCACAAAGTAGTATCATGTTGACAATTTGGACATTATTGAATTCTCGATAAATTAAATTATAAATCTTTAAAATTTATCCTTGCTCTCATTTAATTGAATTCTTATATCATTGTCATCATCATCATGCTTATATTGTGATGAAAGTCATCTTTGGCCCGTAGTGCATAGATGGACTGTTGATTGGTATGATTATGACCAGGGATTATTCAGTATAATCATGACCTGTAATGTTACAAATGAAGTGGTAAAAGTTCTCATTGGCTTGTAGTGCATTGATGGACAGTTGTTGGCATGATCATGACCATTGGTGATAATACGAATATTCTTTGCCCGTAGTGCATGGATAATTCGTGGATGTGATACTAATGAATATCCTTGACCTGTAGTGCATGGATAATTCAGTGATATAGATTATTTATTGAGCTGAGTCTCAACGATAAAATTGATGATAAACTTTTAAATCATAGAAGGTAGTAGATATCATGCTCTACTTGACTCTTCTAATGGATTTTGTTGTTCCGCTGCAGTTAAACTTGTTATCTATTATATTATATCAGTTTAACACTGTTGAAGGCTAACGATAATTTATTCTGCATTATCTTAGTCATGATATTTCTTACTGGGCTAGTTGAGCTCACCCTTTTGCTTTCATTGTTCTCTTTAGGAAATGAGAACGTAGTCGGGACTAGTCAGGGAATGGAGTGACGGTCCGAGATGGTGGATGTAGTAGTCCTCACTATTCTATGAAATAGTGTGATAATAAATGTAATGAGGACTCCATTTGAGTTTGGATATTTTCTATGAGACAATATTCGTGTAAAAACTCTCAGCTATGCTTTTGTCGTATTGTATAAATTATGTTTGTATTTGAATTCTATACTATGTATTTTTTGACTCAGAATGGGTGATGTATACCTATTTTGGGGGCATCTCAGAATATCATTTATTGTTGAACCTTGTAAGACTAGCGAACCCTTATTGATTCGACTAGTTCATAGAGTATGAACGTTCTAAATTTCAGAACCCTTGGGCTTATCCAAACCAAACTTCCTTTGATGTGGACTCTAATGTCAAACTGAGATGAACAACCCTGTTATAGGGGATTTATTATGCTTTAGCATTAAGATATTGTTCATAGTATAGCATTAAGAAGAGTCAATAGTCTTATGACTGTTAAAGGTTTCAAGTATAAACACTTGACAACCTAAGACAATGTTCAAGGTCTTGTGACCCTCAGAAGTTCTTTTGATTCTTGTTATTCATTCTTGATTCAAAAGTCGAGTTTCTTATTTCAAAAGTCTTTAATTCACTCGCATGTTATTATATTATTGTTATATTATTATATTTGTGGGCAACCGTGCTCACTCTTGCATAATAATAACATTGCAGTTAAGCACAAAAGGTCCAACGAGCCTTCTTCTAGCAAGGGCAAAGGCAAGGTTAACAAGTGATGAAGACTTGTTGCTTATTTGATATATTTATATTTCAGACTTACGTTAAAGTTGTGTAAGACTTAATATTTGCTTATGTTTCCGCATTTGAGATTTAAGGTTAGTATGACCTGGGATTGATGTAATTACATTAAGATGTTGTAACCCCATAAGGGGAGAATTTATTTCTATCTATTTTATAGTTTTCATTTATTACGGGTAGATAGACATATGATGTTTGTACAGTGAACACCGAATCCCGTGGGAATTAAAGTACCCGGATTTAGGGGTGTCACAGATTTAAGTTGAATGCGGAAATGATTTAGTGGTGAACTAGTACCTGAGGATGTAACAATCTAGAATTTTAAATTGTAATATTAAATATTTATTGAATAATATGAATATTTACTTGATGTGTCTATTGTTGAAGTTGATGAAATATATATTTATATTTTATTGATGTAATGGTTGCTAGTAAATAATTATGAATCTAAATTCATTAGATAATATTCTAAATTAAATTAATTTATAATTTAAAGAGTCGTAATATGACATGAGGTGTTATGTTGTTGATTAATAATTTAAAATGATATGTTAAATTACTAAATAAAATTATAATGAAATTGTAATTTTGTGTTATTTGTTTAAATGGTATATTTATTTAAAATATAGTATGTATAATTAAATTATTTGATTAATGTTGGGTATGGAAATCTAAATAAATAGTATGTGACTATAACGCTCTGTTTCGAGAAGTTTAAAATGGATGTAAAAGAAAAGAAATGGATGTAAAAGTTAAGTTTTCTTTCCAATTTTATGTTTCGAGTTTTTTAATAAACGGGAAAAGAAAAGAAATGGATAGAAAACTTGGCCACTTTTCTCGCTAAAGTTTTCCGTCAAAATGGCTTCGATTTAGACGGAAAAGAAATTGGAATAAGTAATATTTTTATAATTCCCATATTATCCTTAACTTTTAATATAATAAATTTTAAATTACAACTCATGTCCTCAATTTTAAATTTTCTATTCTTTTTCATTAAAAACTCAGAAACAACGCAAAGGAAAACTTCAACTTTTCTATTCTTTTTTTTTTCTGTTTTAATTTAAGTTTTCTATTCTTTTCTTTTATCTTCAAAACTCAGAAACAGAGTGTAAATGATAAACTAAATTGTTTATAAAAAAATAAATTAAAGGAGTTTAATTTAGAGATTTGCCAAACAAGGCTTAGATATATTAAGTCTTTAAATTTTAAAAGGGGTTTTGCCAATCAAAGCCATAAGGCTTTTGGATTTTTAATTTTTAAGTTTAAATAAAATAAAATAAATAAAATAATAAATATAATATATTTATAACCTAAGCGTTATAACTGATATTGTGTTTAGTAGCGTATTAAGATTATTAGTTATTTTTTTTATGCATACTTGGTTAAGTCTGAGAGTTTATAGAGAGTTTGATAGAGCTTGACAAAGAGAATTGAGAGAGATTGAGAGGAAGCTTAAGAAATTTCCAGCAATTCCAGTGAGTTTAGCAAGGATTTTTCGACCAATTGAAGGTATGTTCTATAACCTTATTGTACATATATGGGTTTCACGGCAAAATTCTATATACTCTGTGAATTCAAATTGTTTAATTGTTGATATAAATAACTAATAATTGTGAGTATATGTGTTTATGATGCTAGAGTTTATGTTTAAACAAGGAAATTGCATGCTAATTTCGGACAACAGTAGGAAAAATTTATGACAGTGTATGCTTGTATGAATATTTTCTCATATGGCTTATGAAGTACCAATTTTGATGGTCAATTCGTAAGTTAAACTGTAAATTGTGGCTAGTTTATGCTAGCTCATTAAGAAACGAAGATAATGTAATTTTAACGAAGTAATTTGGACAAGAATTGTGTTCACAGTGATGAATTCTATGAAAGATGTCAAAAATGAAGTTTTTGTATGAAAATATGAAATTTAAGGATTTAAATTAGTTAAAATTGTTGTTAAATTGTTCTAAGTGGTTGAATATGTGAGGAAACATGTTTGTAGTTGTTCTATAACAATTGTTTGTGTTAAATTCACTATTTGGTGGGTTAAATTCGTGTTAGTTGGCTTAAGAATACTGTCGTATTTGTAAGACCCCAACTTATTATTAAATGAAATCGAATTTCCTCTATTTATTATTTTGAAATAGTATGGGTTAATTTGATTAATGTGGTTAGTTATGGGTAAAATGCGCAAATATTTCAAATAAGCAAGTGGTTATAAAATATTTATTGTTGTCGAGGAATATTTGTTTGGTCGTGGAATATTCTTATTGTCGGGGAATATTCATACGATGACGCAGCCTTGTGTGGGCCCCATAACTGAAAGCGATTGGATGAAGAAAACGACAAGTATAAGTTGTTTATAAATAACGACGTAGTTGTTACCGTTAATACTGTTGGAATACCCAGTGGTTAAAACACAGTAGCACACGGTATTGCACCAATTATTGATTCTCACATAAGAAGGCACTACTCAATAATTGTTACAGTAATTACTGTTCAATATTTTATTTTATTGATTCAATAATTGCTACGTTGATATTTTATATTGTTGTTGTTTCAATAATTGTCACTACACAATATTTTCCATTATCAGATCAATAATTCATATTATTTGAATAATAATAGTAGATAACATTATTGGCAATATTTAGAAAGTTCTGTCTAAGGAGAGGTTTGGTCACCTAATTGCGCGCCAGTAAGGAGAAATCCTTATTGGAAAGCCCTCTCTTTCCTAGGAACGACCTGATTGTCATTATTGTGATTCTGTAATATTATTTGTGAATAATTAATTATTGATTTATATGATAAGGAAAATATTCATTTTATGTGGATATAGATGGAGAAAATTTTAAAGTGACAATTGTTGAAAAATTAATATTTTATCTTTTCTGATAAATAATTCATTTAAATATATTATTATATTATAATAATATAATAATGGTGATATTTTTACAATGAATGTGGGATATATGAATAAATGAGGAGGAAGAGTATTTTTGTTACTAAAAATATTTAAAACATGTTTTTCATGTTTGTGGACCCCATTTCTTGACTGAAATTTGATTATAGCCTGTAAAATAGTCCGTTTGTGGATTTCGGTCAATTTCTATTTGGAATTTGGAAAAACTTAAACTTACAAAGTTGTAGAGAATGGAATTTCCTATAGAGAAGATATAAGGTTCAAATTTTTATGATAAAAGGCTATTTATTATGAATTATTGAAGTTCCAAAGTTCCAGAATAATTGATTTTTGAGGTTTTAATTATTTTTTTAAAGAAAAACATTTTTGGTGAGAGTCCCACATGTGATATAAATGTGTTAAATGGCTGAAATCAGATTCAAAGGTGTGCGTAGGAATTTTGATTAAAAATAATATTATTTTATTAAATTTTCTGCTTTGGTGTTCTAAGCATTTTCCTATAAATAGGGTGCTTAGGTTAGAATTGAAAATCACACCGTAACCCTGAAGTTTTCTCTCTATATTATCGAGCGTATTCTTGTGAGTATTTTGATACTTTGAGTGTTGCTATACGGTGCAAGTTCCTTCAGCGTTATATCTGATATTCCAGCCAGAAGTACTATTCTTTTCGAGTTAAGGGATATTATTTTTCTAAAAATGATATTATTTCTTTCAATATTATTATGCCGGAACATTGATAGTATTTTTCTTGTGAAATTCTTGTCTTTTAGTGTCGGGGTTACTATTCACGTATACGACACTATTCACGTATACGACACTATTCATGAATACGGGACTATTAACAAAAAAATTAAATTTTTGTTTTTTGTCCAAAATATCTATTATGGATACTAGCTTTGATTGTATCCATGTTTTGATCATTCTCGAATTTTACTCCACTATGATTATTTATGAAGTATTTTTGAACTCGGATTGTTTAAAGTACGAATTCTTAATATTTATTCTTTTGTTTCACTGGATTCGTTTTCTTTAAAATATTTTTCATCATCCTTAGTCCTAAATGATGATATTATTGAATATCTTTGGCCTATAGTTCAAAGATGGTTGATTTTCTGATGAATATCTTTGGCCCGTAGTGCAAAGATGAACAGGTGTTTAGATGAACATGACCAAGTGATGAATATCTTTGGCCTGTAGTGCAAAGATGAATATTTGATTTAAGATGAATATTGATTGATGTTACAGGGATAAAATAATGATGATGGACTTTTAAATTCATAGATTATAGTAGATTTCATTCTCTACGTAACTCATCTATGAATTATTATTTTTGCTGCGAATATTGATCTGAAATTTGTTGTCTATTATATTTTATTAAATTTTTCCCTGTTGAAGACTAATGATAATTTGTTCTATATTATCTTAGTCATAATATTCTTTACTGGGCTAGTTGAGCTCACCCTTTTCCTTTTTGTTCCATTTTTCTTCTTAGGAGGCGAGAATGTAGCGAGTTCTAGTCGGGGTGTGGCATGATGGTTCTAGAAAGTTGTTTTAGTAGTCCTCACCATTTTTGTAAAATAATGTACCAATATTTGTAATGAGGACTTATTTGGGTGTGAATATTGTCTAGATGGCAATATTTGTATTTAAACTCACAGTTTTTATGTTGTATTAATAAGTTGTAGTTGTTTCTGTACCATGTTATTGACGACTCAAAATGGGTGAAGTATACCTATTTTGGGGGCGTCACAGTATTCATGTTCTACAAAATCGAACTGCGTAAGCGCTGGTGAGCGACCCTCTTGGCGGCACGCAGCTTGTGCTGCGTCTTGCCAGCCGTTGTAATTCAAATGTAATATCGGCGGCCGTGCGATGGTCGATCATGCATGATGAAGTTTGCTACTTATGCAGACTTTGGACATCCAATGTAACCTAACTTAATGTTATGATCCATGTAACAACAAGGTTAAAACAGAGTCATGCTATGTGTGGTTAGTAAATTCAAAGTTATAAAAATGATTAGTAAGTTACGAACGCATTATGTGATAACTTAGTATACACAATGAATGTTAGACAAGTGTTGTGAAGTCAACACTTGGATTTTCTGAAATGTGAATGGTAATGTAAGACTTGTACTAAAATAACAAGTTTAGCTAGAAATGCGTGTTATATTAAAAAGTGAATATTAGCATGTCTAATGAATGTTGTGGTTTTAATACTATGTATAGGTTGTAAAGCCCCCAAATCCAGGTACTTGAAACCCGAACTCGGTGCTTCACGATACCATTTTTATGAGCGGAATAATACTAATAATAATAACAATAATATAAAGATCAACTTAATTTACATATCATCAGAGTCTAATCCCCAGGTACGAGACCTTTAATCATTCAATACATAGCATGATAGATAATATATCATTGTCTTAATAATATCAAACTATTAGGGATATGATCTCTAGCGGAGATCGGGGAATAGAATTAGGAGGGGAGAGACGAGTAAAACCTTCCCTAGTGTGTCTTATCTAAGCCTATTTGTTGGTTGGTCAGTATATAGGGATATTATGTGATATGTTGATTTCTTTAATTAACCCTTGTTTTATGGCAGTATTTGAGAATGTCGACTGAGAATGTTAACAGTGGAGTAAATGAGACTGTGGAGACTCCTTTACTCACCAATGAGGAGAACGTGCAACAGGCCGACAATATTCCTCCTGTAATAAACACCACTGATCAGACGATGAACGACGGAATGTTTAGAAGCTTTTTGCAGTTCATGCAAAATCAGACGAGGGAGACTCGTGCAAAAAATACAGGTGGAAATGATAACAACGCACGGTTTGTCACAACTAAGCAGTTCAAAGAGTTGGGACCACCAGAATTCTGGGGAAAGCCGGATCCGATTAAGGCAGAAACGTGGGTCAAACAAATTACCAAGATATTCTGTGACGCCCCCAAAATTAGGTATACATCACCCATCTTGGGTCGCCACTTACATGGTACAGAATTTAAATACAACTTATTAACATAACTGTCTTGTACAATACGACATAAACTGTGAGTTTAAATACAAATATCGTCTACTAGATATTATACAAACTCAAACAAAAAGTCCTCATTACAATTATTATCACACTATTTCACGTAATAGTGAGGACTACTAATGCTATCTTCAGGACCATCACTGCTTCCCCGACTCGTCCCGCCTATATTCTCATTTCTCAAGAGAACGGTGAAAGAAAGGGTGAGCTCAACTAGCCCAAGAAGAAATATTATGACTAAGATAATGCGTAATAAATTATCAATAGTCTTCAACAATGTTAAACCGATAAAATACAATGACAAACGGTTTAATCTGCAATGAATATGCAATCCATTAAAAGAGTCAAGTAGAAAATAAAATCTACTATCTTTTATGATTTAAAAGGTTTTCATCATCGTTATAAATTTGAGACTCAAACTTTAATAAATAATCCACATCATCGAATCACCCTCGCACTACGGCCAAGGATATTCTTTAGTATCACGACCACAATTATTCCGCATCTACGGGCCAAGAATAGTTGTGTATTCATTAATGGTCATGATCATGCCAACAATCGTCCATCAATGCACTACTACCAATGAGGATTTTTACCACATCATTTGTAACATTACTACCATGATTACAACCGAATAATCCTCGGTCATAATCATACCAAGTCCATCCATGCTCTACAAAAGCCACAGAGGACTTTAAAAAATATAAACATGAGGATGATGACAATGATATAAGAATTCAATAAAACAAGTTCAAGAATTATTTTATCCAGGAATTATTAACGTCCAAATTGTCAACATGATACTGCTTTGTAGAGTAAAATTCAAGAATGATCAGAAGAATATTTCCATGAAAAGATACTGGATGAAACGCAAATATCAAGGATATTCTACTAATTTCATGGAGTATAGAAGTCAAAGTTTTAACCATTTGGGTATAATAAAGAATGGAATAACAAAAGAAATCACCATGCATGCGGTACTTCGAGATAGAAAAGTTATTCCACAGAATAATAATAACGGAACCGTGTCGTGAAATTCACACACCAAGCGGGATGTTCCAATGAATAATAAAGATGGAACCGGATCCTGTATAACACATGATAGGATATTCCAATGAATGATAAAGAAGGAACCAGTCCTGTAAAACACATGCATGTGATGTTCCAACATAATAATAATAAAGATTTAACCGTGTCCGGTGTAAAACACATGCATGTGATGTTCCAAATGAATAATAGAAGAATGTCACCAAGTATAGGGTAAACCACAGACAAAAGTTATTCCAATGTAATAATAAGCAATGGAATAACATAAGGATTTCACCAAGTATAGGGTACGCCAGCGTATACAAAGTTATGTATAGGGTATGCCACTTTTACAAAAGTTATTCCAAATGTAATAATAGTGAATGGAATAATGTAAGTTCTCTTCAAGAAGAAAGAATCACACCCCTTACCATAAAAGAACTTAATATAGAAGTAGTGAAGTAGCAAGAATACTCTTCTTCTTTCTATAACTTTCTCTCTATAGCTTCTCTCTATAATTCTCTCTCTAGAGTTTCAATGAATTCGTAAGAAAATAATGAAGGAATGAGCTTCTATTTATAGGAAAATGAAATGCATAGTAACTAATCCATGGAACGGTCCAGATTGATTTACTTTAATCGACGGTCCATATTTAAAGCAAAATCTTTTAAATAAAATATAATATATTCTATTTATATAAAAACATTTTACTATGCAAACACTATGCAAAATACTATGCAAAACACTATGCAACACTATGCATAATAAAATATAATATATTTTATTTATAAAATAACTTTAATAAAGTATTTCGCTTTTATATAAAAGATGTTTTTGTTTTATTACGTTAATAATACGAATAAAACAAAAAGTCATTATCGCTATAATAATTCATGACAATAATGGAATCAAACTGAGTGACTTCTCACATAAGCATCAATAATCAATACCGTGTGCTACTATGCAACCACATGTATTCATCGCATTTTAACTAATGAAAGTAGTTCAACAAGATCAACGGTAAAACTTCCGCCGTTATTTCAATAAAATATTTTTGTCGTTTTCTCAATCCGATAATAATTACGCTGGGGTCCACCAATGATTGAGAGTTATGCATTTAATATTCCCCGCTAAACCGAATATTCCCCACCAATCGAATATAATATAACCACTTGCATACTTTGCAAAATTTATAAATATTACCCACAACTATAACATTATATCAAATTATTCCATAATATTCAAAAATAATATTTATAGAAAATTCATCTTTATTTATAAAAGTCGGGTCTTACAACCTCCCTTCTTATGAAATTTCCCTCGAAATTAGGGTACGTACTGGTATGTTGAAGAGGTAAGGATACCTTGATTTCATTTTGATTCTAACTCCCAAGTCATTTCCTCAACATCGTGGTTCCTCCACAAAACTTTGACTTGAGGTATAACCTTGGAGCGTAGAATATGTTCCTTCTTATCCAAAATTTGAACAGAACCTCTTCATACGTCAAATCTTCCGCTATTTCATCCGTTTCTAACTCAATAATATGGTTCGGTCTTTCACATATTTACGTAACATGGATATGTGAAAAACGTTATGAACACGAGACATATTTTGCAGTAAAAGTTGAGTCTATAGGCCACAGATTCCTACTCGATCGAGGATTAAAATGGACCGATGAATCGAGGATTAAGTTTTCCTCTCTTTCCAAATCTTGTAACTCCTTTCCATGGAGCAACTCTTAACAACACATGATCTCCTATATCAAATTCCACGTCCTTTCGATGAAGATCAGCATAACTCTTTTGTCGATTTTGTGAGGTTTTTATACGTTGTCGGATCATTTGAATTCGCATAATAGGTTGATTAGGAATATGAAAGCTAACAACCTTACGAAAACAATTAATTTTTGCATGATAAGTAGTTAACCAATCAATCCCTAGAATCACGTCAAATGCAAGTATTTTTAATGAAATAAGATCGACAGGTAATGTGAGGGTACCGATTTGAACCAAACAAGACTTATAAACAGTGGATGTAATGAAGGTTTCTCCCAACGGAGTTTCCACAGATAAGTCAAAGTCTAATTTCTCCGGAGTCAAATTTAATCGATGAGCGCAAGTAGGAGAAATAAAAGAATGGGTAGAACCGGTATCAAATAAAGTGTAGACTTCATTAGAGTTTATGATAAGCTTACCCGTGATGACCTCATTCGGGTTCCTTGCTCTCTGGGAGGTCACAACAAACGCCTCCTTCAGACCACGGTTTTGACTTTTCCGGGACTACCTTTGGTGCCTCCATCCTAGTTGAATTTGTCTTGATCAGAAACGACATAAAATCGAGCTAAGTGACCTTCTCTTCCACAATTATAACATGCTTTGACTAAGATGGCACGATTCGGACTGATGTGTCCCTCTTCTCCGCATTTGAAGCATATGATAGGTGGTCTTTCTCCTTCCTTAACAACGGGTGCTGGTGCTGACGTCTTTCCATCATTGTTGAATCTCCGTTTCTTGAAATGTCCATTCTTATTATTTTGGCCCTGATTACCACCGAAGTGGTTACCATATCTGGCCTGTTGATTCCCTCCACGCTTGTTGTCACCGCTTCGATGACTACTCTCGCTGGTATTATAACTTTGTTTCCGTTGCTCTCTTTTAGTTGCGTTGACTCATTATCGCGCTCCACTAATCGAGCCCTATTTACAACATCCGAATACAAACACGCTTTATGAGAAATAAGATGTTGACGTATTCTCGACTTCAAACCTCTAAAAAAACATTCGCGCCATTCTCTCTTCATTATCCACCAAGTGGGACGAAACCGTGATAACTCGCAAATTTTGCCTCGTATTGCGACACGGCCATATTGTTTTGTTCCAACTTGATAAACTCTACCTCCTTCATGTGGCGAATACTTTCAGGAAAGTATTTGTCGTTGAACAGCTCCTATAACTTCTCCCAAGATATCTTCAGTACAGCAGGTTGAGTACGTTTTACCGATTCCCACCAAGAATCCGCCTCTCCGCAACATAAAGGCAAGAAGGGAACCTTTTGCTCCTCTGAGCATCCCAAGACATCAAATATCTTGGTAATCTGCTTTATCCATGCTTCCGCCGAAGTGGTTTTGGCTCTCCCTTAAACTCCGGTGGTCCCAGCTCCTTGAATTGTTTAGCGGTGACCGCCTCGAGAGTTTTCCGTGTTTCCACCCTACGTTTTGGACAGAGTCGCTCTCGCTTTCTTGTTGCATAAATTGCATAAAGCCTCCGAACATTTGATCATTCATCATTTGGTCGGTGTTGTTGTTTTTGCATGAGGATTGTCGCCTTCGATGCACATTATCCTCGATTATTGATATGTGGTGAATCAACGATCGCTTTGTGCTCCATTGCTATTCTTAACATTCTCGAGATGTCATTTTCAGACATCGCCACAAAACAAAAGATTAATTGACATGTAACAATTATCTTTATATTTCGACCGACCAATAAAATAGCACATAAACTTAGGTAGGTCATACTAGCGAAGGTATTCCGTCTCTCCTCCTAGTACTTTTCTTACATCTTAGCCAGGATCATATCCTTAGCTCGATATCAATTTGTGACGCCCCCAAAATTAGGTATACATCACCCATCTTGGGTCGCCACTTACATGGTATGTAATTTAAATACAACTTATTAACATAACTGTCTTGTACAATAAGACATAAAGCGTGAGTTTAAATACAAATATCGCCTACTAGATATTATACAAACTCAAACAAAAAGTCCTCATTACAATTATTATCACACTATTTCACGTAATAGTGAGGACTACTAATGCTATCTTCAGGACCATCACTCGCTTCCCAGACTCGTCCCGACTATATTCTCATTTCTCAAGAGAAAAAGTGAAAGAAAGGGTGAGCTCAACTAGCCCAAGAAGAAATATTATGACTAAGATAATGCGTAATAAATTATCAATAGTCTTCAACAATGTTAAACCGATAAAATACAATAGACAACCGGTTTAATCTGCAATGAATATGCAATCCATTAAAAGAGTCAAGTAGAAAATAAAATCTACTATCTTTTATGATTTAAAAGGTTTTCATCATTATTATAAATGAGACTCAACTTTTTAATAAATAATCCACATCATCGAATCACCCCGCACTACGCCAAGGATATTCTTTAGTATCACGACCACAATTATTCCGCATCTACGGCCAAGAATAGTTGTGTATTCATTAATGGTCATGATCATGCCAACAATCGTCCATCAATGCACTACTGACCATCGAGGATTTTTACCACATCATTTGTAACATTACGGCCATGATTACACCGAATAATCCCTGGTCATAATCATACCAAGTCCATCCATGCTCTACAGGCCACAGATGACTTTAAAAAAAATATAAACATGAGGATGATGACAATGATATAAGAATTCAATAAAACAAGTTCAAGAATTATTTTATCCAGAATTATTAACGTCCAAATTGTCAACATGATATCTTTGCTTTGTAGAGTAAAATTCAAGAATGATCGGAAGAATATTTCCATGAAAGATCTTTGGATGAAACGCAAATATCAAGGATATTCTACTAATTTCATGGAGTATAGAAGTCAAAGTTTTAACCAATTGGGTATAATAAAGAATGGAATAACAAAAGAAATCACCATGCATGCAGATTGCAGACAGACAAAAGTTATTCAATAGAATAATAATAATAACGGAACCAAAGTCGTGAAATTCACACCAAGCGGGATGTTCCAATGTAATAATAAAGATGGAACTGATCCGGTGTAAAACACATGATAGGATATTCCAATGAATGATAAAGGCGGAACCAGTCCGGTGTAAAACACATGCATGTGATGTTCCAACATAATAATAATAAAGAGCGGAACCAGTCCGTGTAAAACACATGTAATTTGGATGTTCCAATGTAATAATAGAAGAATGTCACCAAGTATAGGGTAAACCGCAGATACAAAAGTTATTCCAATGTAATAATAAGCAATGGAATAACATAAGGATTTCACCAAGTATAGGGTATACCGCGATATAAAAGTTATGTATAGGGTATGCCACTTTTACAAAAGTTATTCCAATGTAATAATAGTGAATGGAATAATGAAGTTCTCTTCAAGAAGAAAGAATAACACCCCTCACCGTAAAAGGCTGAATATAGAAGTAGTGAAGTAGGTAATACTCTTCTTCTTTCTATAACTTTCTCTATAGCTTCTCTCTATAATTTCTCTCTCTAGAGTTTCAATGAATTCGTAAGAAAATAATGAAGGAATGAGCTTTATTTATAGGAAAATGGAATGCATAGTAACTAATCCATGAACGGTCCAGATTGATTTACTTTAATCTGATTTTATTCATATTTAAAGCAAAATCTTTTAAATAAAATATAATATATTCTATTTATATAAAAACATTTTACTATGCAAACACTATAAAAAAACACTATACAACACTACGCATAATAAAATAAAATATATTTTATTTATAAAATAACTTTAATAAAGTATTTCATTTTATATAAAAGATGTTTCGCTTTTATTACGTTAATAATACGAATAAAACAAAAAGTCATTATCGCTATAATAATTCATGACAATAATGGAATCAAACTGAGTGACTTCTCACATAAGCATCAATAATCAATACCGTGTGCTACTATGCAACCACATGTATTACTGTACTTTTACTACCGAGTAGTTCAACAGTATCAACGGTAAAACTTCCGCCGTTATTTCAATAAAATATTTTTGTCGTTTTCTCAATCCGATAATAATTACATTATTAGGGGTCCACCAATGATTGAGTCATTGCATTTAATATTCCTCGCTAAAAGAATATTCCCCACCAATCGAATATAATATAACCACTTGCATACTTTGCAAAATTTATAAATATTACCCACAACTATAACATTATATCAAATTATTCCATAATATTCAAAAATAATATTTATAGAAAATTCATCTTTATTTATAAAAGCTGGGGTCTTACATATTCGACATCTTGGGATGCATGGAGGAATAGAAAGTTCCATTCGCCACCTTTATGTTCCGTAATGAGGTAGATTACTGTTGGGAATCTGTGAAGCGTACCCATCTAGCCGCACTCAGCATGTCTTGGGAGAGGTTTCAGAAACTGTTCAATGACAAGTACTTTCTTGAAAGTATTCGTCATATGAAGGTAGTGGAGTTTATTAGATTGGAACAAAACAATATGACGGTGTCCCAGTACGAGGCGAAGTTTGCAGAGTTATCAAGGTTTGCACCTCATTTGTTGGAGAATGAGGAACGTATGATGCGGATGTTTCTGAGAGGTTTGAAACCCGGCATACGTCAATATCTCATTTCTCATAAATTTTCTCTCTATTCAGATGTTGTCAACAGGGCTCAATTATTAGAGCGAGATAACGAGTACATTCAACCGAGGAACCACAACCAGGATTATACCGGTGACAACAGTCATCAAAACAATGATAACCAGCGAAAAAAGAAAAATACGAACAAAAATGGTAACCACTCTAGTGGTAATCATGACCATGAAAATAGAAGAAGCGAGTCGGGGGGAGATTTTAAAAAGAGGAGTTTCAATAATAACCATGTGAAAACGTCAGCACTAGCAGCAACTGGTTCTAAGGGAGGAGAACGACCACCAGTCGTATGTTATAAATGTGGAAAAGAGGGACATATTAGCCCAAAATTCCCACAACAGTTCAAGGTATGCTATAATTGTGGAAAAAAATGACATATCGCTCGAGATTGTACGATAGCGAAACTAAGTCCAACGGGGATGGTGACTCAAAAGGCTGTCCCAGAAAAGTCAAAGTCAACGGTTCCTGGAAGAGCGTTTGTTGTGACTGGTCAAAATGCGAGGAACCAAAACGAGGTGATCATGGGTAAGCTAATCATAAATTCTTGCGAAGTTTATACCTTACTAGATACCGGTGCTACCCATTCATTTATCTCTCCTGCTTGTGCTCAATGTTTAAACTTAACTCTGGAGAAATTAGACTTTGATTTATCTGTGGAGACTCGTTAGAGAAACTTTCATCACATCCATCGCTTATAAATCTTGTTTGATCCAAGTTGGCACCATCACATTTACGCTGATCTTATCTCTTTAAAGATACTTGCTTTTGATGTGATTTTAGGGATTGATTGGTTAACTACTCATCATGCCAAAATTGATTGTTTTTGTAAGGTTGTTAGTTTTCATATTCCTAACCAACTTGTTGTATGAATTCAAGAAACTAAACCACTAAAATCAATCACTGTCATATCAAGTCATAAAGCTATTCGTTTATTGAAAAACGGATGTCAAGATTTCTTAGCCCATGTTATGGATTTGAATAAAGACACGTCGGATTTGAATAATATTCCTGTTGTTAGTAAATTTCCTGACGTATTTCCTGAAGAACTTCCTGGTCTACCCCCAGAACGAGAAGTTGAATTCTTTATTGATCTTGAACTTGGTACAAAGCCTATTTCTAAAAACCCATATCGAATGGCTCCTATTGAACTTCAGGAGTTAAAAGTCCAACTATAGGAATTGTTGGACATCGGTTTCATTCGTCCTAGTACATCTCCTTGGGGTGCTCCTATTTTATTTGTAATGAAGAAAGACAGGAGTATGCGACTTTGTATTGACTACCGGGAATTGAACCATGTCACCATCAAGAATAGGTATCTGCTACCTCGCATTGATGACCTGTTTGACAAGTTGCAAGGAGCACAATTCTTTTCAAAGATCGATCTTTGTTCTGGATATCATCAGTTGAAGATTAGAACTGAGGATATTCCAAAGACTGCCTTCAGAACTAGGTACAGGCATTATAAATTCTTAGTCACGTCTTTTGGATTGACTAATGCTCCTGCGAATTTCATGGATATGATGAACCGAGTATTCAAGGATTATTTGGATCAGTTCGTTGTTGTCTTTATTGATGACATCCTTATATATTCCAAAAGCCGTGAAGATCATGAGCACCATTTGAAGCTAGTACTCCAAAGGCTTCGTGAAAACATGTTATATGCCAAGTTGAAGAAATGCGAGTTCTGGCTTGAGGAAGTAGCATTCCTTGGGCACATGGTGTCAAAACATGGAGTATCTGTCGACCCGGCGAAGATTGAAGCAATATAAAGTTGGGAGCAACCAAAGTCGGTGACCGAAGTACGTAGCTTTCTGGGTCTAGCTGGTTATTATCGAAGATTCGTGGAAGGATTTTCTCGAATCTCTACCCCGTTAACTCAACTTACTCGGAAGGATACAAAATTCGTATGGAGCGAGGAATGCGAGAAGAGTTTTCAAGAGCTTAAGAGGAGACTTATTTCGGCACCTGTTCTAACAATACCATATGGTTCGGATGGATTTGTTATCTACAGCGACGCTTCGGGCAAAGGGTTAGGATGTGTTCTCATGCAACATGGGAAAGTCATAGCCTATGCCTCGCGACAACTTAAAGAATATGAGAGGAATTATCCTACTCATGATCTAGAGTTGGTAGTAGTCGTTTTTGCGCTAAAGATTTGGAGGCACTATCTATATGTAGAGAAAGTGGAGATATATTCAGACCATAAAATCCTCAAATATTTCTTCACCCAAAAGGAACTAAACATGCGACAACGACGTTGGCTAGAGCTGTTGAAAGATTACGACCACACTATTCAATACCATCTTGGAAAAGCGAACGTGGTAGCTGACGCATTGAGTAGAAGATCATATGCGGGAATAAGTACAATGTTGTCAACACAAAGGCCCATTTTGTGTGATTTACAAAAGATGAAGATAGAATTCAAGACTCCGGGGACCCATGTGATGATGTCAAGTATACGCATAGAGCCAACTTTAATAGAAAAAGTTAAAGTTGCTCAAGCCACCGACCCGGAGCTGATGCGTATGAAGAAGAAAGTACAAGAAGGTGCTATTCTGGAAGCGATAATCGATGAAGAAGGAATACTTCGAGTCCACTCCAGACTTTTTATTCCTAACGACTCTAATTTGAAATACAAGATCATGACGGAGGCACATAATACACCGTTTGCAATCCATCGTGGAAGTACCAAAATGTATCGTGATCTTCGACATATATTTTGGTGGAACAATATGAAGAGAGAGATTGAAAAGTTCATCTCGAGGTGTTTAACTTGTCAACGTGTAAAGGCGGAGCATCAAGTACCTAAGGGTCCATTGCAACCACTTGAGATTCCGAAATGGAAGTGGGAACACATTACCATGGATTTCATTACGGGTCTTCCCACGGTTTCTCAAGGTATAAATGTTATTTGGGTTATTGTTGATAGATTAACCAAGTCTGCTCATTTCTTGCCGATATGGGAGACTTATTCCCTTTAACGTCTTGCTCATATGTATGTAAATGAGATTGTGAGATTACATGGCATGCCAGTATCCATAGTTTCAGATCGTGACCCAAGATTCACTTCACAATTTTGGGTTAGTTTGCAAAAAGCTATAGGCACAGATTTATGATTCAGTTCCGCATACCATCCTCAAACGGACGGACAATCAGAGAGGACTATTCAAACTCTTGAAGATCTATTAAGACTCTATGTCCTAGAATTCAAAGTGAGTTGGGATAAGTATTTACCATTGGTGGAATTCTCCTACAACAACAGTTATTAGGCAAGTATAGGGGTAGCTCCATTCGAAACATTGTATGGAAGAAAGTGTTGATCTCCAGTATGTTGGGATGAGGTGGGTGAAGCAACATTATTGGGACCAGAGTTGGTACGTATTACTATAGAAAAGATCCAAATGATTCGACAACGTATACAAACGGCACAAGATCGACAAAAGAGTTATGCGGATCTTCATCGAAAGGATGTGGAATTTAGTATTGGGGATCATGTATTGTTGCGTGTTTCCCCATGGAAGGGAGTTACAAGATTCGGGAAGAGAGGAAAGCTCAATCCACGATTTATTGGTCCATTTCAGATTCTTGACCGAGTAGGAAATGTAGCCTATAGACTCGTGTTACCTCCAAGTATGTCTCGTGTTCATAATTTTTTTCATATATCTGTGCTTCGTAAATATGTGAAAGACCCGAACCACGTTATTGAGTTAGAACCAGATGAGATAGCCGAAGACTTAACGTACGAGGAGGTACCTGTCAAGATCTTGGATAGGAAGGAGCATGTCTTACGTACAAAGGTCATACCACAAGTCAAAGTTTTGTGGAGGAACCATGCTATTGAGGAAATGACCTGGGAGTTGGAAACGGAAATGAAAGTGAGATATCCTCACCTTTTCAAACACCAGTAACGCGACGTCAATTTCGAGGATGAAATTTCATAAGGAGGGAGGTCAGAAGACCCCAACTTATTATTAAATGAAATCGAATTTCCTCTATTTATTATTTTGAAATAGTAAGGGTTAATTTGATTAATGTGGTTAGTTATGGATAAAATGCGCAAATATTTCAAATAAGCAAGTGGTTATAAAATATTTATTGTTGTCGAGGAATATTCGTTTGGTCGTGGAATATTCTTACTGTCGGGGAATATTCGTACGATGGTGCAGGCTTGTGTGGGCCCCATAACAGAAAATGATTGGATGAAGAAAACGACAAGTATAAGTTGTTTATAAATAACGGCGTAGTTGTTACCGTTAAAACTGTTGGAATACCCGGTGGTTAAAAACACAAAGTAGTATACCAGATTGCACCAATTATTGATTCTTACGTAAGAAGGCACTACTCAATAATTGTTACGAAGAATTATCGCTCAATATTTTATTTTATTGATTCAATAATTGCTACGTTGATATTTTATATTGTTGTTGTTTCAATAATTGTCACTACACAGTATTTTCCATTATCAGATCAATAATTCATATTATTTGAATAATATTATTAGATAACATTATTGGCAATGTCTAGAAAGTTCTGTCTAAGGAGAGGTTTGTTCACCTAATTGCGCGCTAGTAAGGAGAAATCCTTATTGGAAAGCCCTCTCTTTCCTGGGAACGGCCTGGTTTCCAATATTGTGATTCTGTAATATTATTTGTGAATAATTAATTATTGAATTATATGATAAGGAAAATATTCATTTTATGTGGATATAGATGGAGAAAATTTTAAAGTGACAATTGTTAAAAAATTGATATTTTATCTTTTCTGATAAATAATTCATTTAAATATATTATTATATTATAATAATATAATAATGGTGATATTTTTACAATGAATGTGGGAAATATGAATAAATGAGGAGGAAGAGTATTTTTGTTACTAAAAATATTTAAAACATGTTTTTCATGTTTGTGGACCCCATTTCTTGACTGAAATTTGATTATAGCCTGTAAAATCGTCCGTTTGTGGATTTCGGTCAATTTTTGTTTGGAATTTGGAAAAACTTAAACTTATAAAGTTGTAGAGAATGGAATTTCCTATGGCAAAGACATAAGGTTCAAATTTTTCTGATAAAAGGGCTATTTATTATGAATTATTGAAGTTTCGAAGTTCCAGAATAATTGATTTTTGAAGTTTTAATTATTTTTTTAAAGAAAAATGTTTTTACTGAGTGTCCCACATATGATATAAATGTGTTAAATGGCTGAAATCAGATTCAAAGGTGTGCATAGGAATTTTGATTAAAAATAATATTATTTTATTAAATTTTCTGCTTTGGTGTTCTAAGCATTTTCCTATAAATAGGGTGCTTAGGTTAGAATTCAAAATCATACCAGAAACTGATGTTTTCTCTCTATATTATCAAGCGTATTCTTGTGAGTATTTTGATACTTTGAGTGTTGCTATCTATATGCAAGTTTCTTCAAATATATATCCGATATTCCAATTTGTAAGTACTATTCTTTTCGAGTTAAGGGATATTATTTTTTAAAAAATGATATTATTTCTTTCAATATCATTATGCCGGAATATTGATAGTATTTTTCTTGTGAAATTCTTGTCTTTTAGTGTTGGGGTTACTATTCACGTATATTTACACTATTCATTGCAGTACGATAATTATTCACTTAATACTACAATTATTAATGTAAAAATTAAATTTTTGTTTTTTGTCCAAAAAATATCTATTATGGATACTATCTTTGATTGTATCCATGTTTTGATCATTCTTGAATTTTACTCCACTATGATTATTTATGAAGTATTTTTGAACTCGGATTGTTTAAAGTACTAATCCTTAATATTTGTTCTTTTGTTTCAATCGATTCATTTTCTTTAAAATATTTTTCATCATCTCGGTCCTAAATGATGATATTATCGAATATCTTTTATTCAGAAGTAAAAAAGATGGTTGATTTTTTCGATGAATATCTTTGCCCAGTAGTGCAAAGATGAACATGTGTTGAGATGAACATGAATTAATCGATGAATATCTTTGGCCTCAGTAGTGCAAAGATGAATATTTGATTTAAGATGAATATTGATTGATGTTACAGGATAAAATAATGATGATGGACTTTTAAATTCATAGATTATAGTAGATTTCATTCTCTACGTAACTCATCTATGAATTATTATTTTCAATCGCTAATATTGATCCAAATTTGTTGTCTATTGTATTTTATCGATTTTTTTCTTGTGAAGACTAATGATAATTTGTTCTATATTATCTTAGTCATAATATTCTTTATTGGGCTAGTTGAGCTCACCCTTTTCCTTTTGTTCCATTTTTCTTCTTAGAGGCGAGAATGTAGCGAGTTCTAGTCGGGGTGTGGAATGATGGTTCTAGAAAGTTGTTTTAGTAGTCCTCACCATTTTTGTAAAATAATGTACCAATAATTATAATGAAGACTTATTTGGGTGTGAATATTGTCTAGATGGCAATATTTGTATTTAAACTCACAATTTTTATGTTGTATTAATAAGTTGTAGTTGTTTCTGTACTATGTTGTTGACGACTCAAAATGGGTGATGTATACCTATTTTGGGGGCGTTATAGTATTCATTTTCTGCAAAACTGGAATTGGTGCATAGCGCAGGTGCACAGCCCATTAGCGTGGGCACGTAGCGGTAACAAGGTATGCGCTTATAATTCAATGTGTAATATCGGCGCGCCGTGCAAGAGTCATCATGATGGTGAAGTTTGCTACTTATGCAGACTTTGGACATCCAATGTAACCTAACTTAATGTTATGATCCATGTAACAACAAGGTTAAAACAGAGTCATGCTATGTGTTGTTAGTAAATTCAAAGTTATAAAAATGATTAGTAAGTTACGAACGCATTATGTGATAACTTAGTATACACAATGAATGTTAGACAAGTGTTGTGAAGTCAACACTTGGAATTTTTAAAATGTGAATGGTAATGTAAGACTTGTACTAAAATAACAAGTTTGGCTAGAAATGCGCGTTATGTTAAAAAGTGAATATTAGTATGTCTAATGAATGTTGTGGTTTTAATACTATGTATAGGTTGTAAAGCCCCCTAATCTAGGTACTTGAAACTCGAACTCCGTGCTTCACGATACCATTTCTATGAGCGAAATAATACTAATAATAATAACAATAATATAAAGATCAACTTAATTTACATATCATCAGAGTCTAATCCCCAGGTACGAGACCTTTAATCATTCAATACATAGCATGATAGATAATATATCACTGTCTTAATAATATCAAACTATTACATAAACTACCACAAATCTTATTTGGTTAGCTTTCCTTTTCCTTTATTTCCGCATGAGCCTTCTGGTTGTTCACACTTAGCTGAAAACATTTAAATTAAGCTATGATGAGCATTTGAGTGCCCATCAAGTATTAACAATTATATACATATAAGTTGAAAGAATTTAAATGTTTTCTTTATACTATCCTTCTACAACAAATCAATAGTTGTGAAATAATCTGAACCGATAATAATAACATAACAACCCTCTTTCAAATTTTTGAAACTACGTACTGACTATAAATAAGGTTATGGTGACATACTATGAAGATTGTTTTCATTTTTGAAAAGGTTAAACAGAACTTCATCTGTAAACCGTCATAACTTACGGGCACGAGGGTGATTAGCCCGTTGTACCCTGTATTGATCAATACTACATGCAAGAACGATGTTATCGTTCACTCTGTCCACCTTGGGTGCATAAAAAGTTTTCTCGTGTAAGGGATGTTCATACTTGTCGGGGTTCCAAACCAAAGCAATTCGGTTGGATAATAATAAGGTTTTATCTTGTTCAACAATAATATATAATTCAACATATATATATACGGGTAATTAACAAAGGTGTATCAACATGTGATTAAATACAATGATTATCCAAGTGGGGACACTTGTATAACCATTTATAGAAATTAACGAACAGAATATATATCTGAATTACCATATACTAACATGTTGATAATCAATGAGTGTATAATATATATATATATATATATATATATAACAATAGGGTTAACAATTTGTACAGTAATAATATAATTCTGAATCATTCTTACTCATGTCCATTGCACAAAGAAAATGCAAAGGTAGGATACTTGCCTGGTCTACTGCTTACAAAATGTAACTTAGTTTTATCTTTTATATCACGACCTATCATTAATCAGATCATTCATTTGATTAGAACAATATATTATAACACATAGTACTGCATTTCGCAGTCAGCACATAACCTAATCACCTTGTCACACATATCTAACAGTCATTGAATCACAAACAAACACTAATACATTCAAATTATCTAAGTCCAGATCTATTTTTGAAACATGTCGGTGTACCGACGGCTTTATCGAGTAATTATCGAGTCTAAGACTCTACACCGAAGTTCAATATAATTTAAACATCGGTCAAATTATTTTTAAATGACTTATAATAATTTTTAAACAATTATTATAATCTATCATAAATTTTCAAACACCAGAATCATTATTAAATAATTTAAATATCAAATAATTCTATTGTCATTAACATTTAATTAATATTAAACTATTAATGAAACCATTGCTAATATATTAAAGTTATTTATAATAACTTATAATATTTTTAAAGTATTAATATTATCCTTAAATGATTTTTAAAACATTTAAAATTATTTTAAATAATTATCATTAATATTAAAATATTAATGTGTTATTTATCCAAATTTTAAAAGTCATTAATTATAACTTAAAATATTTTTAATTTATTTATATCCTTTTTAAATGATTTTTAAATCAATAAAACCATTTTTAAACCATTTATTTAATGTAATTATTAAATAAATTTAATATCATTAATATTAAATTATTAATGAAATTATCCTTTAAATATTAAAAGTTATATTTTATAACTTAAAATATCTTTAAACACTTTATTTTTATTTAAAATAATTTTATAATATTAAAATCATTTTAAACTAATTTATTTAATATAATTATTAAATAACATTAATATCATTAATAATAATTAATTAATGAAATTTACCTTTAAATATTGAAAGTTATATTTTATAACTTAAAATATTTTTAAATACCTTATTATTATTTAAAATGATTTTTAATATAATAAATCATTTTTAATTTATTAATTTAATTCATTTATTAAATATCTTAATTATCATTAATATTAATTTATTAATGAATTTCATCACAAAATATTAATAGTCATTAAAAATAACTTAAAATATTTTCTTATAACATAATATAATTTTAAATGATTTTTCAAATATTAAAAGCATTTTTAAATAATTTATTTAATATAATAATTAAATAAATTAAATACCTTTAATATTTCAAAAATATTAAATATTTATGAAATATATTAAAAATAATGTAAAACTAATTTTTGGACTTTAAAATAATTTATTATGTATTTTTAATAACTAAAAACTAATTTTCTATAATTATTTAATAAAAGTATAATTTTTATAAATAAACTGTCGCTAAAGACCACCTATAGCGACAGAACTGTCGCTATAGGTGTTCTTCATGTTCTTCACACAAACCCAGAACATCAAGACAGTTATTGAGCTAGCTAGTTTGACCATGATTAATTCTTAACACAAGGTGTTTGTGGACTTGTTTTTGGTCAGATCGTGTAGTACAAATGCATCACTACAAGATCCAACAACAAACACGATCAAAACATGCACCAATTGAAAGATCTAAGGGCCTAAAGTAGCTGTCAATGTTGTTGTTCATTTTTGGGTTTGCCCAGAAATGAAGAACAGTACGACTTGCCTACTTTGGGCTTCCACAACTTGAAATTCGTGTAATGTTTTTATGATATAATGCTTTCATGTTGTAGACCGCATGTAACTTAAGAGATCTATCACCAAACATCATCAAAACATCAACAGAATCAATGGATTCAAGCTGATCAAACCATGTCAGACGACATGATCATGCATTTGGGTTACCCAGAAAATGCATTTCATGAGCGTCCGGCTTGGTTTGGCCGGCCACTAAGATCTATCTGATTACTTTTTTAGTGATCTAGTGCCATAATTTTGCAGTCCAAACAACAAACTATAACTTAGATGCAACAACAGAACCAAAACATCAACACACTTGTCAGATCTAGAGCCATAAAAACTTGTCAGACACAATTTTATACTTTCTGGGTTGCCTAGAAATAGCCCGGTCATGGTTGGTCAACAACCTTTGACCAACAATATCATGCAATGTAGACTAGATCTAAGTCTGATTCTTGATCCAGATCAAAGACTACATATCAGACTACATATTTAAACCTTTAAACAACAAAAACCCAACACAAAAAGAGATCTACAAGGCCTGACATTTGGTTATCAGACATCAAAAACAAAATTTCCAGATTTTATAAATCTTCAAATTCGAGCCTCTAGATGTTATGGATCTAACATCTAGCAACCCAGATCATCATTATACACTACTAACAACATGTTTAACACATAAAAACTAACATCTAACACATTGATCAAGATCAGATTTCAAGCTAGGGTTTTATACCTTCTATGATCAATTTCTGATTCTGGCTTCTGAATCTGTTAAAGATGTTTGTGGGGCTTGAATATGTGACTGAAATACTTCTATATTTCGTTGGTTTTAGTGAGAGAGAGGATTGGTTGGGTGTTTGAGCAAAATGAGCAAAAATGTGACTTTCTCTTTCTCTTTGATCATTATATAATACTAGTATGCAATGTATATGGCTGACATTAGGTTGATATGTGTTGATTTAAGGCACATGGGGTTAGTAAGATTTGGTGAACAACTTCACCTAAGGTCAAAACCTACATGCTAGCTTCATTAATGTACAAAAGGGCAATATGGACATTAGGCTTGTAATTTTAATGGCTTAAATGTAATCTTATCAAACCCTTAGGGTTTGACCCTTAGGGTTTAGCATATAACATTTGTAAGATTTAGCAATTAGGGTTTGAAAAATATAAAATTTTAGTTTTTAAAATTTGTAATCAGTGTTTTCTTAATTAGATTAGGGTTCTAATTATACATGAACATTAGGGTATTATTTACTAATTATAATTGTCCTTGCTAATTTAGCAATTAGGGTTTATAATTTTACTAATTAGGGTTATCAAATCACAATTTGGGTTTCTAATTAGGGTTCTAGTCATTAAGGTTTTAAATTACTAATTAGGTTTTTCTTAATTAACAATTATAATTTTAACACTTGCTAATTAATAACATTAACACATGTACACAAAATATTTAACTCAAAATTTGAGTTTCAAGTTAGGGTTAAGCATAGTAGAACTAGGGTTTTCAAATACTGCACCATAATTAACCGATCATTATCAGTACGTACATACCGTACATATTTATAGCACTAAAAAATCAAAATATAATTAATATTATATTATTATTCTCATGCCTTGATCGAAATCCAAAATTAGGGTTTGGATTCCATATCTGATTTATCTGCCATACTTAACATTATTAAATAAGTTAAAATAATTAACATAATAATCTGTACTAAAATTCATATAGTAAAATAATTATTATAATTATTCTAAAAATCATTTCTTATATTATTTAAATAATATAATAATCATATTTTCATAGAAAGTAATTAATAAAAACATTTCTCTTGTAAAATTAATTATTATAAGAATATAGTTTATAATGATCAATAATTCTAAAATAAAATTATTTGTAATTATTCATGTAATAAATAAATTTTATTTATCACAAATATACATATACACATTATCTTCGCACATATTTCTATATTTATTTTAATAAAATTAAAAAAAATTTATACATAAAATTTTCGATTTATTTGTATAGAAAATATTGGGTTGTTACATAGGTGAACATGAGTTTTAATATTATAGCTTACGCCGAGGCAAGTTTCCTAACTCTACATTTATGTTGAGCATAAAATCTATAAACGCACAACACGCAAGTATACGTGGTCAACAAGTAATAAAGTGATAAGTAGAGTATCGTTCCCACAGAGACTAACTAGCAATAATCTTAACTTATAATTACCAATTTCCTATTAACCCTAATTTTATTAAACTATTCAACACAATGATTATAATTAAAGAATCTAAATTAACGAATAATTAAGCTATCATAGAACAATCACAAATATCAAAATCTTGAATTTCAAACAATCAATGGAGAATTAAACTTATGATTTCACCCCAAGCTTCACTCTGATTTTAACACCTTTATTCCACTTCAATTTACTATCCCAGTTTATTAATCAAGAACACGAATGTAGTATTAACCACCTCTCGATGCACTAATATCGTATTAACTTAAATCCACAATTAAGATAGAAACAAGTTAAACACCTTAATTAACTAACTCACTATATCTCTATGTGAATTACAATTAAAGAAGGTTTAAGAATAAGTTCTCTATCCGATTACATGCGATGTCAAACATATCTCTACCTTAACATTCATCAAGATTCTGCTATTCACAAAATTCATGAACACATGCTATATTAATTAGGTCTAGATTTGAATATCCTCTCTCGATTCCAAACAAATCCACAAAGAATTGTTGATCAGGCAATTCATAGATTCAAGCTCAAATCAATATAGATAAACCGAAATAGATTATCAAAATGGAAATCAAAGTTTACAAAATCATCGCTTTTACTTAAAGATCCATCATAAGCCTAAAAAGTGAATTAGTTCATACTAAACTAAATAAACACCGAATAAATCATAGAAAACATTCTTTTGATTACAAATAATAGCCTAAGATGAAGAATATTGAAAAACACCTTCACGTAGCCTAGAATCGCAATCGCCTGAAAATCTCCTCAAAAATACTCCCTCCAAAGCTTGCTATCAAAAACTCGAGATTAATCTTCGTTATATGCCTTGTTGTAATGTTGAAGTTGTTATTGATAGAGTAATAGATGTCAAAGCATACAAGCTCCAAATTAAATTCCCTTCAATTAGAGTTCCATTGTCCTGCAATTGCTAAAAACCATGCCCAAGAAGAATTTCAGTCATAACATAACACTTCAGAATCGACACCCTCGCCCTTGGGGGTGTATGTATTATAAACGCCTCACCCGCGATGGGGCATCCTTTCTCTTTCTAAGCTCGAATGAAGACTCCTCACCTCGACGGGTGTAAAGGCAAAATATGCCCTCCCCGACGGGCTACCTTTCCGTTAACTGGAAATTAAGACCCTCACCCTGCCGGGGTGTATAGTTAATAACGCCCCCCCTGCGGGCATGTCTTCTGCCAGATGACTTTGCTGAACTTCTAACTTTCTTCCAATTATGCTCCAATTGACTTCAAATTGCACTAAATAGTTCCAAATGTACGTCAAATGTTACAACCACCATCCTACACATGAAATAACATAAAACAAGTAAAAATGAACATGATCACCAGAATTTAGTAACAAATAAGCATGAAATGGACATTGAACAGCGTATATAAAATCCACTTATCGAAATCCCCCAAACTTAAACCATGCTAGTCCTTGAGCACAAAACAACTACATGCAACGCAATGCAATGCAATGAAATGAATATGACCTAACTTATATGCTTTCAAATCCAACAATATCGCAGAATCAAGATTATCTTAACGGCCTCAGTGAAAACAAGCGACTATACAATATCAACCACCAAAAACCAATCTACAATTCACTTTTAATCCTCAAATTTCAAGCTATCATCACCATTATAGTGTGTGTGTGTGTGTGTGCAACATCCATGATAACCTAAACTGACTCAAATTTCAATACATAACCAATCTCTTAGAAGGAATCATGTAGTGCAAACTTAAAAATTTTCAAAAAAAGACAATTCCAACTAAAACTAAACAATCACTAATCTCGTGGGTTCAAGCAAGGTACTTATACTTTATTATATATACTTTCTTTTTTTTTTTTTTTCGACACGGGGCTTTTTGCTCTTTTCCCATTTTATTCATTTTTTTTTTTTTCTATACACATACATGATCTAGGCAATGTCTCATCCCATTAGTCGACGAAAGCATACCCCTTAGCGAAGCTTTTCACCAACGACTCCTGCACTCATAAAAGACCTTAGGGCGCTAGGTGTAAAGACAATCCCCCCATGCATTTTGCTCAAGTAACAAAGGCCTCAAACAAGACTAGTCTAGACATATATATGTATACTCTTTTTATATATAAAGCTTATATACCCCACCTATCATCCCCCAAACTTAGGTTCTTGCTTAATTTTTGCCTTGCTTTTACCATCTATCCTTATCATTTTCTCATTTACTCTAGCATTATCCTTAGAGACCATTTAGGTATCAATTTGAATCGACAACCAACAACGATGTTATTATTCGTAAGCTATCCTTATTATACCAGCTTCAAACAAGCTCAAGATTCGATCTATAGCGTAAATTGTATCATAGTTCTAATACTCAATATCATATTTGTTAACTTATTGTCAATCACATCATCGGGCCCACAAACAATATGAAATACAACATCGATGGACTTACGCAAAACACAATATTTAACTAATTTTTTTTTTTTATATATATATAAGGATAACAAAATGCATTACAAGATTATCTATTATGCAATGACAAACATTAACCTAAGCTACTATGAATGCACCTAAGCTATCATGCAACATCTAAAATTAAGATGCAATACGTAAATTTAAATGAAAAATGAAAATGCAACCTAAATGAGCTAAATGCATGCAAACATGTATTTAAATCCCCAAACTTAAGTAATACAATGTCCTCATTGGATGAATAGTCAAAATAAGTACGTGAGGACTTCCTCGCTATCGCTTAAGTCCGAGGAGGTGGTTGTTGTTCTTCTTCGTCCAATCACTTCGGTGGAAACCTCGGCATCGTATGGGCTATTGATATGGAAATTGGGCCGCAAGTTGAAGCTTTGTAGAGTTGTGTTGAAGCGAGGCGAAAGATGCGCTCATAGCATCAAACATATGATCTCGCCTCATCGCTAATCGCCTCATTTCGACGTGTTGTTATTGTTGATTTGTGCATTCAATTGATTTTGAAAAATAAGGAATTGAGAACTCGGATATGGCCTCTACCGCAGACCGCTTTCGCCCCTTGATCGCCCATGGTTCATCATCTCCCCGATGTCTCCAGAAGCATCCACATCATCTTCCGAATCCGACGGAAAAATAAAACCTGCACCACGCGGATGTGATTCGCGCCCCCGCCCATATATGGAATACCGCGCTATCATTCTAGAATCAAGCAATGCAAGCAAACAATTATGTGGGCTCATCGTCGGACCATCTAACCCCTCGTGATTGTGACACAACCCACAAATGAGTGATGGGGTGGCAAGCCTCCGTAAAAGTTTCCACGTAAGTAGTACCGACGGATGGAGGAACAAATAATGGCCCCGACATCGATGATGAAATTGTACAAACGGCATACAACAAGAACGCCTTCTCTTTGGTGACATCCGAGGTGTGTTGAGATGGAAGCAATTTAGCACATAGAAAGGCGTACCAAATTTTTCCATACCGACTGAGGTCTTTGCTATGAAACACGGTGCCTCCCTTCCGACCCTTGATCCAAGATGTTCCCGGCTTTGTCATCTCCGTGATTATAGCATCATAGTCTGGGTCAGAATTATGGAGATGAGCATAATGGCAGTGGCGAGGTACCCGTAGTTGGTAGTAGGTGTTGATGGCGTCGACACTGAATGGAACCAACCGACCTCGCACAAATGCGTGGAATGGTTCTTTGTCCTCAGCATTTGCGTAGAATTCTTTGACAATGTTAACAACTACCGGTTCCAGCCTCCTGAATTTGGTCCATCCCTTTGGTAAATTTGAGGCATAAGCTCCCCATCGTTAGGATCCGGTACAACCCCCCTCCCATGTAAGGGCTTTGGTGAGCATGTAGTCATCATACCTACACGGCATGCGGTGGCACTTGCTAATTTTTGGTGATCGAAGGTGCGTGTTGGTTGAGATGGTCATGAACTCTCCCCCCTTTGGCGTTTAGAAGATGATTGTGAAGCCATGTCTCTCCCTATTGTTGGACTTACCTTAGATCTCCCCCAAACTTTTCAATTTTATCTTCTCTAGCTCACAAGTATACTCTATGTTTGCTTTATATCACTTGTTGTAGGAGATTTAGTATGAGATGTGGTGATATATATAGAGGTAGAGGGAAGGCTACCATTGGTTGAGTGGAGAGGTGGGGTGGAGTTAAGGTGGTAGTGGTAGTAGTGGGTAGTGGTTAGGAGATTTAATTGTTGTAGTGGGGAATTGGAGAAAGTGGATTAGTGGTGTGTTATTGGGATGGGGAGAAGTCTGTGTAATTGCCAAAGTCTCTGTTGCTTTCAGACCCTCACCGCCTGGGGGGGTAGATTTAGAAGGCCTCGCTTCTTGCCGGGCTATTATTCTCATCAACTCGATTCGAGGACCCCGCCTGCTGGGGGTCTAGTAGGTAAATGGCCGCCTTGCATGGGCATGCCCATCGTCATTGCTTGAGACCCCCACCGACTGGGGGTTAGTAGTAAAAGGGCCCACCTTTACAGTATGCCATCGTCAGTCTTTTTTTTGCTTTTGTAGTTCACTTTTGCTTCAATGTAGTGTTTCGATCATCCTTCATCCATCTCGCGTGACATAAAACATGAAGTTTAGTGGATTGTTTATAATGTGAAGTATCGATGAGAGATTAACTAGACTTTCAATGTATGCTACTAACTATTAATTGAATAAAATCTATATTATAACGACTATAAATGAAAAATATGAGAATAAACTAAAGATTGGGTTGCCTCCCAATTAGCGCTTGATTTTAAGTCGTTTCAAATTTAACTACTTCCTCGCTTCATGTTGTCAGGTTTGGCCAATGTGATGGCGATCACGCTTGAGTCGGGCTTCTCCACCCCAATAATGCTTCAATCGGTGTCCGCTTACTTTGAACGTATCTAGTGGATTTTGATCAGAGAGTTCCATCGCGCCACGAGAGAAAACCCGCTTGATAGTAAATGGTCCCCACCATCTCGATTTCAAATTTTCCGGGAACAATCGCAACCGTGAGTTGAACAATAGTATCGATTGATCTTACTCGAATGTTCGATGCATAATTTTTTGGTCGGGCCATCTTTTTACCTTTTCTTTGTAAATTTTGGAATTCTCATAGACATGAAGGCAAAATTCTTCGAGTTCATTCAATTGAAGTTGTCTTTTCTCCCCTACAGCTGCTTGATCAAAATTGAGTTTTTGTACCGCCCAATATGCCTTATGTCAGAAGTCTCGAACCCAGAAGTGACATGCCTTCCCGATAAAGAGTTGATATGGTGACATCCCGATTGGTGTCTTATATGCAAAATCCCAGAGGCCCATAATGCATCATCCAATCTAAGCGACCAATCTTTCCGACTTGATTCTCCACTTTCTCTAATATCTTCTTGACTTTTCTGTTTGATACCTCAGCCTGTCCACTTGTTTGAGGGTGATACGATGTAGCTACCTTGTGGTTGACTCCATACTTAGCCAAAAAAGTTGTAAATGATTTATTACAGAAGTGACTACCTTCGTCACCAATAATTGCTCTTGGCGTGCCAAACCTCGTGAAGATGTTCTTTTGAAGGAACTTGATGACCACTTTGGCATCGTTTGATGGTAATGCTGCAGCTTCAACCCACTTTGACACGTAGTCCACTGCGAGTAGAATGTATTGACTGTTCAAAGACGAGGGGAATGGCCCCATGAAATTGATATCCCATACGTCAAAAATTTCCACTTCCAGAATCGTTTGTAAGGGCATCTCATTCCGTTTCGAAATGTTGCCCACCCTTTGACACCTATCGCATTGTTTGACAAAATGGTGGGCATCTGTGAATAATGTAGGCCAATAAAAACCAGATTGCAACACCTTAGTTATTGTCCTCTCACTCCCATAATGCCCGCCATATGCAGATGAGTGACACTCATGCAGAATGTTCTTCACTTCACTATAAAAGACGCATCGTCAAATCATTTTGTCGGTGCACTACTTGAACAAATATGGTTCATCCCACATGTACCATTTCACGTCATGAAGAAATTTCCTTTTCTGTTATCTTGTGAGATCAGGTGGTAGAATGTTGCTCACAAGAAAATTTGCATAATCACCATACCACGAAATCTCTGCTGAAATCCCAAACAGTTGCTCATCTGGGAATGACTCATTAATCTCACATCTGTCGTCTTTCTCTCTCCCTTGGTTTTCTAACCTAGACAAGTGATCGGCTACTTGGTTCTCCGTCCCCTTTTTATCCTTTATTTCTAAGTCAAACTCTTGAAGTAGGAGAATCCACCGGATAAGGCGTGGCTTAGCATCCTTTTTCGCTATCAAGTACCGAATCACTGCATGGTTTGTGTAGACTATTACCTTAGTCCCGATCAAGTAAGCCCAAAATTTGTCAAACGCATACACCACTGCAATCAATTCATTTTCTGTGGTTGGTAATTCATTTGAGTTTCTGTAAGTGTTTTGCTTGCCTAGTATATGGCGTGAAACACCTTGTCTCGATGTTGGCCCAAAACAGCCCCAACTGCGAAGTCGCTTGCATCACACATAAGCTCGAATGACATGCTCCAATCCGGTGCAACTATAGTGGGGGCTATAGTCAATTTTCTCTTTAATAAGTCAAAAGTTGTCTTGCATTCTTCATCAAAGCTGAAAGTCACATCCTTCTCTAAAAGACTACATAGAGGTTTCGTAATTTTAGATAAGTCTTTTATAAACCTTCTGTAGAACCCAACATGTCCCAAGAAACTCCTAATACCCTTAACTGAACTCAGTGGAGGCAGTTTTTCAATAGTTTCCAACTTTGCTTTGTCAACTTCCAATCCTTGAGCCGATACCTTATGGCCCAAAATTATGCCATCTTCAACCATGAAGTGGCATTTTTCCCAATTTAGTAAGAGATTCGTGTCCTTACATCTTTGCAACACCATGACCAGATTCTTTAAGCAAATATCAAAGCTGTCCCCATAGACCGAAAAGTCATCCATGAAGACCTCAACATTTTTCTCCACCATATCTGAAAAAATGGCCATCATACACCGTTGGAAAGTTGCAGGTGCATTGCATAGCCCAAATGGCATCCTCCTGAATGCAAATGTGCCGTAAGGGCACGTGAATGTGGTTTTCTATTGATCCTCTAGAGCGATGACTATTTGGTTATAGCTCGAGTACCCATCCAACAAACAGTAGTACTCATGTCCCGTCAATCTATCCAACATTTGATCGATAAATGGCAGTGGGAAATGGTCTTTTCGGGTTGCCTTGTTCAATTTTCTATAATCCATGCAAACCCTCCAACCCGTCAACGTCTAGTTTCAGATTAATTCATTGTCCTCATTCTCGCACCAATCGCTATTCCTCCTTTTTTTCAAGACGCATCGACCGACTAACCCATTTGCTGTCGGAAATTGGGTAGATGATGCCGGCATCTAACCACTTCAAAATTTTCTTCTTCACAACTTCCTTCATAATCGGGTTAAGTAGTTGTTGTTGCTCCACCGTTGGTTTTTCCTCATCGTCCATTAAGATGTTGTTCATGCAAAATGAAGGGCTGATTCCCTTTATGTCTCGCGATTGTCCACCCAATAGCCGATTCAGGTTCCCAAGCACCTCATCAACTTTTTCTTCCGCATTTCGTTAAGTGCAAATTGAAATAATAATGTGTAAAGAATTTGAATTGCCTAAATACGCATACCTGAGGTGTTTAGGGAGTGGCTTAAGTTCCAAAGTTGGTGGTTCCTCCAATGACGGTTTTAATTTTTTTGTGGCTGTCTCCTCCGTGTGCAAGGGTTCAAATGGTGCTGTAAATCGGCTCACTCGTGGCAACGAATCTAGCATCTGTAAGTAGTCCACCAATTCCAGGTCGTCGACCTCTTCATCTCCCAATAAATTCGTTTCTAACGGATCGTTGACCAAACTCTTACTCATATCCTCATTGATGATTTGCTCAATTAAAACCATTCGAAAACATTCTTCCTCATCCGTGGGGAATTTCATGGCCTTGAACACATTGAATTTTATTTCTTGATCTTGGACCCTCATAGTCAGTTCTCCTTGTTGTACATCTATGAGTGTCCTACCCGTGGCCAAAAATGGTCTCCCTAGGATGATTGGGATGTTCTTGTCCTCCTCAAAGTCCGTAATGATAAAGTCCATGGGAATATAAACTTATCCACTTTCACTAAGATGTCCTCTACTATGCCTCTCTGATATGTGACCCGACCTATCCTCCAACTCAGAATGAGATATTTCAGAGGTCTTCAAAAGGGCAAACCCAATTTCGTGTATAATCGACAATGGCATAAGGTTTACACTCTCCCCCAAATCACATAAACACTTCATTGAAATGCATATTCTCGATCGTGTATGGAATAGTGAAGCTCCCCGGTCCTTGAGTTTTGGTGGTAATTTCATTGTAATACCGCACTACACACCCCTGCTAGTGCAACCTATCTCAAAATCTTCCCATTTCTTCTTCCTCGATGTAATCCCTTTCATAAATTTTATGTAGCTCGACATTTGTTCTAGGGCTTCGCAAATGGTATGTTGATTTGAAGTTTCTTGAAAACTTCAAAAAATTTTGCAAATTGCTTTGTCTAATTTTTGTTTTTGAACTCTTTCTTTGGAATGGTGGGGAGGATAGACAACCGGTTCGCTAACCGGTTTGTTCTTTTCCATTTGTTTTTCGTCCCCCGCTTTACCTCACCCATCGTATTTTTTTCTTTGTTTCAACCTCCTTTCAGAATCAAATTTCGCCTCTTGACCTCAAGCTATTTTCCACTTCTCAACATAATAGCTTGACATCGCTTCGTGATTACCCTTAGGATTTCTCTCTGTCACTTGGTAACGCCCCTTGTGGTCTATTATTCAATGCCAACGTAATTTGTCCTATCTGATTCTCTAGATTCTTGATCTCCATCTCTTGTGATTTCATAGCCATTGCTTGATTTTTCATTGCCACCTCATTGCTAGTTATGTATTTTGTCACCAACTCCTCTAGATCCGATTTTCTTGATGTTGTGTTGGTTGTTGATGGTTTCAAACTCGTGGATATGATGATCTCGGAGCTTATTGTCTTGGTTATCGCTCCATGAAAAATTTGATGATTCCTATTCCCGGTTATAAGTGTTTTGGTACATATTCTCGCGGACCCTATCAGAAGCTACCTACAAATTGGACGGATGTCGGATTGATTGTGCATCGATCCGTAGGATGGTCACCCGCACACAATTCATATACCACCGCAACTCCATTGCATTCGAGCCCTCGTCATGGCATCCAACTTCTTTGAAAGTGCAGAAATCAGGCTTGTATGGGTCATCACACCATCTACTTCTAACACCCCACCGCTTTTGTTTTGTGTCATTCTTGTTGTGGGCCATTGGTAGTTGTTTGTCGCCATGGTTTCAATCAAATCATATGCTTCCTCATACTCTTCGCCATGAATGCTACCGATGTCAGATCAATACTAGTTTCGAGATTCCCATGTAGTCCGTTGTAAAATGTGTTCATTTGCAGCCACTTGGGTAATCCATGATGTGGGCATTTTTTGAGCAATTCTTAATATATCTCCCATGCCTCATATAGCGACTCCCCATGTTGTTGCTCAAACATCGTTATCTCATTCCTCATCTTTGTAGTTTTCGCCGGTGGAAAGAATTCGGCTAGGAATTTCTGAGCTAAATCCTCCCATGTAGTAATCAATCCAGGCAGTAGAGAATGCAACCAACTCTTCGCCTTGTCCCGTAGAGTGAATGGGAACAAGCAAAGTCTCACCGAATCATCCGACACCCCATTGTACCTAAAGGTGTCGCAAATCTCCAGAAAACTGACTAGATGTTCGTTCGGATCGTCATTTACCAATCCCCAAAACTGAACTGAATTCTAAATCATTTGAATCGTCCCAGGCTTGATTTCAAATGTGTTAGCAACTATCATGGGCTCGGTGATGCTTCGATCGCAGTTCACCACCTTGGTGTGGCGAAGTCCCTTAACGCTTTCGATCTTCTACCGCCATTTCTCTTCCTTTTCGGGATGTTTCAATTCTCGCCTCGCTTCCTTGATCCACTTACTCAACCTCTGAAACCTTTTCTCAATGTCGTCCTCAAAAGGCAGCAAGTCTGGATTTTTGGACCGAGTTTGCATAAACTGCTTTCAACACCTAAAATAAGAAGCACAGAATAAAAAAAAAATGTCTAAGTAAAACTGGATTAATTAAATTAATATTGTAAAACTATTAAGATTTATACTAAATAGTCCCCGGCAACGGCGCCAAAAACTTGTTGGGTAAAATCTATAAACGCAAAACATACAAGTATACGTGGTCAACAAGTAATAGAGTGATAAGTAAAGTATCGTTCCCACAGAGACTAACTAGCAATAATCTTAACTTACAATTACCAATTTCCTATTAACCCTAATTTTATTAAACTATTCAACACAATGATTATAATTAAAGAATCTAAATTAACGAATAATTAAGCTATCATAGAACAATCACAAATATCAAAATCGGGAATTTCAAACAATCAATGGAGAATTAGACTTATGATTTCACCCCAAGATTCACTCTGATTTTAACACCTTTATTCCACTTCAATTTACTATCCCAGTTTATTAATCAAGAACACGAATGTAGTATTAACCACCTCTCGATGCACTAATACCGTATTAACTTAAATCCACAATTAAGATAGAAATAAGTTAAACACCTTAATTAACTAACTCACTATATCTCTATGTGAATTACAATTGAAGAAGGTTTAAGATTAAGTTCTCTATACGATTACATGCGATGTCAAGCATATCTCTACCTTAACATTCATTAAGATTCTGCTATTCATAAAATTCATGAACACATGCTATATTAATTAGGTCTAGATTTAAATATCCTCTCTCGATTCCAAACAAATCCACAAAGAATTGTTGATCAGGCAATTCATAGATTCAATCTCATATCAATATAGATACACTGGAAATAGATTATCGAAATGGAAATCAAAGTTTACGAAATCATCGTTTCACTTAGAGATCCATCATAAACCTAAAAAGTGAATTAGTTCATACTAAACAAAATAAACACTAAATAAATCATAGAAAACATTCTTTTGATTACAAATAATAGCCTAAGACGATTAATATTGAAAAACACCCTTCACGTAGCCTAGAATCGCAATTGTCTCGAAAATCTCCTCAAAAATACTCCTCCAAAGCTTGCTATCAAAAACTTAGATTGATCTTCGTTATATGCCTTGTTGTAATGTTGAAGTTGTTATTGATAGAGTAATAGACGTCTAGCATACAAGCTCCAGCCGAAATTCCCTTAAATTAGAGTTCCATTGTCATGAAATTGCTAAAAACCATGCCCAAGAAGAATTTCAATCATAACATGACACTTCAGAATCGACACACCCCGCCCTTACGGGGTGTATGTCCTATAAACTTTGATGGGCACCCTTTATGTCTAGCCCAACTGAAGACCCCCGCCTTTGGGTGTGTAAGGAAAATACGCCACTTCCGGCCAGCTACCTTCGTTAATCGAATTAAGACACCTCGCCAAATGAAGTGTATAGTTAATAACCCACCGACGGACAGGCATGTCTTCTTCTAGATGACTTTGTTGAATTTCTAACTTTCTTCCAATTATGCTCCAATTGACTTCAAATTGCACTAAATAGTTCCAAATATACGTCGAATGCTACAACCACCATCCTACACATGAAATAACATAAAAAAGTAAAAATGAACATGATCACAAGAATTTAGCAACAAATAAGCATGAAATGGACAATGAACCGCGTATATAAAATCCACTTATCAAGTTCAAAATATAGTTAGTTCGCTTACACTAATTCATTGTTCCATATTATATTACTATTGATCAACTGTTGTGTTATCAAACACTATTGATTCAACTAGTCCTCTCGTTGATGATCGTTAAATTTCAAATTACCCTTGAAAGCTTATCCAAACCAAACTTTCTTTGGTGCGGACTTGTACTCTAAATACTGAGATGAACAACCCTATTATTAGAGGAAATTTACGCTTAGCGTTGAAATGTTTGTGCACAATACATTGTACGAAAAATTTGATCCCCTAAGTACGAGGAGTCCTTATAGTCTTATGACTGTTAAAGTTGGAGTTGAAAGATTATCGCAACTGTGGACTTAGTTCATGGTCTTATGACCCTCAGATATTTATACTCCATATTTTGGATTCCAGTTTTTGGTTATCATTGATAGAGTACTATCCAGTTTTGATGAGCCTGTATGTTGGCGGTTATTATTATTATTCTCCTGTTGATTCATTGTTATATCCAGTGAGCAATTGTTTTGCTCACTCTTACATAAATATTATTATTGCAGCTAAAGTTGAGAAGGTAGATGAGCCTTCAACTAGCAAAGCAAAAGGAAAAATGTACAAGTGATGCAAACTTGTAATTTTATTTATTGTTATGATCATAGACTTTCAGATAATGATGTGATGTAATAATTTTATTTCCGCACTTAAATGATGTTTAAAGGTTAGACAACCTGGGAAGATTCTTATTTAATGATGTAACCCTATTTAAAGGGAGGATTTATGGTTAAATGTTATTTTATTTGGGTAGATAGATGTGAATGATTGGATAGTGAACACCAAATCTTGTGTGAATGAAGTACTTAGATTTGGGGGTGTCAAAGGTTGGTATCAAAGCCTTAGGTTATGAACCTTAAGTGGGGGGAAAGCCTTAGGAAGTAACATTTGAAAAGATAGTAATGATAAACTCTTTTATCGAGTTTTAAAGAAGAATTAATAAAACACTTATGTGCTTATGTGATTATGACTTATGTGCTCGTGAGTGTCGAGTAGTAATGATTAGTAATTAAAACTAAAAATTTGGTTGACAGGATGGCTAATGTAGGAGGATCTAGTCAGGCTAGAGAGAAAGGATCCCAGATGCCGAGAGAGGAGGAGCCTCGAGATATTCAGGTGATATGGGAACAACTACTGCCACGGGAAACAGTTCCGTCGGTCACAATAGTTGAGCAGGAGAGAGTACCTGATGAGGATAATGAGATAGAGGCGGATGAGGAGGATCCCGTGGAGCTGCCACAGTTGGATGAGGAGAACGAGGAGGAAGAGATTCCACTTAACTCGATAGCTGCCCGTATGTACGACGAGGTATACGACCACAATGTGGAACTTCAAGATACCGTCGAGGAGTTGGAAGAGATATTAGCTGAACAACAGACCTCGATGTCACAGAAGGACGATGAGGTCTAGGATCGAGAGGAACGTCTGAATAATGTTGAAGAAAAGCTGGTTCACACTGAAGGAGAGAACGAGTGAATGATAGCAGAGATTGCAGAGTTGAAGAACAAGTTGAAAGAGGAATCTACAAAGAGGGCAAGAGCTGAAGACGCATACAATGAAGCTTATCAAAGAGCCAGAATAGCAGAGAGGGATGCACAAGCAAAGAGGATGAAGATAGAAGAGATGAATAACGTATTCAACACCGTGATCAATCGAGCTCAAGATTGGGTCATGTGTTATCCTATTCAGTTCAAGACGCTGCCATCGTACATTTTAGATCGCCAAATAATGATTCAAATTATGGAGGAGGAACGTCGTAAGGCTACACAGTATCGTAGTAGGATATCGTAGGGAATGTAATTGATATGTGATTTGTGGTGTGGTAAATAAAATGTAAATCTCGGATATGATGTAACCAATGGGATAAGATGATGATAAAGTAATCCTGCAATTTTTGTAGTTCAGGAAAAGTAATGGAAATAGCAGTGATGCTATTGTTTTGATGTTTTTAGAAGATTATGAATGAATAAAAGTTATTATTTTATTCAAAGTGTTATGTGTTATGTGATAATCTTTTATGATGTGCAACTTAAGTATATAATACTTAAAAGGTTGACTAGAATCTAATGGGTGTATTTTAACAGAAAATGCCTCCAAGACGCCAACTACGACAAAGGAACCCTAAGAATACCAACAACGCTGAGGATAATCCAGTTCAACAATTCATAACGCTACTATCAGGAGCATTATAGAATCAACCACAGAATCAAGCTGCGACTTTTAAAGATTTCAAGGCGGTTGGGCCACCAGAATTTCGTGGGTCCATGAATCCGGTTGAGGCATAAACCTGGATCATGGAAATAGAGAAAGTTTTCGATGTTGCTAGGGTAGAGGATAACCAGAAGACTGCTTTTGCAACATTCATGTTGAAAGCAGAAGCTAGTTATTGGTGGCAAGCCAATAAAACCCGAGGAGGTCAAGGGGTAATGTCTTGGGAAAGGTCCAAGGAAATATTCTTTGAGACCTATTTCCTAGAAAGTTCGAAGAATCAGTTGTAGGTACAGTTTTTGGAACTGAAGTAGGGCACCATGACAGTGTCAGAGTATACAGCGAAATTCAATGAACTAGCGAAGTTTGCGCCATATCAGGTGAATACGGATGAGCGCAAGGTAAGGAGATTCGAGCAGGGACTGAAGCCATGGTTGTACAGCAGAGTTTCCCTGTCCCAGCTAATGACGTTTGCAGTGGTGCTTGAGAAAGCAATTCTCGCTGAAAGTGGAGGCGAGGCTGTAACAAAGCACAACCAAGAGCAGAGGAAGAAGAAGAATGAAGGTGAAGCTAAGAATGGTGGAGGTAGTAATGGTGGAAATGGCAACAACAATTTAAAGAGAAAGCGGAGTGAAAATGTGGGAGCTGGAAATCAGCAAAGATAACCAGCAGAAGAAGAAGATGGATGCATGTGCTACATGCGGAGAGTTTCACTTGGGTTTGTGCTTAAGGGGGAAGCGGGCATGCTTTAATTATGGGCAGGAGTGTCACGTTGCCCCAAACTGCACTCAACCCAAGAAGAATGTTTGCTACACCTGCGGGTCTAAGGATCATTTTGCTCGCGAGTGTCCAAAGAAGAAAACGGGTGAGACAAATGGAAGCAAGGGGAATGCTAGTGGAGGTGCGCTGACTATTGCTGTGCCAACGTCAACAAATAAGCCCACAACCAGAACCTTCAATATGACAGTGCAGAACGCGGTGCAGTCAAAAGATGTCGTGTCAGGTATTATCCCAATCAATGATATAAATGCATATGTATTATTTGATTCGGGTGCTACTTGCTCGTTTATATCTGATGAGTTTGCTAAGAAGTTAGAAATACCTAGTGAAGAATTGAATTTCCCTTTAAACATAGAAATTACGAATAGGGAGGTAATTCCTGTTAGGTCCGTATACAAGAATCGTAGAGTGAATATAAAGGGGAATATTATGACAGTAGATTTAATTCCGATAAAACTTGGAGATTTTAACGTAATATTGGGAATGGATTGGTTATTCAATTATGGAGCGATAATTGATTTCCAAAAGAAGTGTGTAAACCTTATGACCTCGTCAAAGGTAGTTTTTCATGGTAGCAAATCGCCTAGACAAATGAGGTGTCTGACGGTTATGCAGATCAAGAAATTGTTGAGTCAGGGCTGTGTAGGGTATTTAGCTTCTATAGTTGATACTCAAAAGGAGCAGGGTGTAAAATTAGAGGAAATACCAGTGGTTAGGAAATTCGGGGATGTGTTTTTGGAAGATTTTCCAGGACTTCCGCTTGACTGAGAGAACTGTTAGATAAGAAATACATTCAGCCGAGTGTGTCACCGTGGGGAGCGCCAGTGTTGTTTGTGAAAAAGAAGGATGGGTCAATGCGTCTTTGCATTGTTTATAGAGAATTAAACAAAGTCACTATTAAAAACAAATATCCATTGACAAGAATAGATAACTTGTTTGATCAATTGAAGGGTGCTAGATATTTCTCAAAAATAGATTTGAGAAGTGGGTATCACCAACTGAAAGTAAGGAAGGAGGATGTATCGAAGACAACATTCTGAACTTGCTATGGACATTACAAATTTTTAGTGATGTCTTTTGGTTTGACAAACGCCCTTGGAGCGTTCATGGATTTAATGAACAGGGTGTTTAAACCATTTTTAGACAAGTTTGTGGTGGTATTTATCGATGATATTATGGTGTACTCCAAAACTCAAGAAGAACGCGTGGAACACTTACGTCTGACGCTGGAGACGCTAAGAAAAGAAAAGTTGTACGCAAAATTCTCTAAATGTGAATTTCAGCTAGAACGTGTATAATTCCTTGGGCATTTAATCGATAAGGATGGAATTTCAGTGGATCCATCAAAAGTCGAAGCTGTGATAAATTGGGAACAACCACGAACTCCATCAAAAATGAGAAGTTTCTTGGGATTGGCAGGCTATTATAGACGGTTTATCCAGGATTTTCCAAGATTGCCACTCCGTTGACAAATTTGACGAGAAAATCTATAAAATTTGTTTGGACAGAGAAATGTGAAGAGAGTTTTAAAGAATTGAAAAAGAAGATAAGTGCGGCACCTGTGTTGTCGTTACCAGATAATACAGGAAACTTTATGGTGTATAGTGATGCTTCACACAAAGGATTAGGTTGTGTCCTTATGCAAAATGGTAAGGTCATTGCGTATGCATCAAGGCAATTGAAAGACTATGAGAAAGGGTATCCAACTTATGATTTAGAGTTGGCGGCAGTGGTGTTTGCGCTGAAAATATGGAGACACTATCTCTATGGAGAGAAGTGTGAGATCTACATAGACCATAAGAGTCTGAAGTATATCTTCACTCAAAAGGACCTGAACATGCATCAAAGAAGATGGATGGAATTGATAAAAGACTATGATTGTGAGATCTTTTATCACCCAGGCAAAGCTAATGTGGTTGTAGATGCCTTGAGTAGGAAAGGCCGAGAGAAGTTGATGTTGTTAACTGATAAGGAGGAGCTCATTTCAGCAATGGCAAGGCTAGAGTTGGAAATCAAATTTCCAAAATAATCTGATGAAAAAGTATACAAAATGGAAGCTAGTCTAACTTTGGTGGACAAAGTGAAGAACGCACAACTACAAGATAAAGAATGCAAAAAAATAAAGGAAAGCATGGTCGAGGGTAAAGAAGTGAAGTACAAGGTTGATACTGAGGGAATGCTGAGATTCGAGGGACGAATTTGGGTTCCAACAGTACAGGATATTAAAGAAGACATCTTGACAGAAGCTCAAAGCTCAAGATATTTGATTCATCCGGGAAGTATGAAGATGTATTAAGATTTGCGATGACATTTTTGGTGGCCAAATATGAAAAGAGACGTTGCAGAATGCGTTGCAAAATGCTTGACATATCAAAGAGTGAAGGCGAAACATCAGAGGCCAAGCGGATTACTCCAACCGTTGGAAATACCGAAATGTAAATGGGAGCATATCACAATGGATTTTGTGGTAGGTCTTCCATCGACTCAGAAAGGATACGATGCGATATGGGTGATAGTGGAAAGACTGACAAAATCTGCACACTTTTTGCCAATAAAGATTAGATTTAATCTTGATCAGCTGGTGAAATTGTACGTTAAAGAGATCGTGCCAAGACATGGAGTTCCAATATCAATTGTGTCAGATAGAGATCTGAGGTTCACGTCAAATTTTTGGAAGAGATTACAAGAATGCATGGGAACGCAATTGAAGATCAGTACAACATATCATTCGCAAACCGATGGGCAAAGCGAACAATTGATCCAGACGCTAGAAGATATGCTTAGACCGTGCATAATGGATTTTAAAGGAAACTGGGATGATCATCTACCATTGGTGGAATTTACATACAACAACAGTTACCATGCAAGCATTGGCATGCCGCCATACGAGGCGTTATACGACAGGAAATATAGAACTCCACTATGCTGGTGATAAGTGGGTTTTACACCTACTTATTGGATATTAATTCATGCGAACTAAGCCCATCTCAAGTATATTTTAGTGTGTTTTTAGTTGCATTTCATGTTATTTTGCATTGCATTTACTTAAAACTCCTTTGGTGTAAAAGTGTAGGATATGGCATAACTAGGCGATGGTGAAGGGCATGTGAACAATGAAGGCACAATATGAGGATCATGTGGAGCAAGGAGACTAAGCATGGATGGGCAAAGGAATGAGCAGTAGAACAGATCAATTGCAGCAACAGAACCAGAACTCAAAGTTGCAGAAGCCGCGTGGTCGCCATGGCTATTTATCAAAGTTAAACACACACGCGCCGCCAGCGACCACATAACTAGGCAGATTGACATATACGCGCCCACGAGAATTACTAACGATTCTTTGAAATGTTTATTTTAATTTTTAATTTTAAGGGTTGTAATTAATTAAAAACAATTCTAACTGGTGTCAGATGAGGGATTGATCAGTTTTTACGTATTTTTCTTATTAGTAACTAGGGTTTACACTCTGAGAGAGATTCCAACGTAGAATGAAGCCTAAACTCCATCTTTTCTAATTCTTCTTGGGATTTTCTATCATTGTGGATAACTATTAGTATTTTGCTGGATTTATATGAGGATTTGAACGTTACTAGTGGATTATAATCAGCAATTGGGTTTGATCGTTTCTATCCTTTCTCTTTTAATTGTTTGCGTATTACCCATGTTTAGCTTTGATCCCATGATGTTTTTTGGTTCAGTCATGAACTAAACTTCATTATGGGATTCTAACGGATTTTAATATGTAGTTTAATTGCATACTTGATTGCTGGACTATTTTACATATTATAAGGAATTTCTATCATGGTTATTTTGCATTTATGAATGACTGATCACCATTCATTTTCAGTACTTGTATGGAATTGAAAGATAACATGTGAGTATGGATTATAATCATGATAGCATGTGTATATGGGACTGTTTTGGGTAGCTTTGTATTTCGTGAATAAGATAGACATATACTGTTTCACCGTATGAGTTAAAATAAGGGCTTGTGCTTAAATTCAATATGGTTGCAATTTCACATAGACATATAGTGATTTTGGTTATATTGATGATAACATGGTATCTATCGCATGTGGATGCTATGTAAGTAGGTCATAGTACATTAAAAAATGGCTATGTCTATATTTGTGCTCTTGGCTACTTTCCTGTGATATGTGAACTTTCTTTCATGATGGTGGTAATTAGATGAAGTATTAAATGAAGTTAGGATCCCATTATTTCCAGATTTGATATATATCGTTATTATTCTTATTTTAGTTATTATTTGCATTTAGAGTAATTCACAATAATAATATTTAGTTTAAGCATATAAAAATAGTGATTTAGTTGATGCATAGTGGTTTAAATTAATTAACTTTCTCTTTGGGACGATATTCTACTTACTCTGTATTACTTGTTGACACATGTATGCTTGTATGAGTTAGAGCTCTTTTGTTAGAACTAAAAAAGAGGCAATAAGTTTTTGGCGCCGTTGTCGGGGAATTAGTTAATATATTTTTGCCAATATTTGCTGCAATCAAATTAGTCTTAATTTAAACATTTTTTTTCTTTTTATTTAATTCTCTTCCTATTTCACTTTCTTTTCAGGTACCATGGCAGAATTTAATTACCAATGGCCATATTTGAGAATGACTCAACCAAGGGACACAGGGATTGATGGACTCAATGAAATTTCTATATTATCAGCACAACTTGAGACACTTTCGAGGAGGTTGGATGTTGTTGCAGCCCAACATAATCAAAGGATAGCAGTTAGTTGCAATTATTGTGCTGGCAATCACCCGAGTAATCAATGCACCATCAGTCTTGGGCCGGTACAGTATGGTGTTAACTACCTCAATCAGTATGCATATGATAATTATCATCAAGTTTGGGGGCATCACCCGGATTCGTCATGGAGCTATACTTATGAAGACCAATACTATGCTCCAAATACAACATACACACTGAAATTCTTCTGTCCACCTCCACTGCCACAAAAAGAAAAGTCAAATTTGGAGGAATTACTGTCAAAGATCATAGCAAACCAAGAGGAGAGGATGATGAGTCAAGAAATATCTCATCACTACCTCAACCAAAGGTCCTCAATACATGAATTCCAAAACTGAGACAGATAATTCAAGGTTGGAGGAATTGTTTTCAAAGTTTGTATCATCAAATGAGGAGAGGAGAATTAATCGAGAGATATTAATTCAAAATCTGCAGAACCAAATGGATCAAATGCTTAGAGCCTTGAACAACTGTCCTCAAAATAGTTGGTTTTATGATGAGAATTTCGAGATTGATGAAGTGCTCGAGCCAAATCTACAACTGGATGAGCCACGAGATGTTGAAAAAGAGGAGACAAGTGGGGATAATGAAAACAAGGTCAGCGAAGAACTAAATATGGGTACCAACGATGATGAGCCTATGTTATTTATGCCCTAAGTGCCTTCTTCACCAAAGTTCAAGGATCCAGTTAGATTTATAAAATCGTGCCCGCTTGGTAGTCATGTCGTCGGCAAGGCTATTTATGACATGAGAGCTAGTACAAATATGAAGCCATGGTGGGATGAGGAGGAGAAGATAGAAGAAGAGCCCGTTGTGCTTGACAAGCCTCAAAGCCTCAATCTAATCAATGGCTCAATGGACGGAAAAACACCTAGTTATTCAACATTCTCAATTTGGCACTTATTTAAATAAAGGATGCTAGGTGACTTTAATTCGAAAGCCATCATAAATGGGAACTTACCAAAAGTCACATTGTTTCCGATGGATGGAGGGTTCCTCAACTATCGAAGAGGAATTGGATAGCATTGACGAGGAAAAGTCGGTGAAAAGATCAGAATCAAGTTACCGATGGGAGGCAACCCAGGAATTTTTTTTAATATTTATATGCTTTCCTAGTTTATTTAGTAGATAGGAATCACGTTATATTCCAAAGTGCTATTCTAATCCATGTTGTCTCTCTTGATTGCAGGTATTGGAGGTTCAGTGGATAGGGAAATGATCGTCGCCGCCATCGCCACCATCACCTCATGCTTAGCTGATTATAGGGAAGTTCTCTTCTACTTATCGCTATATTCTTACAATGAGGACATTGTAATTGCTATGTTTGGGGGAGTTTAGTTTAGTTCTTTATTGCATGTTTAGTTTCATGTTTATGTTATGTTATTTTGCATATGTTGTTTATTTAGTTTAGGTTCATTATGTTTGCATTCATGTAGTCCAACCGCATAACTAGTTGCGTAGTAGAACAGTTTGAATAACATTATATTCAGTTTCTTGTTAAAAAAAATTCAAAAATAATAGTTAGTTACTATGTTCATCTTACATGATTCCAACTGTTAGATAGTTCAGTTTATTTTGGCCAATGATGAGATTGGAATTGAGTAGACAAGTATAGTACTAATTATTAGAGCTTAGATGTGATTTCTTGTTATGAATTGAATATTTTCCTGTTTGAAACTGGTATAATCAAGGTTAGCACGTTAGAAACAACTTTGTTGGCTGATTAAGTTTAAATTGATACATAATGGACTTCTTAAGGATAATATTAGTTTGAATAAATGAAAGACATAAATAGGCGGAGATGGCTAAATTTAGACAAAAACTTAAGTTTGGGGGAAAATTTTGGGATATATAAGCTTGAAAAAAAGAAAAAAAGAAAAAAACAATAAAAATGATGAAAAAAAATATCGTGGCTAGTCTTGTTTTGGGGCCTTTGTTACTTGAGCAAGTATGCTCGAGGGGATTGTCTTTACACCTAGCGCTCTCAGGTCTTATATGGTCTCGGAGTCGTTGGTCGAAAGCTCGCTAAGGGGTAGCACTGTTAGCCTAATTGAATGAGACATTACACAGACATGGTTAAAAAAAACAATAAAACGAGAAAAGAGCAAAAAGCCCCCGTAATGCAAAGTAAAGCATAAGTATCCCGGATTGTACTCTTGAATTTGGTGGAAGTTTAACTTTAGTTTGATCTAGCTTGTTCATGAATTTTGTGAGTTTGCACTGTATGATGCCTTTAAAGAGATCTATTATGCGTTGTATTTAGCATTATATCAGTTAGTATGGATGTTGAGCACACACGCACTATACCAGTAATAACAATTTGAGATTTGATGATTGATAGGAATTATTGATTGGTTTTGATATGATGAATTATCATGTTTACTTGATTTCTCTAAGGCCGAGTGAATAGATTTTATTCTATCAATACTGCTGGATTCGCAGGCATATAGATTAGTTGCATTTCATTGCATTGCATTGCATTATGTTGTGTTGCTTGGGGACAAGCAACGGTTTAAGTTTGGGGGTATTTGATAAGTAGATTTTATACCTACTTATCCGGTATCTTTTACTTGAATATGTCTTAGTTACTTTTCATGCATTTTGTGTTCATTTTTTAGGTTATATGTTTGGGAGCGGTGTGAGCGACTATTGTTAAGGAAAAGAAAGGAAATCGCAAAGAATTAGTAGGAAAACGCAAAGAAAAGCAATCCAGACATCATTTGGGCTTTTATGTTCATTTCATGTTCTTGGCTTGGAACTTGGACTATATTGTAGAGCTTCTTCTTAGCTTTTCGGAACATCTTGAATCATTCCAATCGGAGTTCGGATGTAAGAGTTATGACATTTGTACCAACGGACATTGAATTTTGCTGTTTTGGGTGGTCATTTGCATAGCAGTCACTTCCAGTCCAATTTTGACCTTTATCCGTTCATTATTTCTCAAAACTCAAAGAATGAAAGTTGTAGAGGTCGTCGATAACTTAGATTTGATAGGTGGCAGGCTCCGTAAGTCCTCCCGGATCAAAAGTTATGGCCATTTTACCAAAGAACACTGTAGCAGAAAAAAACAACTAGCAGCTTGCACCCAAGTCGAGGCTTGCTATTTTATGCCTTATACCCAAGCTGGGGATTGGGGTCCTGAGCTCAAAATCAATAGCATAGCAAGCCGGGGCTTCTTATTTACAAGGCAATACCCAAGCTGGGGCTTGGGTATGCGTAGAAAAGGCAATTTTAACTAGAATTTGAGTTCAAGAAGGATTGATTCGAGCTGTTTGATTTAAGGACTTCCAAGAGGACTTAAAGACATATAAAGAGGTTTAAAAAAGGAGGAGATTTACAAGGATTAGAGGAAAGTTTTTGGAAGAATTACATTAAATTAGATTAGAGTAGATTAGGAGCAAAACCCTAGTTCTTATTAGTTTTGGAGATTAAAGCAACTTGGAGACCATTGAAGATCAAGAATAGGAGCTTGAGGAGGATGGAGATTTGCTAACAACAGATTCAATTCTTTTCTCTACTCTTATTCTTATCTTTTAATGATTATTCAAGTGTGAATTATTAATTTTAATTCAATAAACTAATTCTTTGTTTGAGAAAATAATAGCAACAAACACCGCGAGAAAGTGGAAAAATCGCCCTCGTGAGTAGCAATAAAGCAGTTAAACCCATTGTAGAACTTCAATTTATTTTGATATGTTGGAAAAGTCTTCATTGCATAATTATACATGAGTCTTAATTTAGACTATAATTTTCTGTTTTGAGCAGTTTAGCATGTGTAGTCTTTGCTTAAATCAAGTTTTGGTGAATACAACACACACACACACACAACATCTCTATAGCATTTATGAATTATCTAAGTGTATGATGTTATGCTTATAGTTTGGTTTGAATTTATATTCTGGGATCTGGATAAGTCGCTGAGGCATTTTGGACTGAAATTCTGTTAGAGCTGGAACAATGGGAGACAAGTTTGCATATTAATTTAGTTGCATAGTAGTGCTTTTGCATTTTCATTGTTATTTAGCATGCATTGCTTGAGGGCAAGCAAATGTTCAAGTTTGGGGGTATTTGATAAGTGGGTTTTACACCTACTTATTGGATATTAATTCTTGCGAACTATGCCCATCTCAAGTACATTTTAGTGTATTTTTAGATGCATTTCATGTTATTTTGCATTGCATTTACTTAAACTTCCTTTGGTGTAAAAGTGTAGGATATGGCATAACTAGGCGATGGTGAAGGGCATGTGAGCAATAAAGGCACAACATGAGGATCAAGTGGAGCAAGGAAACTAAGCATGGATGGGCAAAGGAATGAGCAAAGAACGGATCGATTCTTGAAGCAGAACCGAACTCAAAGTTACGTAAGCCACATGGCTATATAAGCCAAGACACGTCGCATGCGACCACACGACTGGGCCAGAATTGACATACGCACGCCCGCGCGAGAATTACTAAGGGGCAGCGCGCGGCCACGCTCGATGACTGATGCTGCTGAGCTATTTATTTTAATTTTTAATTTTAAAGGTTATAATTAATTAAAAAAGATTCTGACTGGTGTCAGACGAGGGATTGATCAGTTTTTAAGTATTTTTCATATTGGTAACTACAGTTTACACTCTGAGAGATATTCCAACGTAGAACGAAGCCTAAACTCCATCTTTTCTAATTCTTCTTGGGATTTTCTATCATTGTGGATAACTATTTGTATTTTGCTGGATTTATATGAGGATTTGAACGTTACTAGTGGATTATATTCAGCAATTGGGTTTGATCGTTTCTATCCTTTCTCTTTCAATTGTTTGTTTATTAGCCTTGTTTAGCTTTGATCCCATGATAGCTTTTGGTTCAGTCATGAACTAAACTCCATTATGGGATTCTAACGGATTTTAATATGTAGTTTAATTGCATACTTGATTACTGGACTATTTTACATATTATAAGGAATTTTTATCATGGTTGTTTTGCATGCATGAATGACTGATCACCATTCATTTTCAGTACTTGTATGGAATTGAAAGATAACATGCGAGTATGGATTGTAATCATGATAGCATGCGTATATAAATTTATTTTGGGTAGCTTTGTATTTTGTGAATCGGATAGACATATCTTTGTTTCACCGTATGAGTTAAAATAAGGGCTTGTGCTTAAATTCAATATGGTTGCAATTTCACATAGACATATAGTGATTTTGGTTATATTGATGATTACATGGTGTCTATCGCATGTGGATGCTACGTAAGTAGGTCATATTATATTGAAAAATGGCTATGTCTATATTAGTGCTCTTGGTTACTTTCATGTGATATGTGAACTTTCTTGCATGATGGTTGTAATTAGATGAAGTATTAAATGAAGTTAGGATCCCATTATTTCCAGATTTGATATTTTTCGTTATTATTCTTATTTTAGTTACTATTTGCATTTAGAGTAATTCACAATAATAATATTTAGTTTAAGCATATAAAAATAGTGATTTAGTTGATGCATAGTGGTTTAAATTAAAAACTTTCTCCGTGGACTAAGACTCTACTTACTCAGATTAGTTGTTGACACATGATATGCTTGCATGAGTTAGAGCTCTTTTTGTTAGAACAAAAAGAGGCAACAATTGGGATGAAGTTAGTGAACGCCAACCGCTTGGTCGAATCGTATAGCGAATCATCATTGAAATTATCAAACTCATTAGAGCAAGACTAATAGCTGCTCAAGATCGACAGAAGAAATATTCTGATCAATATAGGCAGAATCGTGAATTTAAAGCACAAAATTTTGTGTTCCAAAGAGTTTCTCCTTGGAAGGGGAAAATTCGTTTCAGCAAGAAGGGAAAGTTAAGCCCAAGGTTTGTTGGACCTTTCGAGATTCTATGAAAAGTGGGAGATGTAGCTTATGAGGTAGCTTTACCCCCAGAATTAGAACATGTGCATAACGTGTTTCATGTGTCGGTGTTGCGACCGTATAAACCCAATTACAAGCTTGTGATCGAGTATGAACCATTGCAGTTCAGTAAAGATTTGTCTTATGAGGAGATTCCTATCCAGATAGTAGACATGAAAGAACAAGTGCTCAAGAATAAAGTGATACCTTCTGTGAAGGTGATATGGAGGAACCACAATGTCGAAGAGGCTACGTGGGAACTCGAAGCTGAAATGATGAAGAATTACCCTGAGTTATTTCTTTAGTCTATGTCTTAGATTCTGGGGACAAAATCTTTGTAAGGAGGGATGAATGTGACGATTTGATTGTTTGAATTGTGATTCTGGGGACAGAATTCTTGTAAGGAGGGAATGATATAACAATCTGGAAATTTTAAATTGTAATATTAAATATTTATTGAATAATATGAATATTTATTTGATGTGTCTATTGTTGAAGTTGATGAAATAAATATTTATATTTTATTGATGTAATGGTTGCTAGTAAATAATTATGAATCTAAATTCATTAGATAATATTCTAAATTAAATTAATTTATAATTTAGAGAGTTGTAATATGACATGAGGTGTTATGTTGTTGATTAATAATTTAAAATGGTATGTTAAATTATTAAATAAAATTATAATGAAATTATAATTTTGTGTTATTTGTTTAAATGGTATATTTATTTAAAATATAAATGTATAATTAAATTATTAGATTAATGTTGGGTATGGAAATCCAAATAAATAGTATGTGACTATAAATGATAAACTAAATTGTTTATAAGAAATAAATTAAAGGAGTTTAATTTAGAGATTTGCCAAACAAGGCTTAGATATATTAAGTCTTTAAATTTTAAAAGGGGTTTTGCCAAACAAAGCCTTATGGCTTTTGGATTTTTAATTTTTGAATTTAAATAAAATAAAATAAATAATAAATATAATATATTTATAACCTAAGCGTTATAACTGATATTGTGTTTAGTAGCGTATTAAGGTTATCAGTTATTTTTTTGACGCTTGGCTATATCAATTTTCTTTACTTATACTTGGCTAAGTCTGAGAGTTTTGAGAGAGTTTGATAGAGAGAACTGCGAGAGATTGAGAGGAAGCTTAAGAAATTTCCAACAATTCCAGTGAGTTTAGTAAGGATTGTTCGACCAATTGAAGTTATGTTCTATAACCTTATTGTACATATATGGGTTTCATGGCAAAATTCTATATACTCTGTGAATTCAAATTGTTGAATTGTTGATATAAATAACTGATAATTGTGAGTATATATGTTAATGATGCTAGAGTTTATGTTTAAACAAGGAAATTGCATGCTAATTTCGGACAACAGTAGGAAAAATTTATGACAGTGTCTGCTTGTATGAATATTTTCTCATATGGCTTATGAAGTACCAATTTTGATGGTCAATTCGTATGTTAAATTATAAATTATGGCTGGTTTATGCTAGCTCATTAAGAAACGAAGATAATGTAATTTGAACGAAACAATTTGGACAAGAATTATGTTTATAGTGATGAATTCTATGAAGGATGTCAAAAATGAAGTTTTTGTATGAAAATATGAAATTTAAGGATTTAAATTAGTTAAAATTTTTGTTAAATTGTTCTAAGTGGTTGAATATGTGAGGAAACATGTTTGTAATAGTTCTATAGCAATCGTTTGTGTTAAATTCACTGTTTGGTGGGTTAAATTAGTGTTAGTTGGCTTAAGAATATTGTCGTATTCATGTTTTGCAAAACTGGAACTGGTACGTAGCGCAGGCGCTCTGTAATTCAGTGTAATACTGGCGCGGCCGCGGCAGTAGTCAGTCATAGACAGTGAAGTCTGCTACTTCTGCAGACTTTGGACATCCAATGTAACCTAACTTAATGTTATGATCCATGTAACAACAAGGTTAAAACAGAGTCATGCTATGTGTGGTTAGTAAATTCAAAGTTATAAAAATGGTTAGTAAGTTACGAATGCGTTATGTGATAACTTAGTATACACAATTAATGTTAGACAAGTGTTGTGAAGTCAACACTTGGAATTTCTGAAATGTGAATGGTAATGTAAGACTTGTACTAAAATAGCAAGTTTAGCTAGAAATGCGTGTTATGTTAAAAAGTGAATATTAGTATGTCTAATGAATGTTATGGTTTTAATACTATGTATAGGTGAACGCAAGTTTTAATATTATAGCTTACGCTCGAGGCAAGTGTCCTAACTCTACATTTACGTTGAGCAAGTTTCTTACTTTAAAGTTTCATTAAGCGAACTCTTGTAGTCCTAATCATTATTTGAACAAGCTAGCTGTGATCTTATCTTTATTCGAACAAGTTTTGAATTCCAATATTTATTGATGTATTCTAACTTGTTTATTGTTAGACAAGTTTCTTTATTATCCTTCAGGTACTATGAGTGCAATTTTCTTGAATTTTAATTTCTAATGTTGAACTATCTTAGTTCATTTACTTGACACAAGTTATTCTCATAATGAACAAGCTTTATTTTCAGCTTGCTATTACTTAATGTATATTCAATAATTCATAGTCCTATCTTAATATTATTCAAGCAAGGTTTATTGTCATTCAATACTTATGCTTTGTAGTTGTTTCTAAGCATGAGTTCAAAATATAGTTAGTTTGCTTACATTTATTCATTGTTCCATATTATGTTACTATTGATCAACTGTTGTGTTATCAAACACTATTGATTCAACTAGTCCTCTAGTTGATGATCGTTTAACTTCAAATTACCTTTGAAAGCTTATCCAAACCAAATTTTCTTTGGTGAGGACTTGTACTCTAAATACTGAGATGAACAACCCTATTATTGGTGCGGACTTGTACCAAATCTTGTGGGAATGAAGTACCTAGATTTGGAGGTGTCACAGAGGAAACTCGAATCTTCAAGGGTATAATTCTTGCATGTTCTTCATCTTTTCGTTTAATTAATAATTGTGCATAAAGGATTATCCAGGTATATGGTTTGTAAAATTTTAAAACTCTGTTTTATCATGCTTTTGCTATTTTGTGCAATTTGATTGTGTTTATGAATCTTACAAACCTAACAGTGGTATTAGAGCCAAACCTTTATGCGACTTATTAATTGTTTTGATTTGATATATATGTTGATATGTGTTTAAAATAATTTAATTGGGCATTATTGTTGGTATAAAATTTTCTTTTAAAAAAATGTGGATCTCTTATTTGGTTATTCAGTAGTTACCCAAGAGATTCATTTAGTTACATGCTCACGCAATTTCAACGGAATAGTTAATTTTATATATATATATATATATATATATATATATATATATATATTCTTAATAATTTTATAATTAAAATAAAGAGTTTATTTTAATCTTAAAATTGAATTTCATGCTAACTAATTAGAATTGGAATTGGATTACATGATAACTAATTGGAGTTGAAATTGGATTCCATGTTTTCTAAAATAAAGGAGTTTATTTTAATTAGGAAAGTGAATCCATGTTTTCTTAAATAAAGGAGTTTATTTAGACATGAAATAAGATTTCATAGTATTCAAAATAAAGGAGTTTATTTGTGAATAGGAAAGAGAATCCGTGTTTTCGTAAATAAAGAAGTTTATTTTGAATTAGAAATTGGATTCCTTGTTAATTAAAATAAAAGAGTTTATTTTAATCGGGAATTTGATTAAAAATAAAAAGTTTATTTTTATTCAAAATTGGATAAAATAAAATAAAGAAATTTATTATGATTTTGATTAAAAATAATTAATAATAACAAAGGAGTTTATTTTGTTTCAAAATTAGATTTTATGCTAATTAAAATTGCCCATTAAATCGATATCAATATATATATTGAATGTTTATTTTTCATGAGATGAATTTATTTATTGACGCATATGTTGATGTGTATGATAATAAATAGGATTGATTATGGACTATTGATTAATGTGATTTTATTTTATTTTAATTTGATGCATGAATGTATGGGTTTTATTAAATGGGGTTTGCGTACCTCGTCTTCTCTAATTTTTTTCTTAATGTAAATTCTATCATCCTCCTATGTACTTCCTCTTGACTGCTGATCAAGGTTTCTATTTATTTTAAGTTGTTTTGTAATATGAATAGTTAGAATTAATTTTGAAGAATTGGAGATCAAGGAACAAGGGGCGCTTGAAGACCCGTTTGTAATGGAGCCCATGTTTAAATGTAATAGTTATATTTAAATTTAATTATTGCACCCTAGGTTTGACCTCTTGGTTCACTTGGTGGCTCTAGTGAACCAAACAAGAATAAAGTCCATAATCAATCCGGGTAGAATATAGTATTCTATATGTACATGCTTATACTATATATATATATATATATTATATTATGCAAATATTCTTCACATGTTAATTAATATGACGCGTATTATATATATATATATATATATATATATATATATATATATATATATATATAGGATCCCTTCCATGGCGTTCGGTTCTTTATTAGAATATGCAACACACCCTTTTTGGATAGTTGATCAACTTATTGGAAGGAAATTTGAGATTGGGATATATTAATACCAATGGTGACAAGCTTTCTAGGTTTTATTTAAATAAGAGGGCCCACATTTTAACATATTGTCAGTATAGTTCAACAAAATGAATATTTAATATTAAAATATTCCAGCCGGTACAAGTTGTACCAGCCTACTCTTTTTTTTCACGCATTGATGTTTTATCAGTTTTTAATCAAATATAAAGAGATTGCACAAAATATTAAAATATTAAAATATTTAAAAATATTAAGTAGTCTACAAGTTGTACTTCTACTATTCTTTTTTTTTAACACATTCATGCTTTATCACTTTTTAATCAAATATAAAGAGATTTGCACAAATTTTATTTTGACTTACAAATATAATGTTAAAAATAAATATTATTAATATAAAAATAAATATAATTATATTACATCTTGCATAATTATATAATTATATAAAGATGTAATATAATTATATTTATTTTATATTAATAATATTTACATCTTTATTACATCTTGCATAATTATAAATAATATAATTATATATATCTTGCATAATTATATATTTATTATATTTATTTTAATATATTAATATTAAAAATAATATTAATATTTATATATTTATTTATTTATAATATAATTATATATCTTGCATAATTATATTTATTAATAATATAATTATATATCTTGCATAATTATATTTATTTTTATATTAATAATATTTATTTTAACATTATATAAAGATGTAATATAATTATATTTGTTTTTATATTAATAATATTTACATCTTTATTACATCTTGCATAATTATTACATCTTGCATAATTATATAATTATATAAAGATGTAATATAATTATATTTATTTTTATATTAATAATATTTATTTTTAACATTATATTTGTAAGTCAAAATAAATTTTTGTGCAATCTCTTTATATTTGATTAAAAGTGATAAAGCATGAATGTGTTAAAAAAAGAATAAGTCGGGTACAACTTATGCAATTTCGGAATATTTTTAAATATTTTAATATTTTAATATTTTGTGCAATCTCTTTATATTTGATTAAAAACTGATAAAGCATCAATGCGTAAAAGAGTGTTCTAAGATAACTCTAACTTATGCGTTTAATATTTTAATATTAAATATTCATTTTGTTTAACTATACTGACAATATGTTAAAATGTGGGCTCCTCTTATTTAAATAGAAATCGGTAGAGCTTGTCACGACTTAGTATTAATATATCCCAATCTCAAATTTTCCAATAAGTTGATCAACTATTCAAAAGGGGTGTCAGACATTCTCATAAAGAACCTATCGCCATGGAAGGGATCCCATATATATATATATATATATATATATATATATATATTTGTGTGTGTGTGTGTGTGCATGCGTGCTAAACAAGATGAGACAAATTAATAACAAACTCCTCAAATATTTTATATTAATTTGTAACATTCAAAGATATTTGGAATATCGAACGTCGCCTTCTAGCATGATAGAAACAATAGAGTATTAAATATTTAATATGAGTTTGTTGTGCACACATAAGGCAAATATTAAATATTTAAGATGTTGTTTGTATTACATATGATGTTTATAAGGAATTGAACATTATTACTTTGTTATGCACACACAAGGGCTGTAGTTTTCTCTTCACTTATATGGAAATGCTGGATCTAACTTAATTAACTTAAATTATTTTAGTTCGGATGTGCACAAACTTAACCATTATGATTTAAGAGGCAAAATACAAGAATTGCATATTTGATGTAATTGACAAGAGTTGTCTACCTATTTATTTATATATAGTTTGTTGTGCACACACAAGGCTATATACATTTAAAATGGGATCCTTATTCTTTCTAGCCTATCTTTAATTAAATATTGCCGGACTATATATATTGAGGGTAATATATTTTGAAGAAAATATTGAGAGATACCAATTTAAATCAAGACCTAATTTATTTTTGTAATTAATAAAAGAATATATGATAAAATATTGTTAATTACAAATTCATTTATATAATTTTACAATGTCTAAAATTACTATCATTGCGAAACATATTAGATGCTAAATTAACCGGATCGAATTAAACGGATTGGTTAAGGAAATTAAGAATAGTTCTCACGGCTGAAAAACTATCTTATGTCCTTAATATCCCTGCAATGGTTGTAGACAATGCCTCTGAAGAAGTGATTGCAACTTTTAGAAAGTGGAAAGATGATGCACAGTTGACTCAATGCATCATGCTCGCATCCATAAGTAATAAGCTTCAGTGTCAGCATGAAACTGTGGATGCTCCTATTTTATTCCTCCACATCAAGTAGTTGATGGTGAGGAAAGTGAGACTGATAGATATCAGATATCTAAGGAGCTCTTCCGATCTAGAATAACCGATGACACTACAGTACAGACACAAGTCCTTAACATTATAAATTTGATTGAATAATTAGGACAATGGGTTTTATCATGGATGTAGAGTTGAGCCAAGATTTGATCTTGCAGTTACTCCCTGACTCCTTCTCACAATTGTTGTGAATTTTTCATATGGACAAGTTAGATATCAGCTTGGCTGATTTGCTTAACATGTTGAAAAATGTTGAGAGTCACTTTTTGTTGGGTAAAATCTAATTACGCACAACACGCAAGTATACGTGGTCAACAAATAATATAGTGTAAGTAGAGTATCGTTCCCATAGAGAAATTAGTATGAATTTCAACCTCACAATTACCAGTTTCCTATTAATCCCAATTTTATTAAACTATCGAAATTAATAATTAAAATTATAAAAAATAAAATTATTAAAAATACTAAGATCACAAAACAATCAAAAATCTCAAAAACTGAAATTCTAAACAAGTGTTGGAGAATTAGGCTTACAACTGTTCTTATGGAAACTTAAAATTGCAATGGGTTATTTGTCGCCTGCTGCTTTAGGTGTTTGGAATTGGTTCACATATACTCAATTTCTGAACAGTTGTTATCCAGTCCTTTAGATCCAAAGATATTCTCATACATTTTATATGTTGTTTCTCATTTCTCTTAACAAATCTGAAATTTAATTTGGTTACAATCGAATGCGACCTCCAAGGTATGATGAGAAAGAAAGCCTGCAGAGCGGATGGTTCAACCCTTGGAATATTTGTTGACCGGTGTGGACTGTGTTTGGTGGAGAGGTTCGGTTTGTTGAGGCTACATCAATGGTGGGAAATGGTGATCTACATCGCACCGGGCAACTTGGTGATGTTATTAAAGAAGCAGCACATATAGCACTAACTTGGGTAATGATTTCCTTTTCAGTGTTTGTTCTGTACACACTAAAAAAATGTATGATGAAAATTTTGTTCTACTATTTTCATGAACAATACCTTTTAGGATAGAGCTAGGTATTGTGTTTGAATCCTTGCACAGAAAGTAGCGTGTCATTTTAATATAGAAAATAGTACTAAGCTTCAATAACTGATACACAAGTCTTTCAAAATTTATTTATTTACTAAAAAGTACTGGGAACTACCATCTTTTGAAATCCTTGAATTTGTAACCATGTTCTTCTTTTTCATAGACTAGATGTACCCAACCCCTGTGAGTTGCTGCTGTGAGTGTTTCTACTAGAGTCTCTCAAGAAATGGGTGTCAAACTTGGACATGAGGTATGCCTTATTTATACAAGTTATTTGTTCTCCAGAAGATAACTCTGTGTTGGCGTTTTAGTCAATTTACCTATAATGTGGTTCATATTTGAATACTACTTTAACATTTTTTAAATGAACTGTTTTGGTGTTGTATGCCTTAACATTATAATATCTATAATTTTGTGCTAATAATGGAGTGGCCCTATGAGATAGTTGCATGTAATACTGATGTTACATCCATGGAGTTTTTATTACCTAAATGATCAACCTACATGTCACTGCAATTCCAAAGCGATTTCAACTGTGGCTTTCCCATGAATTGTTAAGTGGTATTAGAAAACTTTTAGTATTAGGTTTTTCTTTGGTGTCATATATCGTAGCACTTATTTATCAAATCTGATATTGCACTTGTTTATCAATTCTGATATTGCATAGCCAGACAAGCGATTCTCTAACAATTGTCGTATCCGATTTCAGGTTGGTTACTCCATACGATTTGAAGATTGCACTTCTGAGAAGACAATTATCAAATATATGACAGATGAAATGTTATTGCTGGAGTTTCTAGGAAAGCCTTGACTTATCAAGTTACAGGTAGCACATCACTCGATTAGAGATGAGTAATAACATAGGAAATGATTAAACATAAGTTATCTCCTAATTACTACTAAAAGAGTGAAATCTGTACTGGCTTTGGAGATGTTAAAATCATATTCATTTATTAGTTGTGGCTGCCCACATGCATATCTGTCTCTCACTTGAATGTGCTTATTACAACTGCAACTTGTGATCATTTATATCATCCCTTAGTAAGTAAGTAACACTCATATTTTTTTATTTTGCAGATCTTGGCCTCTCAGATACCTACCAACCGTTAGTTCCACTTATTAAGCCTTTCTTCGTGAGTGCACTTCCCCGTGTGTCGATAATTGTATGGTTTGACTACAAAGGATTGCTTTCGAAATTGTAAGCATCCTTGCCACAATAAAAGAAATTTTTCTACATCGTTCTCGTTATCTAAGACCATTTTGGAATACTTATACTGTGGTTGTTTCTTTCAGGTATATACCGACAGGAGTCCTTTTCGATCTTCTATGTGCAGAACTATGATATCTTCTATGATAAGTGCTGCATGCATTGAAGCACTTGAAGGTTTGGATTAGTTTTGCAAAGTTTGAGGCACCTGTTATGTTAGAGGATGAGCAGGGGTCGGACTTGCACTCGGATGAAGTTTAGGAATCTCTTCGTCAACAAAGAATCGCAATGCCTTGTAATACTAGAAGTAAATTATCGATATTATTTACCATTGGTTTATTTTGTGGATGTAATCAAATTCACAATTCAATATAGTAGTAATTTATATTGAAAAGTGAATTTGAGATGTATATATGGATAGTTTGGTATATATTTTGTGGATGTAGTAATTTGAAACTGTAAACTAATGGTATTATTGGGATGTATTTTGAATGGTTGATACATTTTGGCTTTAAATTTAAATGAGAATTGAGACCTTTTAGCTATATATCATGACATTAGCATATTGCAGGTGCATTGATAATATAGGTGAACCACAACCCTTTTTTTTTTTTTTTTATCTACAACATTTTAAAAATGTTGTATATCTGTATAAATAGATGACACCTTCTAAATAGATGACACATTATAAACATTGTCTAAATGTGCTTAAACGTTGTTTGATATATTAAATTACAACATTTTTAGTCAGAAAACGTTGTGGAATCATACCTTCTATAACGTTTTCAAGCATTTACTAATTTATGGAAAACAAATCTACAATATTTTTTTCTTAAAAAATGTTGTATAATGTGTCTAACTACAACATTTTAAAAACATTATGTAAGGGTGTCAAATAGATGACACCCTTAATCACGACGTTTTTCTGATTGAAATCACAACATTTTTGTAGTAGTGCACCTTGCAAACAAACCAAAATCAGATTGTGAAACAAGCCCATGACTTTATGAGAGAGCTCGAGAATCAGAGTGGGTATTGTTAGAATGAGTGGATTTGAGAGTGTTGGTGGGATTGAAGGTTGAAAGGAGAATAAGAGGAGAGGAGAGGAAGAAGGGGGTATTTCAGACATTTACTGTGTTTTTTTAACTCACATGTATTTCTTCTCACGCTGCTTTTGGCGTTGCGTATACACGCACGTTTAAGTTGGATGGAAAAGGTGACGTTTTAACTTCAACTCAAAAAGTCGGGAGTTTAAATGTAGCTTTACTGACTACAGGTGGTTAAGTGGGAAAGACCCCAAACCCCAGGTGGTGATCTGAACTTTACTTTAGAAAAAATGAATACTTTTATTTCAAAAAATTTATGGTAATACAATCTCCCCTCCTTATGAAATTTTGTCCCCAAAATTTATGTACCTGGTAGTTTGAAGAGGTGAGAATAACTTGCTTTCATTTTAGATTCTAACTCCCAGGTCATTTCCTTAATATCACGGTTTCTCCATAAAACTTTGACTTGAGTTATAACCTTTGACCATAGAATATGTTCCTTCTTATCCAAGATTTTAACAGGTACCTCTTTATACGTTAAATTTTCTGCTCTCATCTCATTCTAATAAAATAATATGGTTCGGGTCTTCAACATATTTATGTAACATAGATATGTGAAAAATGTTATGAACACGAGACATACTTGGCGGTAAAGCGAGTCTATAGGCCACAGTTCCTACTCAGTCGAGGATTTCAAATAGAATAATAAATCGAGTGTTGAGATTTCCTCTATTCGTCGATTCTTGCTTCTAGAATAGTACCTTCTTCTTTATATTCAATAGCTCTGAGTTTGTAGCTTGAACAGGTTTAACTATATAGATTAAAGTCGGTTCTACTCGTATATTTGACATCATCACCTGGGTCCTTGGAGTCTTTAACTCTATCTTCATCCTTTGTAAGTCATACGAAATGGGTCTTTGTGTTAACAACATCGCACTCATACCTGCATACGATCTTCTACTAAACGCGTCAGCTACCACGTTCACTTTTCCAGGATGGTATTGAATGGCATGGTTGTAATCTTTCAACAACACGAGCCAACGTATTTGGTGCATGTTAAGTTCATTCTAGGTGAAGAAATATTTAAGGCTTTTGGAGTATATTAGGATGTCATCAATAAAGACAACCACAAAATGATCCAAATATTCATTGAATATTCGGTTCATCATGTCCATGAAGGCAACACGGGCATTGGTCAATCCTAAGGACATAACTAGAAATTCGTAATGCCCGTATCGAGTTCTGAAAGAAGTCTTTGGAATGTTATCAGTTTTAATCTTTAACTAATGATATCCGGAACGAAAATCGATCTTTAAAAAGAATTTAGCACCTTGTAACTGGTCAAACAGGTCATCAATACGAGGTAACGGGTGTGAGACCCCAAATTTTATGAATAAAGATTTAAATTTCTCAAAATATTTTTTTTTGAATATTAAGGTGTGGATTTGATATAATGCTATAGTTGTGGGTAATATTTATAAATTTTGCAAAGTAAGCAAGTTGTTATATAATATTTGATTGGTCGGAGAATATTAGTTTTAACAGGGAATATTCGTACGACGACACAATCATTGGTGGACCCCACAACGGAAGTATTGTCGTAGTAAGAAAACGACAGAATTATCTTTTATTAAAAATAACGGCGAAAGTGTTACCGTTAAAACTGTTGAACTACTCGGTAGTAAAAGTACAGTAATACGCGTGGTTGTATAGTAGCACCGGTATTAATTATTGATGCTTACGTGAGAAGTTACTCAGTTATACTCAATTATTGCTACAGTAATTGCTACATCATATCTCTCATATTAGTGATTCGATTATTGTCACAGTATCATCTGCATAATATGATATATTATTAAATCAATAATTTAGACGACAAAGTTATTCATATTATTAAATTGCAATATTTACAATGTCTAGAAGTTCAGTCAAGGAGAGGTTTGGTCATCTAATTGCACGCCAATAAGGAGAAATCCTTATCGGAAAGCCCCCTCTTTCCTGGGAATGACCTGGTTGTTAAATATTGTGAGTTATAATATTAACGATGAATAAGTTCGTGTTGATTAAAGATGAAATTGATAGTTCCATTGTGTTGGAATTATTAGTGTTAGTGGAAATCGACATTTATTTCGATATTAATTGATGTCTGGAAGTTATACTGACCAATCGGGTAAATAATCGGATAAATGAGCAATTAATTGCTATTAATTCACATGATTATAACTATTTGTTCACATGTGTGTACTATTGATTCACATTCATTACTATGAGGGGAGTTGGTGCAAGATTGATAATACTTGCATGACTAAGTTAAAAATGGAGGTATAGATGGAGGTACTATACTGTAATTCGTATTTTCACATGATTATAACTATTGATTCACTTGATTGAACTATTGATTCACATTTGTAAGACCCCAAAATTTTTAAATAAAAAGAATTTCCTTTATTTATTATTTTGAAATAGTAAGGGTTGATTTGATTAATGTGGATAGTTAAGGGTTAAATATGCAAATATTTCAAATTAAGCAAGTGGTTATAAAATATTCATTTATCGTCGGGGAATATTCGTTTGGTCGTGGAATATTAAATGCTTGTCGGGAATATTAAATGACAATGGCAGTGTGACCGTGTGTGGGCCCATGTGGAAAGTGATTGGATGAAGAAAGCGACAAATATAAGTTGTTTTTAAATAACTTGGCGTAGTTATTCTGAGATTAATCTTGTTGGAATACCCGGTGGTTAAAAAACACACTAATCTGGCGTTGTTGAGCAGTAGCACTTGGTATTGCACCAATTATTGATTCTTACGTAAGAAGGCACTACTCGATAATGGTTACGATAATTCTTATTCGATATTTTATTGAGTTAATAATTCTTTGCGTTGATATTTTATATTCTTTGTTGTTTGATAATTGTCATTTACGGTATCTTTCATTATCGAAGCAATAATTCATATTATCTGAATAATATTATTAGATAACATTATTGGCAATGTCTAGAAAGTTACATCTACAAGAGAGGTTTGGTCACCTAATTGCGGCATGATGAAGAAATTCTTATTGGAAAGCCCCTACTCTCAGGAGGCGCACGGTTGTCGATATTGTGATTACTAATATTATTTGTGAATAATTAATTATTGATTTATATGATGAGGAAAATATTGATTTTATGTGGATATAGATGGAAAATTTTTAAAATGACAATTGTTGAAAATTAATATTTTATCTTTTACGATAAAATAATTCATTTAAATATATTATTTTAATAATATATTAGCGGTGATATTTTACAACGAATGTGGGATATATGAGTATCTGAGGAGGAAGAGTATTTTTTGTTGCAATAAATGTTTAAAACATGTTAAACATGTCGGTGGACCCCATTTATTGGTGAAATTTGATTATAGCTTTTGTAAAATCGCCCGTTTGTGGATTTGGTCAATTTCTATTTGGAATTTGGAAAAACTTTCTTCTGCAAAGTTGTAGAGAATTGAATTTCCTATAAAAACTCATGAGATTCGAATTTTCTGATGAAAGGGCTATTTATTATGAATTATTGAAGTTACGAAGCTCAAAATAATTAATTTTTGTAAGTTTTAATTATTTATTTTATGAAAAACGTTTTTATCATTTCTTTCTAGAAGGTGGCATGTGGGAAATGCTAGGATCTGAATTCTAAGGTTGGCGTATGAATTTGATATATATATATATATATATATATATATTAATTTATTAAATTTTACGCTTTGGTGTTAAGCGATTTCTATAAATAGGGTCTTAGGTTAGAATTGAAAATCACACGAGCTGAAGTTTCTCTCTCTATATTATCGGCGTATTCTTGTGAGTATTTTGAGTATACTTTGAGTATTATTGCTATCACAGTCAAGTCAGTCATGCTTTATATCCAGGTGTTTTAATTTAGAAATCTTGATCTTTCGAGGTAAGGGATATTATTTTTTTTGTAATGATATTATTTCTTCAATATCATTATCTTTGAAATATTGATCTGAAGTTTTATCAAATTTGGAACTTTTTTTCATATCGGGGTTACTATTCATGGGTTCTTATTCATGAGTTCTTATTCACGATTCTTATTAATGAGTTCTTATTCACGATTCTTATTCACGAGTACTATTAAGTATGAAGCGTGAAGATGTTTTTGTGGAATTTCTATCTTTTGGTGTCGGAGTTACTATTCACGTATATCGACCTTTATTCACGATATCTGACACTATTCACGTATCTTTACTTTATTCATAGAAAAATAAAATTTCTTCTTTTGTCCAAAATATCTATTACGGATACTAACTACGATTGTATCCGTGTTTTGATCATTCTTGAATTTTACACCACTATGATTATTTTTGAGGTATTTTTGGGCGTGGATAAAACCAAGTACGAATCCTTAATCCTTAATCCTTGTCATTTTGTTTCCTTTGGATTCGTTTCTTTAAAAATATTTTCATCATCCTCGGTCTTAAATGATGATATTATTGAATATCTTTGGCTTTGTAGTGCAAAGATGAATGATTTTGAAGAATATCTTTGGCACTGTAGTGCAAAGATGAGCAGTGTTGAGATGAACATGGCCAGATTGATTAATATCTTTGGCTGTAGTGCAAAGATGAGCAGTGTTTAAATGAACATGACCCGGTGATGAATATCTTTGGCTTTGTAGTGCAAAGATGAATATTTGATTCGGATGTATATTGATTGATGTTACTGAGGATAAAATATTGATGATGAATTTATTAAATTCATAGATTATAGTAGATTTCATTCTCTACGTAACTCTTATGAATTATTATTTCATTGCGAATATTGATGCGAAACTTGTTGTCTATTGTATTACATCGATTTTTCCTGTTGAAGACTAACGATAATTTGTTGTATATTATCTTAGTCGTAATATTCTTTCTTTGGGCTAGTTGAGCTCACCCTTTTCCTTGTTGTTCCATTTTTTTCTTCTCGGGAGGCGAGAATGTAGCGAGTACTAGTAGGGGTATGGAATGAAGGTTCTAGAGAGAGTTGTTTAGTAGTCCTCACCATTTTGTAAAATAATGAATCAATAATTATGATGGGGATTTATTTGCGTGTGGATATTGTCTAGAAGACAATATTATATTTAAACTCACGAAAGTATATATTGTCGTATTTCACACGACATTTGTATTATTGAAGTTGTAGTTTGCTTTTTTTGTACCATGTATTTGGCGATTTCGAGAATGGGTGTTGTGTATACCTATTTTGGGGGCGTCACGATTAATATCGAGCTTAGGGATATGATCTCTGGCGGAGATCGGGGAATAGAACTAGGAGGAGAGGCAGAGTAAATCCTTAGCTAGTGTGTGTCTACTAAGCTTATTTGTTAGTTTAGTCGATATATAGGGATATTATGTGATATATTGATTTCCTTAATTAACCCTTATTTTATGATAGTATTTGAGAAATGTTGAGAATAATATATGATGGAGTAAATGAGGCCCAGTGGAGATGCTGTCTTTACCAATGAGGAGAGCGTGCAGCTGTGGTGGCAATGTTCCTCTGTGAACAACACCACCTTTGGCGAGATGATGAGCGAGGGGATGTTTAGAAGCTTTTTGCAGTTCATGCAAAATCGAGACGAGGAGACTTCGTGTTCAAAATCTGAGGAGAAATGATAGCAATTCACGGGTGGTCACGGCCAAGCGAGTCAAAGAAGTTGGGACCACGAGTGCAGGGAAAGCGGATCCGATTAAAGGCGGAGGCGTGGGTCAAACAAATTACCAAGATATTCGATGTCTTGGGATGCGGAGAGAACGAGAAAGTTCCATTCGCCACCTTTATGTTAAAGTGGCGGCGATTCTTGGTGGGAATCGTGAAGCGTACCCATCGGTGCTTTTCGGCGTATGTCGTGGGAGAGCGTTTGAAGCGATTCAATGACAAGTACTTCCACGAAAGTATTCGTCGTATGAAGGAAGTGGAGTTTATTAGACTAGGCGAGAATAATGGCGGTGTCCCGATCTGGCGAAGTTAGCGGAGTTATCGAGTTGCACCTCATTTGGTGGAGAATGAGGAGCGTATGTAGCGGATGTTTACGAGAGGTTTGAAACCGGCATCGTCGATATCTCATTTCTCATAAATTTTCTCTCTATTCCGGATGTTGTCAGCGAGGGCTCGGTTGTTAGGCGAGATAGAAATACGTTCAAATGGGGACCATAACCGAGGATCATCTAGAAGATAGCGATCATCGAATAACGATAACCGGCGGAGAAAGAAGAATCTGAGAAAAGCGGTAACCACTCTCTGGTGGTAATCGTGGCCATGAAAATAGAAAAGCGAGTCGGGAGGAGATTTAAAAAGAGGAGATTCAACAACGACGACCGTGTGAAGGCGTCGGCGCCGATGCAACTAGTTTTAAGGGAGGAGAAGCGACCACCGGTCATATCTTACAAATGCGGAAAAGAGGACATATCGGTCAAAGCGCCCTGCAGATTCAAGGTATGCTATAATTGTGGAAAGGAAGGACATATCGCTCGAGATTATGCGATGGCGAAACCTAGTTCAAGTGAGGGACGGTGACTCGAAAAATGTCGAGAAAAGTCAAAGTCAGCGATTAGGGAAGGCGTTTGTTGTGGTTGGTCAAAATCGAGGAACGACGAAGTTAGCGGGTTAGTTAATTATAAATTCTTTGAAGTATATACCTTACTAGATATTGGTTCTACCCATTTTTTTATCTCTCTTACTTGCGCTCAGCGTTTGAACTTGACTACGGAGAAATTAAACTTTGACCTATCTGTGGAGACTCCATTAGGAGAAACTTTCATTACATCCGTTGTTTAAAAATCTTGCTTGATTCAAGTTGGCACTATCACATTACACATTAACCTTATTTACATAGAGATATTTGCTTTTGATGTGATTTTAAGGTTAACTACTCATCATACCAAATTGATTGCTTTTGTAAGGTTGTTAGTTTTCATATTCCTAAGCAACTTTGTTATTGAATTCAAGCAATCAAACCATTGTAGTCAAACATTTTCATATCAAGCCATGAAGTCATTCGTTTATTACGGATGTCAAGTTTTCTTAGTCCGTGTTATGGATTTGAATAAAGACACGTCGATTTGAATAATATTCTGTTGTTATTGATTTTTCGGCGTATTTCTGAAGAATTTCTTGGCTTACTCCCAAAGCGATATTAAATTTTGTATCGACTTTGAACCGGTACAAAACTCATTTCTAAAATCTCATATCGAATGGCTCTATTGAACTTGAGGAGTTAAAAATTCAACTATAAATTTGGTACTGAGCCTTTATTTTGTGACTTCCTTTGTGGAATTCACTAAGCGAACTCTCTGTGGGGGCGTCGTATTAGATGCGATAGTAAAGCGATAGGTGTCATTGTGACGTCTTATCAAGATTGGGATATGAGTCGCGATTTGAGAGCAACCTAAGTCGATTATCGAAAAGGCGTAGCTTTCTAGGCTTAGTTGGTTATTATCGGAGATTCGTTGAAGGATATTCTCGAATCGCTATTCCATTACTTATGTGGTGACTCGTAGAGATACAAAATTCGAATGGAGCGAGGAATGTGGGAAGAGCTTGAAGAACTAAAGAGGAGACTCATTTGACGTATTACGATCGTGCCATCTGGAAAAGCGAGCGTGGTAGGTGGTAGCGGTGAGTAGAAGATTATATGCGAGGAGCGAGTGCGATGATGTCAAGTATATCGCATAGAGCCGACTTTAATAGAAAAAGTTAAGGTTGCTCGAGCCACCGCAGGCCGGAGTTGATGCGTATGAAGAAGAAAGTACAAGAAGGAGCTATTAGGGCGAGAATGATGAGGAATACTTGAGTCCACTCTAGACTTTGTGTTCCTAACGACTACGATTTGAAGTACAAGATTATGATGGAGGCACACAATCGCCATTTGCAATCCATCTGGAAGTACTAAAATGTATCGTGATCTTGACATACATTTTGGTGGAACAATATGAAGAGAGAGATTGCAAAGTTTATCTCGATGTGTTTAACTTGCCAGCGTGTAAAGGCGGAGCATCTTGTACCTAAGGGTCCGTTGCAACCACTTGAGATTCCGGAATGGAAGTGGGAACACATTACTATGGATTTCGATTACGGGTCTTCCTGCGGTTTCTCAAGGCATCAATCTATTTGGGTTATTGTTGATAGATTAACCAAGTCTGCTCATTTCTTACCGTCTGAGAGACTTATTCCTTGAGCGTCTTTCTCGTATATGCGTAAATGAGATTGTGAGATTGCATGGCATGCGGTATCCATAGTTTTAGATCGTGACCCAAGATTCACTTCATGATTTTGATTTTGGGTTGAAAGCTATAGAGCGCAATTTACGATTCGATTTGGCATACCATCCTCAAGCGGATGGGCAATCGAGAAAGGACTACTCAAACTCTTGAAGATATATTAAAACTACTGTGTCCTAGATTTCAAAGGAAGTTGGGATAAGTACTTGCCATTGGTGGAATTCTCATCTGACAATAGTTATTAAACAAATATAGGCATGGTTCCATTGAAGCATTATATGGGCCGAAAATGTCGTTCTCGATATGTTGGGATGAGGTGGGTGAAGCAACATTGTTGGGACAGGGAGAGTTAAATACGATATGACTCAAAGAAAAGATCCAAATGATTCGACAGCGTATACAAGCGGCACAAGATCGACAAAAGAGTTATGCGGATCTTCATCGAAAGGGCGTGGAATTTAATGTAGGGGATCATGTATTGTTGCGAGTTGCTCCATGGAAGGGAGTTACAAGATTTGGGAAGAGAGGAAAGCTCGATCCACGATTTATCGGTCCATTTCAAATTCTTGCCGAGTAGGAAATGTAGCCTATAGACTTGCGTTACCTCAAGAGTATGTCTCGTGTTCATAATGTGTTTCACATATCGTACTGCCGTAAATATGTGAAAGACCCGAACCACGTTATAGAGTTAGAGCAGGGACGAGATATAGAAGACTTAGCGTATGAGGAGGTACTGTCAAGATTTTGGATAGGAAGGAGCATGTCCCTACTGCGCAAAGGTTATACCACAAGTTAAAGTTTTGTGGAGGAATCATCTATAGAGGAAATGACTTTGGGAGTTGGAAGCGGAAATGAAAGCGAGGTATCCTCACCTTTTCAAAACACACACCAGAATCGTCGTCGATTTCGAGGACGAAATTTCATAAGGAGGGAGGTTGTAAGACCCAAGAAAATTTTTAAATAAAAAGGAATTTCCTTTATTTATTATTTTGAAATAGTAAGGGTTGATTTGATTAATGTGGATAGTTAAGGGTTAAATATGCAAATATTTCAAATTAAATGAGTGGTTATAAAATATTCATTATCGTCGGGGAATATTCGTTTGGTCGTGGAATATTAAATCTTTGTCGGGGAATATTAAATGCTGACAGCCTTGACCATGTGTGTGGGCCCATAACGGAAAGTGATTGGATGAAGAAAGCGACAAATATAAGTTATTTTTTTAAATACTTGGCGTAGTTATTTACAGATTATCTTGTTGGAATACCGGTGGTTAAAACACACTAATCTGGCGTTGTTGAGCAGTAGCACTTGGTATTGCACCAATTATTGATTCTTACGTGAAGGCACTACTCGATAATGGTTACGATAATTCTTATTCGATTATTTTATTGAGTTAATAATTCTTTGCGTTGATATTTTTATATTTTTGTTGTTTGATAATTGTCATTTACGGTATCTTTCATTATCGAAGCAATAATTCATATTATCTGAATAATATTATTAGATAACATTATTGGCAATGTCTAGAAAGTTACATCTAAGGAGAGGTTTGGTCACTAATTTGCTTGATAAGAAGAAATTCTTATTGGAAAGCCCCTCTTTCACAGGAAGCGCACGGTTGTCGATATTGTGATTACGTAATATTATTTGTGAATAATTAATTATTGATTTATATGATGAGGAAAATATTGATTTTATGTGGATATAGATGGAGAAAATTTTTAAAATGACAATTGTTGAAAATTAATATTTTATCTTTTACGATAAAATAATTCATTTAAATATATTATTTTAATAATATATTAGCGGTGATATTTTACAACGAATGTGGGATATATGAGTATCTGAGGAGGAAGAGTATTTTTGTTGCAATAAATGTTTAAAACATATTAAACATGTCGGTGGACCCCATTTATTATTTGAAATTTGATTATACTTTGTAAAATCGCTTGGTTTGTGGATTTGGTCAATTTCTATTTGGAATTTGGAAAAACTTTCTTCTGCAAAGTTGTAGAGAATTGAATTTCCTATAAAAACTCATGAGATTTGAATTTTTCTGATGAAAGGGCTATTTATTATGAATTATTGAAGTTACGAAGCTCAAAATAATTAATTTTTGTAAGTTTTAATTATTTATTTTATGAAAAACGTTTTTTATCATTTCTTTCTAGAAGGTGGCATGTGGGAAATGCTAGGATCTGAATTCTAAGGTTGGCGTATGAATTTGATATATATATATATATATATATATATATTAATTTATTAAATTTTTACTTTTGGTGTTCTAAGCGATTTCTATAAATAGGGTCTTAGGTTAGAATTGAAAATCACACGAAGCTGAAGTTTTTTCTCTCTATATTATCGGCGTATTCTTGTGAGTATTTTGAGTATACTTTGAGTATTGCTTTATCTGGTGCAAGTCAAGTCATGCTTTATATCAGGTGTTTTAATTTAAATCTTGATCTTTCGAGGTAAGGGATATTATTTTTTTCGTAATGATATTATTTCTTCAATATCATTATCTTTGAAATGTTGATCTGAAGTTTTTATCAAATTTGGAACTTTTTCATATCGGGGTTACTATTCATGGGTTTCTTATTCATGAGTTCTTATTATTCACGAGTTCTTATTAAGCGAGTTCTTATTCACGAAGTTCTTATTCACGATACTAGTACTATTAATGAAGCGTGAAGATGTTTTTGTGGAATTTCTATCTTTTGGTGTCGGAGTTACTATTCACGTATTCACTATTCACGTATCGGACTATTCACGCATATCTGGACTTATTCATAGAAAAATAAAATTTCTTCTTTTTGTCCAAAAATATCTATGCGGATACTAACTTCGATTGTATCCATGTTTTGATCATTCTTGAATTTTACACCACTATGATTATTTTTGAGGAGGTATTTTGGGCGTGGATAAAACCAAGTACGAATCCTTAATCCTTAATCCTTGTCATTTTGTTTCCTTTGGATTCGTTTCTTTAAAAATATTTTCATCATCCTCGGTCTTAAATGATGATATTATTGAATATCTTTGGCACATGTAGTGAAGATGAATGATTTCTGAAGAATATCTTTGGCTGTAGTGCAAAGATGAGCAGTGTTGAGATGAACATGGTGGAGATTGATTAATATCTTTGGCTGTAGTGCAAAGATGAGCAGTGTTTAAATGAACATGACCGGTGATGAATATCTTTGGGCTGTAGTGCAAAGATGAATATTTGATTCGGATGTATATTGATTGATGTTCTGAGGATAAAATATTGATGATGGTATTAAATTCATAGATTATAGTAGATTTCATTCTCTACGTAACTCTTCTTACATGAATTATTATTTCATTGCGAATATTGATCTGAAACTTGTTGTCTATTGTATTCTATCAGATTTTTCCTGTTGAAGACTAACGATAATTTGTTGTATATTATCTTAGTCATAATATTCTTCTTGGGCTAGTTGAGCTCACCCTTTTCCTTGTTGTTCCATTTTTTTTCTTCTCGGGAGGCGAGAATGTAGCGAAAGTCTTAGTCGGGGTATGGAATGAAGGTTCTAGAGAGAGTTGTTTAGTAGTCCTCACCATTTTGTAAAATAATGAATCAATAATTATGATGGGGATTTATTTGCATGTGGATATTGTCTAGAAGACAATATTATATTTAAACTCACGATATATATTATATATTTATTACAGTATTTCACGACATTTGTATTATTGAAGTTGTAGAATTTGCCAAGCAACCGCATTTTTTGTACCATGTATTTGGCGACTCGGAATGGGTGTTGTGTATACCTATTTTGGGGGCGCTTCGTTGGAATAACACATCCGCATGTGACCTTCTATCGCGTATTTACGGTGAATTCTTCATTATTTCATTCTTTATTATTCTTTTGAATATTCTTTATGCGTACATTTGATTACATGCGTATTAATGACTGATTCCATTATTTATTATTTCGTTGGAATAACTTTGTCATGCGGGTCATCGCATGCATGGTAAATTTTTCTGTTATTCCATTCTTTATTATTCTGTTGGAATAACCTGTCTATGTGGATTACCACATGCATGGTGAATGATCCTTCATATTCATTCCTTATTAAATTATGGAAATGATTTGTCTACGTGGATTACCGCATGGCGGGCGAAAATCCATTTGCAATTTCATATATTCTATGATACTCATTTGGTTAAAGTTTTGGCTTCTATACTCCATAAAATTAGTGGAATATCCTTGATATTTGCGTTTCATCCAGTATCTTTTCATGAAAATATTCTTCGGAGCATTCTTGAATTTACTCTACAAAGAAGTATCATGTTGACAATTTGGACATTATTGATTTTTGGATAAATTAAATTATAAACCTTTAAAATTTATCTTTGAACTTGTTTTATTGAATTATTATGTCATTGTCAGCATCCTCATGCATATTGTAGACACTCGAAATTTTCTGCACTCCTATTACTAACATTGCAGGAGGGTAGATTCGTCTTTTGGAGATAACCTTGAAAGATAGCTTACATTCATTCTAGATACCACCGGAAGTTCAGTTCCAACCCAGAACACAAATCGGGAGTGTCATGTCAACCCGGAACACACATCGGGAATGTCATTTCCAATCTCGGAGATAACCCCGAGATATGCAGATAAAAAGACCAAAAACAACACCGGAGAGGACATTTCTGTCTCGGCGATAACGCTGCGATGCTCAGTTCCAGTCCCAGAGACAATACTGGGAGTAGTAACCCCATCCTTGGTGATAGCCCCAAGGGATGCCATTGCAGTTCCGGCAATAACCCCGGAATTGCTTATTTCAAACATGTGCGATCAGCTTCAATCCAGATGACAGTGAGGCATACAAACAAGTAGCCCAATCTCAGATGTAACCCTGAGTAATGTTTTCTTTCTGCTTAAACCGGCGATAACCTCGGTGAGGAGTCACAACGTCATCTGTCCACGTCAACAAGATGATATCGCGACATACCAACAAGTAGTCAATCTAATTTGTGTAACGAGAAAGCGTCTACTTTCAACTCAAACCGACGATAACCCCGACGAGGAGTCAAGTGTCATCTTGTTCCTTCAACAATGGCACGTCATCTCAACACTTCATACATACATCCAACAATGTCCCACAAGAGTTGAGGAATGACAATCCCGAGTGACTATTACGTGTGGTAGTACTTTGGATAGAATTTGAAGCTTAAAGACCATGGGCATAGACCCCTCTTCCTGACTTCATACAACCTCTAATCCATGTCATTGCGTAACTCTCGACACCAGCGGTCCGAAGAAGGTCAGATATACCTCGTTCGGATGCTCGGATTGAAGTTCTACAAGTTCGAGCGGACATTACAGTGCATGAGTGCATATACTACGAGACGACGGGACCCGCGAGGCTCGGATCCACCACGACGATTAGCCCGAGGTACAGCTGCTACTACTGCAGCGTGTGTACTGCATTGCCATCGATCTATAAATATAAAGGGTGAAATTGACATTTTGAAGGAGGAGAGAAGGAAAAAGGCGAGGAAGCCCTGTCCATTTTACTCTGCATACACATCTTTTGAGTGTTTCCTCTTCTTTAAACACTAGTTAGCTCACATATAGCTATCTTTTTTATTCGGCGGAGTTGAGTGTTTATCCATTTAAAGTCAAAGAAGTCTACTTTGGCGAGCCGTACTTTGTAAGCTTCTTCTTACATTTATAAAGCCTCTCTCTCTATTATCACTTTTTGTTATTATACATTGAGAGTCGTGTTGTGTGCGTTTGCTCGGACTTGGTTAGTGGTTTTCATTACATGTCGTATATATATAATAATATATGTATATATTTCATATATATGGACTAACATTATCGAGTTATGCCTCGATTGAGCCTGAACTTGATGCAGGCGTTTAATTATATATTTTATATATATATATACTTATATATATAAAGCGTAGTCGGACTACATACGATGAGCACAGATTTTTATATCGGTACATTTAATTGCTTATATATATATATATATATATATATATATATATATATATATATATATATATATCGGACATATTACATGAGAGATATATATCGATGCATGGATTTTATATATATATATATATATTATATATATATATTTATATATATATATTTTACATATATATATATATATATATATATATTATATATATATACTTTATTTACATTTTGTCACTTTGGAGTTTACTTACATGGCAGTTGATAGCATTCTGACTTTATTTACATTTTGATCCCCTTTGGAGTTTGCTTTGTGGTGGAGTTGATACATGTGGTATATTTATATATATATATATATATATATATATATATATATATATATATATATATATATATCTTGCTTTCCATACATAATATTGTAGTATCACGTGAGCCTAGGAATCATGTGATCACGAGTTGATTTCTTGAATCTAGATTGGTTCCCATGATGGACATTTTTGATTTATAAGTGACTGTACATTATTTTACGATTATGCGAATTTCCTTGGATGGTTATCATGCCCATGAGGAGTTAAGCCATCTTTGTATATTATTTTCTCGAGAATGCTTCGCATCTCGAAAATAAAAGCAAACAAAATAGAACATTTAATAATAAAATGGAAGTATGAAAAGGTCTCAATTCCTATTGAGCACAGGGTTTGAAAAACCTCTTTTACAAAATTTTATTGCTATATCTTGGTTAAAACTGAATTTTTCTATAAAATTCAAACCTTGTGTATATAGGTGCGAATGAGGCCTCACACTACTTTTAAATAATTGCACATTGATCCACACACACACACACATTCATATAATAATTTCTTTAAAAAGTGGCGGTCCCCGTGGTAACACGGATGTCGGGGGGTGCCTAACACATTCCCTCCTCATAATCAAGCCCCCGGACCCAAAATGAATCTCAGTTTCATAGACCCGTTTAGCAGTGTCGAATCACTGGGTCAATGTGCAAGCCTTTTTGGTTGCGTTAGTGCGACGATTAAATACACCAATTGGCGACTCTTAAAGTCAATAAATCGACATTATACATATCGGACCTTTTTCACTTGTTTTTTCAAACAAATCTCACATTAACATGAGAACACCAAAGAAACAAGTAGCGAAAAGGACACTAAAAAAATCCGGCGTCGACGGTGGCGACTCTTTGGGGACTCGAGTAAGAGGGCTTAAGCATTATTATTACAAGCTTTTCAAAATTATTATATGCTTGTGTGTGAATGTTGCATTTACATTTACGATAAATGTGTACGAATGCATTTTTTTAAACACTTGCTTTGCTAAATATCTATCTGTGATATTAGTGCTTCCGCACATATCATCATTTTGCATAAGCGGTGAGACACGTTGTATGTGAATGTATGTTGTGTGGTTCCTCCACGGGAGACTATCTGTCGGTGTTTGATTCTTTGGACTCGTGGGAAGAATGATTCCCGAGGGGCTCGGAAAAACCACCACCAGATTCGCTCCGGTTGACGGCCGGATTAACTTCCACGTCAAGTAGATTGCGATGATGCAGGAACCTTCATATTGAAAAAGCCGCGAGAGAAACCCTAGGATAGGTCGACCTACGATAAACCAAACAGCGGAGAAAGTTTCTTCATACTTTCCATTTTAAATTACTTGTAAAAGCATTTACTTGTAATTTTATTCCATGTTCATTCATATGTAATGGAAAATATGAAGAATATATGTGCATGCATGACATGTTATCAATTAACAATAGGTTTTTGTAGGACAAATTCCTAAAAGCGGACATGTTATGATAACATTTATATTACCCTAAGACTAAACTACGTAAGTCTTTTGTAGGGAAGCAATTGGGCACATTACGGTCAAAATCAAAAAAGGTTTGCGAACTTCTGACCGATCATGTCCTCTTCGAGAACGATCTAATCACATTTCTCGAGAAGAATTTGTGGATTGAGTAAACAAATCACAGAGACTTGGTATTCTCTTGAAAAAGAATTGCACCGATCTACTCTCGAGTGCGAAGATACCTATACATATGAGAATCCTCTACACGAGGGGAGTTCAAGTGCGGAAAAAACAATTCGAGAACAACGGTTGGATCTGACCAACCCAAAGACCACGAAGGCACCCATCTCAAAGGAGATCCGGACACGGTGACATCGGGAAGAAGGTCCTTGAATGGAGGAAACCATTCGCGTTCTCGAAAAGTTGGAACACGTGGCGGTGTTTCATATCTTGACCTTTGCATATATTTCTGGTGTGCATTATCCGAGAGAAATTTAAGACCCTTGATTTTGAAAAGTATGATGGATTAGGGGATCCTTACACACATTTAAAGGTGTTTATTGGAGAACTTCGGATCTTCTGCGAGAAAATGAAAGGCTCGAATGAATCATTTTTTTTAGAAAAGTCATTGGAGAAGCCGTTCATGGTATGCAGTTAGACAACTCTAAGATCCATATTGGGAAGAAGTGGCTCACGCCTTCCTCACTCAATATAGTTTCAATCTCGGATGGCTCTGGCCGGTACCAAATCACCAAGGTCGAAAGCAGTCGAATGAGTCGTTTAGAGAGTATGCTCAAAAGGTGGGCGCCTTCTTTGCTCAAGTTATTCCTTCATATGAGAATCGAGAAATGGTCGTGACCTTCATAGATGTCTGAGAAGCTCCTTTCTATGAAAGAGTTCTATTTGGTATTGGCAAACCATTTTACGAAATGATCAAACACGATGAGATGATTTGAGATGGGATTGAAGTCGGTAAAATTCAAGACCTAGCCAGCTCTTAAAGGCATTCTTTGAGCACATCGGTCCGGATCTTATGGAAACAACCGGAGGGAATCCATAAAAAAAGAGGAGGATGTTTCCTTGATACTATAAGGACAAAAAAAGGCAATCAAGCATGCTATCACGGAGGAGAAACTACTCCCCTTTTCGGCCTGACCTTGAACCCTCCATTGCCTAAAAGTGGAGAAGTAAAGCGACCTCGAGCGTTCACACCCTTAGGGATTTCGCTCGAAAAACTTCTTGCTCTTCATTGCTCGGAAGAAAATTACACATCTTCTTCCACAATGACCCTAATGGGAGGGGTTTTAATGCTACTACTCGGAAGTGTGCTTATCATCTTGGGGCACTGGACATGATATTCAAGATTGTTGGGCCTTGAAACATAAGATTTGAGATCGATAGACAAGCGGTGAGATTGTGGTCACTAAGTCGGATCAACCTCATGTGCAAGACAACCCTCTTCCTCAACACAAAGAAGAAGAGGTCAACATGATCGGTTGGAGCTTTGTCTGAGGTTCCAATTCTAACGGTGAATCATCGACCCATCGAAGGCGGTGTTGACAAATGGGATTATGCAAAGTTCGGTTTACCATGGAGCGAAAGATGAAAGCTCTTTGCAAACAAATTGAGCAATTGGCGAGGCTGGTGACCCCTGACATCAAATCTGCGCTGCATGATTAATTAGGCGGGGGCATGCTTATCTCCTTCCATTTGTTATAAATGCTCCATGACACCTTGAAAGCGAAGCTATGGAGGATAAGGTTGAAAAGTGAGAAAGTGCTAAAGCCCGTCGGGATTTTTGCCAATCAAAGGAATTCACCTATCTGGGCGATCTATGGAGGAGATACTTCAAATGTTGATCGATGAAGGAAGAATCACATTCCTTCTCCCTCAATCAATCCCACTTTCGGCGGTTCAATCGATGAAATGTGTCGATATCATTCACATTCATGCGATCACGACCACGAGAAGAATCTTTGGGCACTCGCCATCTTATTGAGAATCTTATTGATAGCGGTGTCTGCAAATAGCGAGATGATTACCTTTGTCTGACTCGAGGGTGGGAATGCATGCCCTACCAAATGGAAAGGATCGATGGCGATTATCTCAAAGTGGATGATGAAGCTGTCAAAGTATTTCCCATACAACCAATTGACTCAAAGGAGGTGACAATCCTTTGAAAGTGCGCGCACTGAGCAATTCCTTTACCTTGCAGAGACCACAACATCATCTGTTGTCGACTTACGTAAAGTTCCATGGAATTATGGAGAAATTTGAAGGATCCACGTCTCATACTACTTTGCTACGGTGTGAAAGAAAATCCATTGTACCTTCCTCGGCGGGTTATTAAACCTACTTGCGAAGCAAAGGGAAATTGCCCATGGAGAAGATTGAAAAAAATTCCTCCGTACTATGGGTCGTAATGAAGCGAAAGTGGTTTTAAAACTGAGAAGCTCACTTTGATTTTCGATCTTTGGATTTGGTTTTCTCTTTAGAGGATCATCGGAAGATCTTCTTTGAAGGTTTTAGAAGAAGCCTATTTGCCAAAATCGGTGGATGTGGAAAAATTTCAACATTTGGTTGATCACATTTTCAACAACAATGTGATATCCTTCACTGATGATGACATACCTCCCGAAGGGACCGGTCATTCAAGCCATTGCACATCGCGGTGTTGTCTTTCGGGTACATACTAGTAGGAGTATTGATAGATGGAGGCTCATCTCGAATATTTGTCTTATAGCCACCTTGGTAAAGATGAATATCGATCTCAAGCGGATCCAAAGCAGCCATACGGTCATCCGAGCTTTTGATGGATCCGATGAAATGTCGTCGGAAAAGATTGAATTGCCAATTGAGATTGGTCCAAATACATTCCATGTATCTTTCCACGTCCTCAAGATCGATTCGAGGATACAACTTTGTTATTGGGGAGACCATGGATACACATTTGGAGCCGTTTCCTCCACGCTACATCAACAACTCAAATACATCATCAACAATAGTCTAGTCCTTTATCAATCTTTGGCGGATTGTCTGAACAAGGAATTCTACGAGTTATCGACTTCAATTGAGGAAGTTGAGCCGGCGGTTTCCATACTTTGGAAGTGAGTAACCATGATACCATTCTATGGGGGCGCCACTTCTGTACCCAAGATTTTCTTAGAGGTTATGTCGACCACTCGAGAAATGATGTTATTGGGTCATCAACTTTGGACAAGGGCTTGGTAAGGATCAGCGGGGTATTAAGCACCCTATCCAATGTCGGTCAAATTGGAGCAGTAGGGCTAGGCTATTCTTCTGATTCGAATCTGAGGAATCCTTATAAGCACGGCGGGTTCCTCGAAGCTTAGCATGCCATGCGGCGATTTTCTATACCTTTACCTCATGAGCTAATGCGATCTCGGTAAAAGGTGCCGGCCCATGTTGTGGCTATGCTATTTCAAAAACCGGTGCCAATCAAAGCTAAAGAGTCTTTGATTCCTAATCCGAAGTGGAAGAAAAGGCGAAAGCGTAAACATGACCTTGCCTTGATGATGGCGAGGCATTCGCGTCATTGTTCATGATGAACATACAAATAGATATACCCAGGGCGATGATTGCCCGGATGTCATGGTTATCATTCGGGAGAAGGAAGACGATAGCGATCCTTCCATCACTGCGGTCCTTGAGGACTTTTCCCTCGACAATTGGGCGGCACTCCATGCATTGGTCGGCGAGGGTAAAATAAATGAAAATCCCTACGCACATAGATAACTTTAATTGCTTGCTTTCCTTTCTGACCTTAGCGGTTATTTTATCAACGTACATACTAACACTTTTGTATGATCGAGCGAGTTGCATATATTAAGTGAAAGCATCTTTTTTGTTTGAGGACTACGAATTTAGATGTGCTGTCTTCTTGATGAAGTGCCTTCTCTCCCTGAGGTTTGTAACTTTGATGCAAAGTTGGACTCGAGACTTGATGGACATCAAGAGGACATTGAGACACCTCGAGAGATTAAGGAATGGGTGTGAGACAAACCCAAACCCAATCTTGATCAAACCACTCCTTTCGATCTTGGAACCTTAGACAACCTAAGCTAATCCAGTTGGTTCGGACCTTACCACAAAATCGGTGGAATGACATGGTTGCGCTATTAACCCAATTTTAGGATGTGTTTGCATGGTCTCATGAAGACATGGTGGGTTTGTCCTTGACATTGTTCTTCATCGCCTTCCCATTAAAGAAGGATTCAAGCGAGTTAGGCAAAAACTTCGGCGATTGAAACACGAGTGGAGTTTAAAAGTTAAAAAGAGAAATTGTGAAACAATTTCATTTGGCATCATCATGGTGTCTACATATCAGGAGTGGATATCAACATTGTTCCATGCCTAAACCGGGGGAAAGGTGCGAGTCTGCGTGGATTCTGAGGATTTGAACAAAGCTTGCCTTAAAGATAGCTTTCCGTGCCTTTTATCCACATTCTTATTGACAATCTTGCTCAATCAATCGGCATGTACTCCTTTCTTTGATTGCTTTGCGGGGTACCATCAAATTATGGTCATTTGAGGAAGATCGTGAAAAGCGCTTTCATCACGCCTTGGGGAACTTTTTGCTCTGAGACGGTTGTCATTTGGCCTCATCAATCTTAAAGGCGACCTATCGGTGAGCTATGATGGCTCTTTTCCACGATTTAATGCACAAAGGAGATAGAGATCTATGTGGATGACATCATTGTCAAATCCGGAAGGAAGGATGACCACTTAGACCATCTCACAAAAGCTATTCAGCGAGTTGCGTAAAGTCTGACTTGAAGTTGAATCCATGAAGTGCGCCTTTGGTGTTAAGTCGAGGCAAGTTGCTAGGCTTCTAATCGACCACAAAGGATTGGCTGGATCTACCAAAATCCGAGGCCATCGAGGAAATGCCCATTCCTCGAAGCGAGAGAAGGAAATACTGGGATTTTGGGAAGGATCAACTTCATTAGCAGATTCATTTCTCGACTCACGACAACACTGTGAGCTATCTTCAAATTGTTAAGGAAGAACTCATCCATGAAATGGAGCGATGAGTGTCGAAAGCCTTCCTTACCATTAAAAGCAAATTGATTAAGCGCTCTGTTTTGGTACCTCCGGGGATGATGTTCCCCTGTTCATGTACACATCCATAAATGACAATCTATATGGGTTGCATCTTTGGGGCAAAAAAGACGATAGAGGCGAGAAGCGAGCTATCTATTACCTCGACAAAAGATTGACATCGGTGAACACAAGTACACTCGATCGAGAAGACTTGTTGTGCTTTAGCATGGGCTTCCATAAGGTTACAACATTACCTCCATGGTCACACTGACCCATCTCATATCCGCGTGGATCCTCTCAAATATGTATTGATAAACCCATCTTGAATTGTCATTTATCGGATGGCGGTTGATCTACTGACAATTTGACATCATCTACGTGCGCAAAAAATCATCAAAGGTCGAGGAATTGCGGATCAATTGGCGCCGCACTGCTGCGGGGATTACAAACCCTTAGAAACATACTTCCTCGATGAAGGGGTAATGTGATTCGATTCTGACATCGATACGATACATGCCGTGAGTGGAAAATGTATTTTGATGAAATTTATTAACGAGAAGGCTCTGAAGTGGAGCGGTTCTAATATCCGATATGGGGAAGCGATATCCGTCGTAGTCAATTGCGGTTTATCGGCACCAACAACAACACGGTGAGTATGAAAATTTATATCATGGGGCTAAAACTTGCCGATTCGATGGGCATCGGTGGTTAAGCTTGTCTTTGGGGATTCGAATTGGTAATAAAAGCAATCCACGAGAATCTATCAAACAAAAAGAATTACATTTCTTTGCCTTACCATCGGCAAGTTTCTGAGATGGCTTTGGAGTTGAAGAAATCTCCTTTCTACACATTCCTCGTAATAGGAATGATTTTGCGAGATGCATTAGCAGCGTTGGCCTCCTTGGTTTACATACACAGACAAGGAAAACATGCCAAGCATCACGTTTGCTCTGCAAAAAGCCCGATCTATGGGAATTACGTTGGAGAAGTATCGGATGAGCTACCTCCCATCCACAACCCTTGGTATCAACACATCGAGGAGTATCTACGAGATGGATCTACACCATTGGCGAGCCTGGCGAGAAGAGGCGGATTCATCGACTTCTTTATGAAATTCTACTGGCGGAGATGCACTCTACAAAAAGAGATGCGAGGATTAGGTCTCCTCGGATGTCTAGACAAAGACCAAGCTCGAGAGACTCATGGATGAGATCCATGGTGGAGTATGTGGCCCACACATGGCGGACCCCTACTTGTCGAAGATTCTCGAGCAGGACATTATTGGCTTACACTCAAAAGTATTTGTGATGATCGCGTCGAGAGGTGCTATCGATGCGATTCATGGGAATCTTATCACGCCCCTCGAGGAACTCCTGATATGAGTTCGCCATGGCCCTTCTCGATGTGGGGAATGGGCGTGATCGGGCCCATCGAGCCCAAAGCGATAATGGACATCGATTCATATTCACCGTGATCATTACTTCACCAAATGGGTAGAAGCGACTTCCTTCCCCAAGGTTACTAAAGAAGTTATCATTGTTTTCATCGAAACAATGTCATTGTCGATATGGACAACGAGAGGTCATTTGTGTAGAGACAATGCTAAGAACCTCAACAACAAAATGATGGAGGATTTATGCGAGAAAATTCCACATCAAACATCTCAACTCCGTCGTAATCTACCATCCAAAGATGAATGGTCTTTGTTGAAGCGGCTAATAAAAACATCAAAAAGATCATGCGAGAAAATGTCATGACCACAAAGGATGGCACGACCTCTTGCCTCGACTTTATTAGCCTCTGAGAACTTCCATGCGAACTTCCTTTGGGGCGACCCCCTACTCATTAGTCTATGGGATGGGGCGGTGCTCCCCGTAGAAGTGGAAATGGAATCCCTCGGAGTATTGATGGATGCTCGGTTGGATGAAGACCTATGGGTACAAGGCGGTATCACCAATTGTCTACGATAGGCGAAAAGTGACCGCGACAATCTTCCGTGGTCGAGTTATATATCGAAAGGAAGGATTGCGATCCTCTGACGAGAAAAAATCGACTACTGGCAATTCAAACAACATGACTTGGTTTTGAAGAAGATCATTGACAACGAAGATCAATCTAAGGGAAAATTCGCTCCTAGCTGGGAAGGCCCATTTGTTGTCAAGGAAGTATTGAGGGGAGGTGCTCTCAGTTGCGAGGAAATGGATGGCGATGAATTTCCACGACTTATCAACTTCGGACACCGTGAAGCGGTACTATATGCGAAGTTACCATCAAACAAACATCTGGTTTTGATCCTCAAATCACCAGTCATTACGGTTTTGAACCCTTTCTACATACTTTCTACCCATCAGGAAAAATACACTTCAAGCCCGGTGACTGGTTTCACTTCATTTCAAACCTTTCTTCAATCTCGGTTATCACGAAGGCGGGATTTAACCTTTCACAATTTTGGTTATCACGAAGGCGGGATTTAACCTTTCACACTGCGGTTTATCACGAAGGCGGGATTAAACTTTTCTCGCTTGCGGTTTGTCACGAAGGCGGGATCAAACTTTTTACACACTTGCGGTTTATCCCCATTATGGGATTAAACTTTCCTCTCCCATGATATAGCTTTGCACATGGGATTTACACTTCTCTTCGCCTTGATTAGTCACGAGGGGTGAACTCGTCGACTGATCTCCACGATACACGGAGTGCGTAGGCAACCATATATTTATATATGGCGGTCATGATAAAGAAAAACAACAAAAACATTTCTACCTTTTTCTCTACAAAACAAAAAAAACAAAAAAATACTTCTACACCCTTACGCCTTCCGCATTGACGTTGAACCTCTACACTAGAGGTTGAACTCATGAGACTTGATCTCCTCTTGATAGGATGCGTGGCGACCATTCATAGTTGATCTAACCCCTACCGAGAACAACATACTTGTCGCGATCTTTGGGATCAATCTTTGATTTGCCCCATTTCATCGGTTTTGGATCAAAGGGATGGAATTACTGACCTCTTCTCACAAATAGAAGATTCGGTGACCATCTAAGGCTGCGATCGTGCCTCGAAAAGCAATACCAACCCATAAGAGATGGAATTAACTAGGCTTCTCACAAATAGAAATCTTGGCGACCATCGTGGTGCGGTCGATCTCGAGAGAGGAAGAAACCATCCTCCTCTCCACTTTTCCATATGAGATACCGGTCCCGAAGACACCAAAGATGGTAGGGATATATAGAAATCAATGATCCATTACGAGAGATCTTGCGGCGTCTCGATGTCCATCTATCGAGGATAAGTTGAGAATGCATCAAGATCACAAGGCCACGGAGAAAGCGAGGCAAATATCAAGCAAGTATCAAGGCATAACTAAAGGGAAGTGAATCGAAATATATTTTTTCCTGCCATATATAATCTTTGTTTTTGATATATACATACATGTTGTACATGACAAAATGGCTAAGCTAGTGCATGCATGCGGGAAAATAAAAGCTATCTCTGAGATCGTGTGTATATGCGGACTATCGGATCTAACATAGCATCCCTCTACGAAGGCGGAGGTAGCCTGCTATGAGCTCACCTTGAGGTATCTACGAGCTAGCGGATCGAGAGGCTAATTGCATGGTGGCAAAATGCTCATCGATATAAGCACTCATGTCGGCCGGGTGAGCGGTCATCGGGATCTAATGGAAGTCTTATCTGCAATGGCCACATCCCTAGCGAGATAAGGCGGCATCCGCTCTCCAATCAATACATCCTGGTGATCTAGCCTCATCCCTCTCTAATGAGGCGGTATCTCTCTCATCAAAATTTACATCGACATCGTGGCCCTAGCTTTGATCTCTATCATGGGTCATCGGATGTAAGCTCTGCTCCAAAATTTGTCTTAGAATCTTGATACTTGATGGTGCTTTTCGGGGTGGGAGAATCCATCACAAATCTTTGGCGACCCAGTGATCGAATCATCGGTGGGAATAACGGCCTCCTCTATAGGCTCCTCATCGTCGAGAATCAGTCCCACCTTTGTGGATCTACGCTTGGCCGATCGATCTCTGTCTCCATCCATGCGGAATACTCTGCGAGAACAACTGGATGGTGACGAGAAAACTTCGGCCGACTCTCGTTGATCCAATGAGGCATCTGACTGGATCATCCTCCGTGATAAGCGGTGTGTGAAGCAGTGACTGACTCTTGCCCCCTCATACGGATGAAAATCACAGGCTGGTCAAGCCTGACACATCATCGCGGCCCGATGGGTGGTAAGTGATCATGCCCCTCAATCCAGCCCGGAGGAGATAATCCATGCACGGAGCATGAGTAATGAATTTGTAGGGTGAACTAAGCCACGAACACGACAATATGGCAAATGGATCTCTAATCCCTGCCGGAAAAGCGACGACGACGCAACGACATCGTATACACTCTGAAATTTGAAAGGAGTATGACATGGCTATATCATGGGTGAAACAAAACCCCTATATGTCTAAATGTGCTGATCGGTCTCAAGTGTGACATAAACCACACATCTGACATGGTAGAGCTACTGTAAACACTCTGCTGGGATAAGTGCGGCAATATGTAGGTGACCTCGAGGTCTCTGCGATGATCATCGGTATAATGGTATGACCCTCCACGAGAGCTCTCCTTTGCCATAATGTGGCAGATATCTAGCTCATCCATGTCTGCGTGGCATGTAGGCGTATGATAATCGCGCAGAAAGCGATACATCTACTACTCTGGTGAGCATGATGATCCTCGGTGTGGTGAAATCCCGGAATGCCGTGCATAGTTATCCTCGAGCCAAACACATCAAGCGAAAGCTTTGGGATATAACATGGCGGGATGTAATCTCATCTGCACCACTCTGCGCCTCAATCTGTGAGAGTCATGAGCTGTCTCTACTCATGTCTCCCATCACCGTATACACATGAGAGTGCATCCGGTGGCGGCATCGTCGATCGTGCATACTCCTCCAAAGTAGAGTCGACTCACGGGTCCCAAATCGGAATACTGTGCCATCCGGTACCCGGTGCTCTAGCATACCCTCTACAAATCTGGAGGAACACGAAACATCGGTAAAGGTCATAGTATCTTTGCGACCAAATCATCTACGATCACCGTATGCGATGGTGATATACTATCATACCATGGCGCATACCGGCTACCACCGTAAATGGTGGGGTATGATCAATCTGACTAAGCTGTCGAAGAAGAAGACATACATGCGAGGTGTGTCATAAGACCGAGAAGGGTCGATCTTTGAATATCTCTGGACATACATACATATATAACATAACATAATAACATGCATGATCTGATAGATGGCAATATGATATAGGGAATGGAAAGCGTACATACATTCCTAAGTATATCATCATCTAATACATCTCTGTCTGACTAAAATCTGAGGAAATGGGGTGAAGCTACCCAACATACAACAGAGGCTATCAAAAGAGAGATGGGGGAAAAGAAATACATCGAGAAAAAATCAAAGAAATAGCGAGAAATACATCGAGAAAAATGTACATCATGTCGATCACATCATCGATCTTTATCCACTGATGTAACTCCTCTGAGTCACTTGGATCTCTATCTACGGGGATGTCGAGAGCCAATCTGAAGGAGGATCTGCGCCGGCAAAACCATATGGGTCACTGAGGGACCCGGCGCTTGAGCTGGAAGGATCAAAAGTATCTACCTCTGCGGGATCTACGCCCAAATCTTGAATGAAAAGATGTGGTCGGTCCATTTGCCGAAAGTCGATCTGTCGATCGTGTCACATGAGTCGGATCTCGACGACACGAGGCTAGCCGATCCATCATCATCACGGATCTGGAACCATATCCCCATAAAGCTGTGTGGCGCGGGTGCGAGCTCCAATCGTGCGAGGATCCACCAATCTTTGGAACATCTCACGAGAGCGGGGGCCCTCGACAATGTAAAGCCGTCGATCCCCATCAATGGGATGTCGATGATGGGTGGCTGCAAAAGCAGGCCCGATAACGCTGGCGGGAGGCAAGATCGGCATCTGGATCTCTCTGTAGTGCTCCTAATAGCACGCTCTCTAAATAGAGCTCCCATCCTCCATACGTGAAGAGAGGAATCCTGTGGGTGGAAATGGCGTACTCTACTCGGTCGGTACCCATCCTCAAAACCGACTCCCAAATGCTCTCGAGTAGGGAATCCATGTGATGATGACATAATTTGTCGATAGCTTCATTTGTGGCGACAATGAGTGAAACCCTCAATGACGGGGACCTCGCTTGGTGTGGAATGATGCCATCTCGTCCTCGTGGATAGGTATCTAAACCTAACTGCGCTCACGGGGCGTAAACAAGGAAGCCTCTCATAGGCCCAAAGCAAAGCGCCGACACAAAAGGCAAACATCTGTTGTCGGTCGACACTCTTAACCCATACATGGGGAAAAAAGACAAGAGAAACACTCACCGGTGAAATGGGTAGAATCCTAACCACGCCTCGGTCAAGCCCTGCGATCGCATGCGCATTCCCACGAGGAAATAGGCAAAGGTGTAGGAACCCCATCATATACTCTCTCTATACGGTCCACGTGTCGAGTGGCTATTGATCAAAGCGAAAGACACCGTAGAGGAATTATCTCTATATAAGCGACCCTAATGATCATCATCGGGAACAATCGTAGAAGAATGCGGTCCACGACTCTCACATCATCGGGTATGGGCTCACTCAATAGCTTGCTTTCATAGCATCTACGCTCAAAGGACTGTCTGAGCAGTCCACGCCCTTGAAGCGCCATTTGGAACTCCCAACAAGGATCGGCGGCGGTGGGGGGGTGATATCCGCCGTCTGAGGCTTGGCTCCCCTCAAACTCCATACATGATAAGCGCCGATCCATCGGCGTCATCATCATCACCTCATGATCCAACAAATGAGTGGTGAGTGCAGGTGAAACCACCGCTTCGAGACAATGCCACGAGGTAACCCGGGGACAATGACGGGGTAGAATGGAGAAGAACCTCCGAATCCCGACCATGGACGATCGCTCTGTAGTCATCATGCAAAGCACGATACATAGAGTGGATGCTTAACCGAGTTCCCTCGAGGTTTGTGTGAAGCGGGAACCTACATCAAATCTGAGATCGACATCAGACTCCTTGACTCCTCATGATAGGAAATAAGGAAGATTAAAGATCTAACTTCATACCTCGTTTGCGTGCGGGTATCTTTGAAGGATCTACTCAAGTCACCTAGAAGATCTGGGTTTTGCCACTTGAATACTGGAAATTCCCTATAGGGAACACGTCTGCGGGGGGCGGGAACCTCGATCGGTGCATCCTCCTCCTCGTCCTCGACATTCGGCACTTGACGAATAGGACGTACCACCGCCTCTCATGAGCTGGCGAGGTACATCTAGCGAGCGGCGTTGAGGCTCTTCAAAAGCCCTCCTCCGTACATAGAAGTGGTCTGCGGGAACTACTCGGTGATCCGGATCCATGATATCACGGACAAAAAGTCTCTAAATCACCTCGAGAAAGGGTGTGGTAATTTCTTACACAGAGTCTTTTCAAAATGCATTCTATGATTACATGCATGCATGCATTGTTTTAACATACATCTCTGATGAGAGTTAAAATGCATGACTACCCAATACCTACATTTTGGGAAAATTTTGCCATAGTCCCCTTTGTAAATGGGACTATCCACATGCACATAGGCATGACTAGGTGGCCATTCGGTAGCACACCTATCTACGATCATATATACATCTGTATGCATCAATACATTGCGATAAAAAATCCGTAAGTGTAGTCTAATTACGGGATTATTTTGCTTGTCTACCTTTACTCATTTGTCCTCAAATAGGATAAGAAATAGCGGTAAAAAGGTTAATTTGGTATTTTTCAAAAGTCAAATTTTTTCACATCATTATATTGACATGGTTTAATACTAACATTTACTATGTTGAATATTTTTTATCAAGTCATATCGGCATGCATATTCACTACTATGTGTCTAAATGCATTTAAATGCGATAAGTCATTTTCAACGGATAGAAATTGAAAAAAAAATACATGTATGTGTTACCGGGATAGTGAAAGAGCGCTTATGCGGTGGCGAGAATATGCGAGAAAGTTGCCCGAACAATGAGATCGAAGAAGAGCTCTCGGATTTCCTTCGTTTTGCAACTTGAAAATGACTTATGAAAGCGACCGACCACTATACATAAGCACGGTGGCGGTAGCGAGGCTAACTCTTGGCTCTGCGAGTACACTGCTGGACCCCCCTACATGGGTCCCACACCTCGGCTCGCTCGATTAGAGTTGAAAAAGGAGGTCTCACAAAATTTGAAAAGGCGAATCGGGAATAAAAATGCTACAGCGATTAAGCGGATTAGCACTGAAATCTGGTTTCTTGTCGGTCGAGTTAAACTCCGTCGCCTCAGCGGTATTCACTGAATGTAGGGTATCTTATACCAATGAGCTCGACTTTTACAAACCATGCTCGGCAATACCCCAAAGGTCGATGCCGTCATTTGCGAAGTGACACCACCTAATCCCCGGGGAATTCTGAATGAAAAACCACGAAATATCGAACCTCCCCGGTGAAATTTGGATTACATGCGAAGTTATCAAACATCTACGTATCCCGGTGGGAAGTCACAACGCATATCTTTCAAACATCTCGTATCCCGGTGAAGTCGTCAATGCTATATCTTTCAAGCATCTACGTGTCCCCGTGAGGGTTACAATATAATCTGACCATTGATACACACATCGATGAAGGTCAAAAAGCAACCTTGACGTCATATCGGTAGATGGCAAATAAACCCATGAAGCTGACTTTCCCGTGAGGGTTACAAGATAATGCTACCATTGACACATACATCGATGAAAGTTAAAAAGCGACCTTGACAATGCACCCCGAGCGAGGATCTATCGGTGATACACACATCGCGAAGGTCGAGTGACCTGGATGGCAAACAAACTGTTGGCGATAACTTTCCGACAGTATGAGAGAATATGTTATACACATCCTCAAATAGACAAAGCCTTTATCCCCACGGATCTCTTTCACACAAGAGGTACCTCTATGGAGTATATAAGCGATTGTCTCAGGATTCAAGACTTTGGTGGTAGTCCCAGCGTCGACATCCTTGGGAACTTGGATCGAATGTCAAGTCATCATTTGATTGTCATCCCGGCGAGGATTACATGATGATCATTCATACATCTACATACATTTGCATCATGTTCTTTGCATATAGCATCATGTTTATCTTGCTTGCATTTCAAGTGTCTAGGATTCTTTATCCTATCCATGCCTTGCATTGCATGAATATGATAAAGAGGGGCATCTGTAGACACTCAAAATTTTTTGCACTCTATTACTAACATTGCGAGGAGGGTAGATTTAGTCTTTTGGAGAATAACCCTAGAAAGGCGACTTACATCCATTAGGATACCTAGGAAGTTCGATTTCAAACCCGAACACAAGCGGGAAGTGTCGTATCAACCGGAACACACACGAGAATGTCATTTCAATCTCGGAGATAACCCCAGAGATATGCGAGATCGAAAAAGGCAAGCAACAACACGAGAAGGCAGTTACATCTCGGCGATAACACCATGACGCTTCGGTTCGATCCGAGAGACAACTTTGGGAGTATAACCCCATCCTTGGTGATAGCCCAAGAGGATGCCATTGCGATTCGGTGATAACCCAAAAATGCTTGTTTCAAAACATATGCGATCAACTTCAATTCACACCTCAGATAACGAGGATGACGATGAACATCCACGGATAGCGATGAGGCATACAAACAAGTAGCCCAATCTCGAGATGTAACCTTGAGCAGCGTCGCTTTCCAGCTTAAGCGGCGATAATAACCCGGTGAGAGTCACAACGTCATCTCATCCACGTCAACAAGATGATATCGCGGCATACCAACAAGTAGTCAATCTAAAGTTGTAACCTGAGCGGCGTCTACTTTCAACTCAAGCGGCGATAACCCGGTGAGAGTCAAGCGTCATCTTGTTCCTTCAACAATGGCACGTCGTCTCAACACTTCATACATACATCCAACAATGTCCCACAGAAGCGAGGAATGACAATCGAGTGACTATTACGTGTGGCGATACTTTGGATAGAATTTGAAGCTTGAAGACCATGGGCATAGACCCTCTTCTCGACTTCGTACAACCTCTAATCCATGTCATTGCGTAACTCTCGACGACACGGCGGTCAGAAGAAGGTCGGATATACCTCGTTCGGATGCTCGGATTGAAGTTACTGTAAGTTCGAGCGGACATTACGGTGCATGAGTGCACGTCTCTACTGAGAGAGCCGGGGGACATGAGGCTCGGATCCACACGATGACCGACCAGTACAAGTACAAGCTGCGGTTATCGCTAGGTGTACTGCGACCATCGATCTATAAATATAGGTTGAAATTGACCATTTGGAGGAGGAGAGAAGGAAAAAAGCGAGGAAGCCACATCCATTTTACTCTGCATACACATCTTTTGAGTGTTTCCTCTTCTTTTAAACATTAGTTAGCTCACATATAGCTATCTTTTATCCGTGGGGGTGAGTGTTTATCCATTTAAAGTCATAGAAAGTCTACTTTGGCATTACTTGTAAGCCTTCTTACATTTTATAAAGCCTTCTTCTCATATAGCACACTTTTATTATACACATTGAGAGTCGTGAGTCGTGTTGTGTGTGTTTGCGGACTTTTGATTAGTGGTTTTCATTTACATATATATATATATATATATATATATATATATATATTTCATATATATGGACTAACATTATCGAGTTATGCCTCGATTGAGCCTGAACTTGATGCGGGCGTTTAATTACTTTTTATATATATATATATATATATATATATATATATATATGTGGTGGGACTACATACGATGAGCACAGATTTTATATCCAGGTGCATTTAATTGCTATATATATATATATATATATATATATATATATATATATATGTATTGTTGTCGGACATATATCAGATGAGCACAGATTACACACATCGGTGCATTCTTTACTTTTATATATATATATTATATATATATATATATATATATATTTATATTCTGTCGGGACACTGGAGTTTCCTCGTGGCTTTTTTACTTTTTTTACATTACATTTAATCTTTGGAGTTCACTTACGTGGCGGTTGATCTTTTTTAACTTTATTTACATTTTTCATCTTGTCTTTGGAGTTTACTTACGTGGCGGTTGATAGCATTCTTGCTTTATTTACATTTCGATCCCCATGGAGTTGCTTTGTGGTGGTTGATCATGCAAACATATATATATATATATATATATATATATATATATATATATATATATATATCGCTTTTATATATATATATAACTACTACTTGCTTTCCATACAAATTGCGATATCATGTGAGCCTAGGAATCATGTGATCGAGTTGAGTTTCTTGAATCTAGATTGGTTCCCATGATGGACATTTTCAATTTATAAGCGACTTTGTACATTATTTTACTGATTATACGAATTTCCTTGGATGGTTGTCATGCCCATGAGGAGTTCGACACTTCTTTGTATATTATTTTCTCGAGAATGCTTCGCATCTCGAAAATAAAAGCAAACAAATGGGACATTTAATAATAAAATGGAAGTATGAAAAGGTCTCAATTCTATTGAGCACGGGGTTTGAAAAACCTCTTTTACAAAACTTCATTGCTATATCTTGGTTAAAGCTGAATTTTTCTATAAAATTCAAACCTTGTGTATATAGGTGTGACGAGGCCTCGCACTACTTTCAAATAATTGCACATTGATCCACACACACACACACACACATTAATAATATAATAATTTCTTTGAAAAGTGGTGGTCTTCCCTCCGCGTAAGTGGTAACACGGATGTCGGGGTGCTAACACCTTCCCTCGCATAATCAAGCCCCGGACCCAAAATGAATCTCGGTTTCACTTGTTTTTTCAGACCCGTTTAGCGACATGAGAATCAAGAACAAGGTTGATGGACACTAAAAAATCTCGGCGTCGACCGATTGCGTTAGTGCGACGATTAAATACACCAATGGCGACTCTTAAAGTTTAATCGTCGACATTATACATATTAAGGACCTTTTTCACTTGTTTTTTCAAACAAATCTCACATTAACATGAGAACACCAAAGAACAAGTAACGAAAAAGGCGGAATGACATGGTTGCGCTTATTGACCCAATTCCAGGATGTGTTTGCATGGTCTCATGAAGACATGGTGGGTTTGTCCCGCGACATTGTTCTTCATCACCTTCCCATTAAAGAAGGATTCAAGCCCGGTTAGGAAAAAGCTCGAGCGATTGAAACACGAGTGGAGTTTAAAAGTCAAAGAGGAAATTGTGAAACAATTTCAAGTTTGGCATCATCATGGTGTCTACATATCCAGGAGTGGATATCAACATTGTTCCCGTGCCTAAACTAGGGGAAAGGTGCGAGTCCTGCGTGGATTATTGGGATTTGAACAAAGCTTTCCTTAAAGATAGCTTTCCGTGCCTTTTATCCACATTCTTATTGACAATCTTGCTCAATACGACATGTACTCCTTTCTTGATTGCTTTGCGGGTACCATCAAATTATGGTTCTTTGAGGAAGATCGTGAGAAAAGCGCTTTCATCACGCCTTGGGGAACTTTTTTGCTGACTGACGGTTGTCATTCGGTCTCATCAACGCCGGGGCAACCTATCGGTGAGCTATGATGGCTCTTTTCCACGATTTAATGCACAAAGAGATAGAGATCTACGTGGATGACATCATTAGCAAATCCCGGAAGGAGGATGACCACTTAGACCATCTCAAAAAACTTTTTAACAGGTTGCATAAGTACAACTTGAAGTTGAATCCCACCAAGTGCGCCTTTGGTGTTAAGTCAGGCAAGTTGCTAGGCTTCCTAGTCAGCCACAAAGGAATTGAACTGGATCCTACCAAAATCCAGGCAATCAAGGAAATGCCCATTCCTCAGACAGAGAAAGAAATACGGGGATTTTTTGGAAGGATCAACTTCATTAACAGATTCATTTCTCAACTCATAGCAACCTATGAGCCTATCTTCCAATTATTAAGGAAGAACTCATCCATGAAATGGAACGATGAGTGTCAGAAAGCCTTCCTCACAATCAAAGAGCAACAGATTAATGCTCCTGTTTTGGTACCTCCCAGGGATGATCTTCCCCTGTTTATGTACCTGTCCATAAATGACAATGCTATGGGTTGCATGCTGGGGCAAAAAGACTATAGAGGCCAAGAATGAGCTTTCTATTACCTTAGCAAAAGATTCAGCATCAGTGAACACAAGTACACTCTGATCGAAAAGACTTGTTGTGCTTTAGCATGGGCTTCCATAAGGTTACAACATTACCTCCATGGTCACACAACCCATCTCATATCCTGCGTGGATCCTCTCAAATATGTATTAAATAAACCCATACTGAATTATTGACTGTCCAGATGGCAGTTGATCCTACAGCAATTTGACATCGTCTACGTGACACAAAAATCTGTCGAAGGTCAAGGAATTGCGGATCAACTGGCCGCCGCACCTGCAGGGGATTACAAACCCTTGGAAACATACTTCCCCGATGAAGGGGTAATGAAAATTCAGCTGCAACATCAGTACGATACATGCCATGCGTGGAGAATGTATTTTGATGGAGTATTAACATACGAAGGCTCGGGAAGTGGAAGCAGATTTTAATATCCGAAGTGCAGGGGAGCGATATCCGTCGTAGTCAAATTATAATTTGTCAGCACCAACAACACAGCTGAGTATGAAGGCTGTATCATGTGGCTAAAACTTTCCCGTTCAATGGGCATCAGGCAGTTAACTATCTTTGGTGATTCCGAATTGGTAATCAAGGAATCCACAGGAATCTATCAAACCAAAGAATTACATTTCTTTGCCTTACCATCGTGTTTTCTGAGATGGCTTTGGAGTTGAAGAAATTTCCTTTCTACACATTCCTCGTAACAGGAATGATTTTGCAGACGCATTAGCAACGTTGGCCTCCTTGGTTTACATACCTGACAAGGAAAACATGCCAAGCATCACCTTTACTCTGCAAAAAGACCCAGTCTATGGGAATTACGTTGGAGAATTATTAGATGAGCTACCTCCCATCCACAATCCTTGGTATCAACACATCAAGGAATATCTGCGAGATGGATTTACACATTAAGGCGAGCCTAACTGAGAAGAGGCGGATTCATCGACTTGCTATGAAATTCTACCTGAGCAGAGATGCACTCTACAAAAGAGATGCAGGATTAGGTCTCCTCAGATGTTTAGACAAAGACCAAGCTCAGAGACTCATGGATGAGATCCACGGTGGAGTATGTGGCCCACACATGAGCGGACTCCTACTTGCCAAAAAGATTCTCAAAACGGGACATTATTGGCTTACACTCAAAGATGACTGTGATGATCACGTCAAGAGATGCTCCACAATATGAGTTCGCCATGGCCCTTCTCAATGTGGAGAATGGACGTGATCGGGCCCATCGAGCCCAGAGCCAGTAATGGTCATCGATTCATATTCACCATGATCAACTACTTCACCAAATGGGTAGAAGCAGCATCCTTCCCCAAGGTCACTAAAGAAGTTATTATTGTTTTCATTAGAAACAATGTCATCTGTTGATATGGACAACCAGAGGTCATTGTGTCAGACAATGCTAAGAACCTCAACAACAAAATGATGGAGGATTTATGCAAAAAATTCCACATCAAGCATCTCAACTCCGTCATCTACCGACCAAAGATGAATGGTGCTGTTGAAGCGGCTAATAAAAACATCAAAAAGATCATGCAGAAAATGTCGCTTGATCACAAAGGATGGCCTGACCTCTTGCCTCTAACTTTATTAGCCTACAGAACTTCCATGTGAACTTCCACTGGGGTAACCCCCTACTCATTAGTCTATGGTATGGAAACAGTGCTCCCCATAAAAGTTAAAATGGAATCCCTCAGAGTATTGATGGATGCTCAATTGGATGAAGACCTGTGGGTACAAGATAGGTATCACTAATTGTCTCTGATAGACGAAAGGCGAATCGCGAAAATCTTCCATGGTCAGTTATATCAGCAAAGGATCGCACGATCCTACAACAAAAAAGTCCGACTACAGCAATTCAAACAACATGACTTGGTTTTGAAGAAGATCATTGAAAACCAAGATCAATATAAGGGAAAATTCGCTCCTAACTGGGAAGGCCCATTTGTTGTCAAAGAAGTATTGACAAGAGGTGTTCTCAGATTGCAGGAAATGGATGGCAATGAATTTTAATAGCTTATCAACTCGGACACCGTGAAACGGTACTATGTCTGAAGTAACCATCAAACAAATATCCTGGTTTTGATCCTCAAATCACTAGTGATTCCAGTTTTGAACCCTTTCTACATATTTTTCTGCCCCTCAAGGAAACATACACTTCAAGCCAGCAGCCTGGTTTCACTTCATTTCAAACCTTTCATACAATCTCGGTTATCCTGAAGATGAGATTTAACCTTTCACAATTTCGGTTATCCTGAAGATGGGATTTAACCTTTCACACCTACAGTTTATCCTGAAGATGGGATTAAACTTTTCTACGCTTGCAGTTTGTCCTGAGGACGGGATCAAACTTTTTACACACTTGCAGTTTATCCCCATTATGGGATCAAACTTTCCTCTCCCCATGATATAGCTGCGCATGGGATTTACACTTCTCTTGACTTCAATTCATCACGAGGGGCGAACTACGTCGACCCGATCTCCACGATACCGGGAAGTGCGTGGCAACCATATGCTATATGGTCCGGTCATGATAAAGAAAAAACAACAAAAACATTTCTACCTTTTCTCTACAAAACAACAAAAATAACAAAAATACTTCTACACCTATACGCCTTTCGCATTGACGTTGAACCTCTACACTAGGTTTGAACTACGCAGACTTGATCTCCTCTTGATAGGAGTGCGTGGCGACCATTCATGGTCTTGATCTAACCCTACTAGAACAACATACTTGTCTCACGCAGTCTTTAGGATCAATCTTCAATTTGCCCCATTTCATCGGGTTTGAGATCAAAGGGATGGAATTACCCAACCTCTTCTCACAAATAGAAGATTCGGTGACCATCTAAAGCTGTGATCGTGCCTCAAAGAGCAATACCAACCCATAAGAAATGGAATTAACTAGGCTTCTAACAAATAGAAATCTTGGCGACCATCGTGGTGCGGTCGATCTCGAGAGAGGAAGAAACCATCCTCCTCTCCAATTTTCCATCTGAGATACCGGTCCCAAGACACCAAAGATGGTAGGGATACGAAATCAATGATCCATTACGAGAGATCTTGCGGCGTCTCAATGTCCATCTATCGAGGATAAGTTGAGAATGCATCAAGATCACAAGGCCACTAGAGAAAGCAGGCAAATATCAAGCAAGTATCAAGGCATAACTAAAGGGAAGTGAATCAAAATATATTTCCACGCCATATATATCTTGTTTGATATATACATCATGTGTTGTACATGAAAAATGGCTAAACTAGTGCATGCGGGGAAAATATAAAGCTATCTCTGAGATTTGTATGTATGCGGACTATCGGATCTAACATAGCATCCCTCTCGAAGGCGGAGGTAGTGCAAGCTATGAAGCTCCTGCGTGATATAAGGGTATCTACACGAGCTAGCAGATCAGAGGCTAACTGCATGGTGGCAAAATGCTCATCAATGTAAGTTCTCATGTCGGCCAGACTGACAGTCATCTGGGATCTAATGGAAGTGCTATTTGTAATGGCCACATCCCTAACAGATAAGGCGGCATCCCGCTCTCCAATCAATACATCCCTGGCTAATCTAGCTGAAAGTAGTATGCACACAAGCCAATCATGTTTGATGATAAAGCATATACTTTGAAACAATCTTATTCATTTATTAATAAAAAGTATTAATTTATTAAAGGCTTTTAATTATCTACATGATGCTGTTTTATAATATGTGATAAACCCATAGTTTTAAGCAATGCTTTTAGAATAATGATGATGATCATTCTAATGAGATCTAAATTCTTAGAAAGCTTAAAACTAAAATAGTTCCCAATCATTGGATTACTAAATTGGGGATTAGTGAATCAGGATAGATTGGTACATACGTTGCTTGCTCATTGGATGAGGATGATTGATCTCATGATCATTTGTGTGGGAACACTAAAGCAAGTATGTAGGTGCTTATTAGAGAATAAGTTCCTTTGAGCATTGGCTCGCTAAGGAATACCTAATGGAGTTTTACTTACTGTCGATAGGAATTCTGTAGTGATAGTAGTACAAGTGATCCTTGGACTTGAGATCATCATAGTATCTTGTGTATGATGAGTTATACTTTGACTTATTCCTTAAGACCCTTAGGGTATATCAAAGGGTATGCTTGGGTATAATAAGTTGTACATGGAGATAATGTATGATCGATAAAGAATCTACCACTTCTAATAAAAGAAGAGAAATGTCTATGTGATTCGATAAATTACAACCCAGTAGTCCTTGGCGGCGAGAATGAAATTAGAAAGGAGTTTCTAATTTGCATTATTTGAGTTAATGCATTTAAGGATCGAAATATATATAATTAAATAAAATAAGACTTGTGGTAATTCCATGTCTTATATTTAATTGGGACATTGTATGGTGGAAGGATTGAATTGTCACGGTAACTATTTACTCGAAAGGTTCTTTTATGATTAATGTTGAAATCTATATTATACGGAAAATCGTTGATCATTAGGGAGAACTTATCCCTATTGTAGAATAAATATTATTTATTTAAATAAATTAATTGTTTAATTTATTTATTTAAATAAGATTAAATTATTCTAATTGATTTATTCACAATAGGTTTAATATGGAGAACCTAAAAGGGTCACACCATAAAAGGAAGAATAATTATTTAAGAAGTTAATGGCATAATCGTAATAATATGTTAAGTATATTTAATTTAATCTATGGTGATAGAATAAATTAAATAGCTTAATATTATTATTTAATATTTTAGAAATATTAAATATAAATTAATAAGAGAGTCTTATTAATATTATTACAATTATTATTATTATTATTTTAATTTCTAAAAGAGTTTAGGAATTAATTTAATATAAGTACTCTCATTTATTCCTAATAAGATTAGGGAGGAAAATTAATTAAAGGAGTTTAATTAATTATCCCTAATAAGATTAGGAGCCCATTTAATTAAAAAATTTAATTAAATAATACCTTATTTTAATTGTTAGGTGACATAATATCTTTATAAGAGGGTCTTATATTTGATATCGATAATCGTACGTAATAATTCAATAGTTGGAGAATGCGTTTTTTTTCTATAGAGATAGAAAACTAGGGTTTAGCCAACCACCCATCTTCTTGAATTCTTCTTCTTCCTTGGTGGATCACCTCAGAGGCCAAACACTTGGGTGGCTAACGTTGATCGAAAGGAAGGAACCAAACCCGGTGGATTCAAGTTGAGCGAAAGGATTTGGAGGTGAACTTGTACACGAGGAAGCTCGATCTTGAGGGTATGATTTTATTCTTTATCTTTTCGTTTAATTAATAATTGTACATAAAGGGTGATCCGGGTATATGGTTTGTAAAATTTTAAAACTACGATTTTTACGTTTAAAAGCTTATTTTTGCAATTTGATTGCGTTCATGAATATTACAAACCTAACGGTGGCATCGAGCCAAACCTTTATGCGAATTATTAATTGTTTTAATTTGATATGTATATTGATATGTGTTTAGAACAATTTAATTGGGCATAATTTAATTGTATAAATATAAAAAAAAAAAAAAATAAAAAAACTTTTCTTGCATTCACGATTCCATATATGCCAACAATGTGAACCATGACTTGAAGTAGCGTGATATGATGGTAACACAAGTAATATAATTACTTACAGGATCATGATTAAGTAACAAATAATGGACTTACATTTTATTTTTGGGAATTATTTCAGGAATTCAGTTTTAAGTGGTTAGGATCTTATATATATATATATATATATATATATATATATATATAATATATATATAATATATATATATATATATATATATATATATATATATATATATATATATATATATATTTTAAATTTTATAATTAAAATAAAAGGTTTATTTTAATATTAAAATAAAGTAGTTTATTTTAATTTTAAAATTGGATTTCATCTTTAACTAATTAGAGTTGGAATTGGATTCCATGATAACTAATTGGAGTTGAAATTGGATTATATGTTTCCTTAAATAAATGAGTTTATTTAGATATGAAATAAGATTTCATATTATTCAAAAATAAAGAGTTTATTTGTGAATGAAAAAGAATCTTAATTTCCTTAAATAAAGGAGTTTATTTAGATATGAAATAAGATTTCATATTATTCAAAATAAAGGAGTTTATTTGTGAATAGGAAAGAAAATCAAGTGTTTCCTTAAATAAAGGAGTTTATTTAAATATGAAATAAGATTTCATATTATTCAAAATAAAGGAGTTTATTTGTGAATAGGAAAAGAAAGATAATCCGTGTTTCCTTTAATATTTTTTTTTACATGGAATTGGATTCCATAATTAATTAAAATAAAGGAGTTTATTTTGATTAATGATTTTGATTAAAATAAAATAGTTTATTTTATTCAAAATTGGATAAATTAAAATAAAATAGTTTTATTTTGATTTAAATTTGGATTAAAATAAAGGAGTTTATTTTGATTCAAAATTAGATTTTATACTAACTAAATTTGCCCATTAAATGATATCAATATATATATATTAAATGTTTATTATTCATAAGATGAATGTTATTTATTGATGCATATGGTGATGTGTATGATAATAAATGGGATTGATTATGGACTATTGACCGATATGATTGGATTTTATTTTAGTTGGATGCATGAATGTATGGGTTTTATTAAATGGGAATTCTGCATTGCCTCGTCTTCTCTAATTTTTCTTAATGTAAATTCTATCTCCCTCTATGTACTTCCCTTTATTTGCGATCAAGGTTTCTATTTATTTTAAATAGTTTTGTAATAGGAATAGTTAGAATTAATTTTGAAAAATTGAGAGATCGAGGAAAGGAGAGGAGCAAGGAGGCGCTTGAAGACCCGTTTGTAATGGAGCAGGGTTTAAATGTAATAGTTATATTTAAATATTATTTCTTGCACCCCTAGGGTTTGACCTTTTGGTTCACTTGGTGGCTCTAGTGAGACAAACTAGAATAAAAGTCCATAATCAATTCAAGGGTAGAATATAGTATTCTATATGTGCATGCTTATACTATATATATTATATATTATGCAAACATGCTTTGCATGTTCATTAATATATTGTATTATATATATATATATATATATATATATATGTGTGTGTGTGTGTGTAAATGCATGCTAAACAAGATGAGACAAATTAATAACAAACCCTCAATTTTTTATATTAAGTCCTAAGCGTTCAAAGATATTTGGAATATCGAGCGTAAGCCTTCTAGCATGATAAAATTAATAGAGTATTAAATATTTAATATGAGTTTGTTGTGTCACCACAAGGCAAGTATTAAGTATTTAAGATGTTAATTTATCACATTTGATGCTTATAAAGAAAATTGAAAATATTGTTTTGTTGTGTCACCACAAGGATGATATTTTTCTTTTTTGAATATATGGAGTGCTAGGTGGGACTTAACTTGGATAATTTTGATTTGGATGTGCCACCACTTGATCAAAATAATCTAAGAGGCAAAAGAAAAGGAGTTGCATAGTTGATGTAATTGACAAAAGTTGTCTACCTATTTATTTATATATAGTTTGTTGTGTCACCACAAGGCTATATACATTTGAAATGGGATCCTTATTCTCACTAGCAAATCTTTAATTAGATTTTTTGCCGAACTATATAAGTGAGGTAATATAGTTTGAAGAAAATAGTGGGAGATACCAATTTAAAACAAGACCTAAATTATTTTGGTAATTAATAAAAAGAATGTATGTTAAAATGTTGTTAATTACAAATTCATTTACTGAAATTTTACAATGTCTAAATTACTATCACTGCGAAGCATATTAGATGTTATTTAATCGGGCCAAATTAAGCGGATTGGTTAAGGAATTTGAGAATAGTTCTCATTTAAAAAGCTATCTTATATCCTTAATATCGCCTATCTCGCAATGGTTGCAGATAATGCCTACGAGGAAGAGATTGCTACTTTTAGAAAGTGGCAAGATGATGCACTGATTGGCTCAATGCATCATGCTCGCATCCATGAGATATGAGCTTCGGCGTCGACATTAAACTATGGATGCTCCTACTATATTCATGCACATCAAGTAGTTGATGGTGAGGAAATGGGGTGATAGATATCGGATATCTAAGGAGCTCTTAGATCTAGAATGGTTAATGGCACTATAGTACAAACAAAAAGTTCTTAACATAATCAATTTGATTGATCAATTAGGACATTGGTTTTGTCATGGATGGAGAGTTGAGCAAGATTTGATCTTGCACTCACTCCGGACTCCTTTCACAATTGTTGTGAATTTTTCATATGAACAAAGCTAGATATCGACCGTTGATTTGCTTAACATGTTGAAAAATGTTGAGAGTCACTTTCAACCAAGAAAGATCAAGTCTTCTTGGTAGGGGCCAAAGGATCTTACGAAAAGAAGAGCGATTCAAAGAAGGTAAATAGAAAGGCATAAACAAAGGATAATAAGAACAAAAGCGTCACGGATGGATAGCAAGGAGTTTGCTTCCTTTGCAATAAGCTTTGGACCTTTGGAAAGAAGCTGCGAAGAAGCATCTTGAGAGGCTAACCAAAGAAGCTTAGTGAAGTTTCGGTTTACAATCTGATTTTTGTTCATGATTGAAATAAATTTTTCTTTAAGTCGAGGTTCTACTTGGGTATTGGATCTGACTTTGGTTATCATAAATATAGATTTATGAAGGACCAAGAAGTAGAAAGCTAAACAAATATAAGTAATCTATGTTGGGAAATGTAGCAAAGGTTGCCATATTAGCCATAGAAACTTATAGTTTAGCAATGCTACGGGCAAATCTATTAAGTCGATAAGTTGTTATTGTATTCAGAGTTCTTGTTAAAAATATTATTTCCATTTTATTGTTGGACAATGAAATCTTTGGTATTATAATTAAGAACAATTGTTGTTCTATTTATAATAATAATGTTTTGTATAAATTTGGAATATTACTTAATGGATTTTGTATACTTGACTTACATGAAAATAATTTTGCATATTGAACAAATTAGTATAAGAAAAGGAGATGATCATTCAAAGAGTTGAATGTATGTATTTGTTGAAATACAAGTGTGAATTATTTGAAAGGTTCAAAGAATTTGAAGTGAAACAAATTGGCAAAATATTAAGATTCTTTGATTAGATCGAGGAATAAATACTTGTGCAATAAGTTTCTAGATCATCTCAAATGGTTTTCTCATAATGGACACCTCATGATACGTAATAATTGATTGATGTATCTAAAAGGAAAAATCATACCTTGTTGGACGTAGTGCGGTCCAAAATGATTTCTGAGCATTCCGGTATCCTTCTAGGATCATGTCCTAGAAATGGTTGCATATCTAAGAAAAGGTAACCTCAAAATCCAGCCCCAAGACTCCATAAAAGTTATGGACAGGGAGGATTCCTAATCTTAAGTATGTTAAGATAAGGGGTTGTCAACTTATGTGAAAAGGTTTCAAAGGATAAGCTTGGGACAAGATTTGACAAAATCTGATTTGTGGGACATCCTAAAGTAAGTTTAGGGTATATGTTCTATAATCCTACTTAGCAAAAGGTGTTTGTTGCGAAACACGGCGCCTTCTAAGATAAATGTGTTTATTATTGAAGGGACTAGTGGGAGGATAATAGATCTTGAAAGTTCAAGAACCACAAAACATTATAACTCAAATAAGAGGAACTATAGATAGACCTATTATACAATTGAATCGTAAATGCGGAATAGTCTTGAAGATACCTAGGAGGTATGGATTCATCATGGATGATGATGATGAGGTACGCATAGAAGATCATAGAAGATGATGATCGAGTTACATCGATGAGGTAAGAGTTTTAGATGTGTATGAAAGAATTCGATTGTTTGATTTTATCTTGAAATTTCTAGTATTATATGTTGATATATACTACGGATGAGGAATTACATACCAATGCTACAATCGGTAAAGATAAAGTTGTCTAAACATTCCTCCATGAATGATTTGGGAAGAGTATCTTAATTGGGGATATAAATCTATATAGATAGATTTAAAAGGATGCTCGACTTAACCCGAGGCGTATATTCATTTGATGCTAAAAGTCGTTTAGCATGGCAAACTCAAGAGATGTCTCATGTCGATGAGCTATGAGTGTATCTCTCTTAATAGTCCCCACAGACTCTCGAAAAGAGAGGTCGCATAAGTGACAATCATGTATCTGAATGAAATGTACGAGACACGATGTTGATCGGTCATATTATGGAGAAGTTCACTATGAGTTAGTGAAAAAAACATCTTAAAGTGCTTAAATCGGCACTAAGGATGTGATCATATTCATGGTGGGTCTAAATTAAAACTAGAGGGCTTAATGGACTCAAGTTTTCGAGACGAGACCAAGATGATGAGAAAATCCACTTTAAGGTAAAGCGTTATCTTGAGCGGTAGTGCGATGAATTGGAAAGGTTCCAAATAGAAAAGAGTTCTTTGGTTTAGTGATAAAGATAAAGTATATAGCTATAAATGAAAGCTATGAGTTGATTGTTTGGATTAAAAGTTCATTCTGAGAACTAGGAATAGTTCTAAGTCTCATCTTGGATCTAAACATGTGTTGTGGCACTTTCATTTGATTATTAGAATCATTGAAAGATGGGAAATCACTATAGAGATAGTGGACTCTCATGAACAACATTACATATCCATTAACTAAAGTTTATCCAACAACGGGATAATCGTCACTTAGAGAAGAAGAGTATGAGATACCATGGCGATTGGCTTTAGTGCAAGTGGGAGATTGAAAGTAGTATGCACACAAGCCGATCATGTTTGATGATAAAGCATATACTTTGTAACAATCTTATTCATTTATTAATAAAAAGTATTAATTTATTAAAGGCTTTTAATTATCTACATGATCTTTGTTTTATAATATGTGATAAACCCATAGTTTTAAGCAATGCTTTTAGAATAATGATGATGATCATTCTAATGAGATCTAAATTCTTAGAAAGCTTAAAACTAAAATAGTTCCCAATCGTTGGATTACTAAATTGGGGATTAGTGAATCCGGATAGATTGGTACATCGTCGTTGCTTGCTCATTGGATGAGGATGATTGATCTCATGATCATTTGTGTGGAGACACTAAAAAGCAAGTATATAGGTGCTTATTAGAGAATAAGTTCACTGAGCGTGGCTCGCTAAGGAATACCTAATGGAGTTTTACTTGCTGTCGATAGGAATTCTGTAGTGATAGTAGTACAAGTGATCCTTGGACTTGAGATCATCATAGTATCTTGTGTATGATGAGTTATACTTTGACTTATTCCTTAAGACCCTTAGGGTATATCAAAGGGTATGCTTGGGTATAATAAGTTGTACATGGAGATAATGTATGATCGATAAAGAATCTACCACTTCTAATAAAGAAGAGAAATGTCTATGTGATTCGATAAATGACAACCCGAGTAGTCCTTGGCGGCGAGAATGAAATTAGAAAGGAGTTTCTAATTTGCATTATTTGAGTTGTGCATTTAAGGATCGAAATACATATAATTAAATAAAATAAGACTTGGCGGTAATTCCATGTCTTATATTTAATTGGGACATTGTATGGTGGAAGGATTGAATTATACGGTAACTATTTACTCAAAGGTTCTTTTATGATTAATGTTGAAATCTATATTATACGGAAAGTCGTTGATCATTGGGAGGCTTATCCTATTGTAGAATAAATATTATTTATTTAAATAAATTAATTGTTTAATTTATTTATTTAAATAAGATTAGAATTATTCTAATTGATTTATTCTGTAGGTTTAATATGGAGAACCTAAAGGGTCACACCATAAAAGGAAGAATAATTATTTAAGAAGTTAATGGCATAATCGTAATAATATGTTAAGTATATTTAATTTAATCTATGGTGATAGAATAAATTAAATAGCTTAATATTATTATTTAATATTTTAGAAATATTAAATATAAATTAATAAGAGAGTCTTATTAATATTATTACAATTATTATTATTTTAATTTCTAAAAGAGTTTAGGAATTAATTTAATATAAGTACTCTCATTTATTCCTAATAAGATTAGGAGGAAAATTAATTAAAGGAGTTTAATTAATTATCCCTAATAAGATTAGGAGCCCATTTAATTAAAAAGAGTTTAATTAAATAATACCTTATTTTTAAATAGGGTTGACATAATATCTTTATAAGAGGGTCTTATATGGGATATCAATATATCTACGTAATAATTCAATAGTTTGGAGAGTACGCTTTTTTTCTATAGAGATAGAAAAACTAGGGTTTAGCCAACCACCCATCTTCTTGAATTCTTCTTCTTCCTTGGTGGATCACCTCTGAGGCCAAACACTTGGGTGGCTAACGTTGATCAAAGGAAGGAACCAAACCCGGTGGATTGAGTTGAGCGAAAGGATTTGGAGGTGAACTTGTGCACGAGGAAGCTCGATCTTTAAGGGTATGATTTTATTCTTTATCTTTTCGTTTAATTAATAATTGTGCATAAAGGGTGATCCGGGTATATGGTTTGTAAAATTTTTAAACTACGATTTTTTACGTTTTCGCTTATTTTTGCAATTTGATTGCGTTCATGAATATTACAAACCTAATACTAGCCTCGTCCCTCTCTATGAGGCGATATATCTCTCGTGAAGCAGGTCAACATCGATCCATTGACCTAGCTCGATCTCTATCATAGGTCATCGATCATAAACTCTGCTCCAAATATTGTGTCGAATCTTGAGTACTTGATGGCACTCGGGGTGGGAGAATCCATCACAAATCTTTGGCGGCCAAATGAATCAAATCATCGATGGGAATAATAACCCTCTCTATAGTCTCCTCATCGTCAAGATTAGTCCTGTGCTTTGTGGATCTGCGCGCATGGTAGATGCGATCTCTGTCTCCATCCATGCAAAATACTCTGCAGAACAACCTGGATGACTAACAGAAAACTCAGACAACTCTCGCTGATCCCAACATGCATACAACCTGGATTTGTACTCCGTTGATAAATGGTGCGACGCGAAGTGCTGACTCACTGCCCCCTCATACGGATGAAAATCCTGGAACTGGTCAAACTAACACATCACGGCCAGTGGGTGGTAAGTAATCATGCCCCTCAATCTAGCTAGAGGGAGATAATCCATGCCCGGAGCATGAGTAATGAAGCTGTAGGGTGAACTAAGCCCTGAACACGGTAATATGGCAAATGGATCTCTAATCCCTGCCAGAAAAGCTGACCATGATGCAACATCTGTACACTCCGAAGGCTGAAAGGAGTATGACATGGCTATATCATGGGTGAAACAAAACCCCCGCCGTCTAAATGTGCCAATCGGTCTCAAGTGTGACATAAACCACACATACAGCATGACCGAGCTACTGTAAACACTCCTACCGGATAAGTGCAGCAATATGTAGCTGACCTCAAGGTCTCTGCGATGATCATCGGTACAATGGTATGATCCTCCCTGAGAGCTCTAACTGCCATAATGACACTGATATCTAGCTCATCTATGTACCGCGGCATGAAGACGTATGACAATATGCACAAAAGTAGTACATCTACTCTGGCTGAACGCCAATGATCCTTCGGTATGGTGAAATCCCCGGAATGCCGTGCATTGCTGTCCTCAGAGCCAAACCTATCAGACAAGAAATGCTGGGATATAACATGGCCGAATGTAATCTCATACTGCACCACTCTGCGCCTCAATCCTGTGAGAGTCATGAACTATCTACTCATGTCTCCCATCACCATATGCACGCAAGGTCTGTCCAGAGGCAGCATCATCAATCGTACATACTCCTCCAAAGTAGGAGTCAACTCACGGGTCTCAAATCGGAATACCTGTTTGTCTAGTACCCAGTGCTCTAGCATGCCCTCTACAAATCCTGGAGGAACCTGAAACATCAATAAGGTCATAGTATGCTGCAGCAATTCATTTACGATCACCATGTCTGATGGTGATATACTATCATACCATGAGCGCATACCAGCTACAACCATAAATGGTGGGGTATGATCAATACGACTAACTGTCGAAGAAGACATCTGTACGGGCCGTGTCATAAGACCATCCAGGGGTCAATGCTGAATATCTCTGGACATACATATGCATAACATAATAACATGCATGATACAATAGATGGCAATATGATATATGGAATCAAAAAGCGTACATACATTCCTAAGTATATCATCATCTAATACATCTCATGCGGCTAAAATAGGAAATGGGGAAATGGGACGAAGCTACCCAAGGCTATAAAAGATATAGCGAGAGGAGGTGCTATCAAAAGAGATAGCAAAAAATACATCGTGAGGAAAAAGTCAAGAGTGTCGATGTCACATCATCGATATTGTCCACCTGATGTAACTCCTCCTGAGTCACTAGATCTCTATCTACAAGGATGTCGGCCGATCTGAGGAGGATCTGTCACTGCCGTGCAAAACCATATGGGTCACACGAGGGACCCGGCCTTGAGCTGGAAGGATCAAAAGTATCTACCTCTGTAGGATCTACGCCCAAATCTTGAATGAAAAGATGTGGAATGGGGTCCAGCTCCGAAAGTCGATCTGTCAATCATGTGTCACATGAGTCGGATCTACGACACGAGGCTAGCAAATCCATCATCATAACGGATCACGGAACCATATCCCCATAAAGCTGTGTGGCACGGGTGCGAGCTCCAATCGTACGAGGATCCACCAATCTTTGGAACATCTCACGAGAATAGGGGCCCTCGACAATGTAGAATCGTCGATCCCCATCAATGGGATGTCGATGACGGGTGGCTGAAGCAGGAGATAACGCGCTAGCAGGGAGGCAAGATCGGCATACGGATCTCTCCTGTAGTGCTCCTAATAGCACGCTCTCCTAAATAGAACTCCCATCCTCCATCTTTGAAGAGAGGAATCCTACGGGTGGAAATTATGTACTCTACTCCAGTCGGGTACCCATCCTTAAAACCAACTCCCAAATGCTCTCCAGAGTAGGGAATCCATGTGATGACATCAGCTGTTAATAGCTCAAGCTATAGGCGACAATAAGTGAAACCCTCAGCAACAAGGACCTCCGCCAGTATGGAATGATGCCATCTCCGTCCTCGTGGATAGGTATCTAAACCTACACACTCACAGGACGCAAACAAGGAAGCCTCTCATAGGCCCAAAACTGCCAACATAAAGGCAAACATTTGCTGTCAATCAACACTCTTAACCCATACACAGGAAAAGACAAGAGAAAACTCACCAGCAAAAATGGGTAGAATCTTAACCACGCCTCGGTCAAGCCCTGCGATTGCATGCGCATTCCCCTGAGGAAATAGGAAAAGGTGTAGGAACCCCAATCATACTCTCCTATACGGTCCACGTGTCGAGTGGCGCTGATCAAACCGATAGACACCGTAGAGGAATTATCTGCTATGAAGCAGCCCCTAATGATCATCAGGAACAATCGCCGAAGAATGCGGTCAATGACTCTCACATCATCGGGTATGGGCTCACTCAACAGCCCGCTCATAGCATCTACACTCAAAGGACCTGTACGAACAGTCCTGCCCTTGAGCGCCTTCGCCGAAACTCCCAATAAGGATCTGACGGCAGTAGGGGTGATATCCGCCATGCAAGGCACCAACTCCCCTCCAAACTCCATACCTGTGATAAACCGCCAATCCATCAGCATCATCATCACCTCACAGTAAAACAAATGGAGTGACTGAGTCTGGTGAAACCACTGCTCAGACAATGCCCTGAGGTAACCCCAGAGACAACGACGGGGTAGAATGGACAAGAACCTCCGAATCCCGGCCTTGGACGATCGCTCTGTAGTCATCATGCAAAGCACGATACATAGAGTGGATGCTAAACCGATTCCCTCAAGGTACGTGTGAAGCCAGGAACCTACATCAAATGCGAGATCAACATCAGACTCCTTGACTCCTCATTGATAGGAAATAAGGAAGATTAAAGATCTAACTTCATACCTCGTTTGCGTGCAGGTATACTGAAGGATGCCTACTCAAGTCACCCAGAAGATCTGGGTTTGCCACTTGAATACCTGGAAATTACTTACGGGGAACACGTACAGCAGAAGCAGGAACCTTGATTGGTGCATCCTCCTCCTCATCCTCGACATTCGGCACTTCAACCCGAATAGGACGTACCACCGCCTCCGCCAAGCGATGAGGCTGTCTAACAGAACGACGCTGAGGCTCTTCAAAAGCACTCCTCCATACACTAGAAGTGGTCCTGCGGGAACTACTCGGCTGATCCGGATCCATGATATCTGGATAAAAAGTCTCTAAATCACCTCAGAAAGGGTGTGGTAATTTCTTACCTGGATTCTTTTCAAAATGCATTCTATGATTACATGCATGCATGCATTGCTTTAACATACATCTACAGTAGAGTTAAAATGCATGACTACCCAATACCTACATTTTGGGAAAATTTTGCCATAGTCCCCTTTGAATATAGGACTATCCACATGCACATAGGCATGACTAGGTGGCCATTCAGTAGCACACCTATACACAGTCATATACATCCTGTATACCTCAAAACATTGCAGTAAAAAATCCGTAAGTGTAGTCTAATTACCAGGATTATTTTGTTTGTCTACCTTTACTCATTTGTCCTCAAATAGGATAAGAAATGACAGTAAAAGGAGTTAATTTGACTGTTTTAAAAGTCAATTTTTTTCACATCATTATATTCAGCATGGTTTAATACTAACATTTACTATGTTGAATATTTTTTATCAAGTCATATCAGCATGCATATTCACTACTATGTGTCTAAATCCATTTCATGCGATAAGTCATTTTCCAATGGACAGAAATTGGAAAAAAACACATGCATGTGTTACCGGAGATGATGAAAAACGCTTGTATGCGGTGGCGAAATATGTGAAAGTTACCCGAACTTCAGAGATCTAAAGAAGAGCTCTTGAATTTCCTTCGTTGCATGCAACTTAAAATGACTTATGAAAGCAACGACCACTATACATAAACGCGGTTGGCAGCGAGCTAACGTCTGGCTCTGAAGGTGTACTGCGGCCCCCCACATGGGTCCCACACCTCCGTCTTGCTCGATTAGAGTTGCAAAAGAGGTCTCCAATTTGAAAAGGCCAAATCGAAATAAAAATGCTACGCGATTGAGCGGATTAACTGAAAATCTAGTTTCTTGTCGGATTGAGTTAAACTCCGTCATCGCCTCGGCGGTATTCACTTGAATCACGGGTATACTATACCAATGAGCTCGGCTTTTACAAACCATGCTCGGCAATACCCCACAAAGGTCTGATGCCTTTACAACCCAAACCTCCCCGATGGGGGTTACAACGCGAAAAACCACAAAATATCAAACCTCACTGACAGGGGTTACAACACTGAAGTTATCAACATCTACGTATCCCCGGCAGGGGTCACAACGTATATCTTTCAAACATCTACGTATCCCCAGCGGGGGTCGCAACACATATCCTTTCAAGCATCTACGTGTCCCCGACGGGGGTCACAACGTAATGCAACCATTAATACGCACATCAATGAAGGTCAAGCAACCTTGACGTCATATCAGCCGATGGAAAGTAAACCAATCGAAGCAACTTTGCCCAGCAAGGGTTACAAGATAATGCTACCAATGACACATACATCAATGAAGGTCAAACTGCCTTGACAATACGCCCAACAGGGATCTATCCAGTGATACACACATCAACGAAGGTCGAGAAATGACCGGCAAATGACAACCTTTGTTGGCGATGCTCTCGACGATATAAGGGAAAATGTTATAAACATCCTTAAACAGACAAAGCCTTATCCCCACAGATCTCTTTCACACAAGAGGTACCTCTATAGAGTATAAACCAGTGTCTAGGATTCAAGACTTTGGTCGTAGTCCCAACGTCAACATCCTTGGGAACTTGGATTGAATATCCAGGTCATCACTGATTGTCATCCCAGCAGGATTACATGACAATCATTCATGCATTCTACATGCATTTGCATCATGTTGCTGCATATAGCATCATGTTTATTTTGCTTGCATTTCAAGTGTCTAGGATTCTTTATCCTATCCATGCCTTGCATTGCATGAATATGATAAAGAGGGGCATCTGTAGACACTCAAAATATTCTGCACTCCTACTACTAACATTGCAGAAGGGTAGATTCGTCTTTTGGAGATAACCCTGAAAAACAGCTTACATCCGTTCTGGATACCACTGGAAGTTTAGTTCCTACCCAGAACACAAACCAGGAGCGTCATGTTAACCCAGAACACACACCGGGAATGTCATTTTTGATCTCGAAGATAACCCGGAGATATGCAGATCAAAAGACCGAAAACAACACCAGAGAGGATAGTTCTGTCTCGACGATAACACCGCGACGCTCAGTTCTAGTCCCAGAGACAATACTGAGAGTAGCAACCCCATCCTTAGTGATAGCCCCAAGGGATGCCATTGCAGTTCCAGCAATAACCCCAGAATTTCTTGTTTCAAACATGTGCGATCAGCTTCAATCCAGATGACAGTGAGGCATACAAACAAGTAGCCCAATCTCAGATGTAACCCTGAGCAACGTCTGCTTTCCGCTTAAACCGGTGATAACCCCAGTGAGGAGTCACAATGTCATCTGTCCACGTCAACAAGATAATATCACGGCATACCAACAAGTAGTCCAATCTCAGCTGTAACCCTGAGCAACATCTACTTTCAACTCAAACCGATAATAACCTCGGCGTGGAGTCAAGCGTCATCTTGTTCCTTCAATAATGGCACGTCATCTCAACACTTCATACATACATACATCCAACAATGTCCCACAAGAGTTGAGGAATGACAATCCCGAGTGACTATTACGTGTGGCAGTACTTTAGATAGAATTTGAAGCCTAAAGACCATGGGCATAGACCCCTCTTCCTGACTTAGTACAACCTCTAATCCATGTCATTGCGTAACTCTTGACACCAGTGGTCCGAAGAAGGTTAGATATACCTCGTTCGGATGCTCGAATTAAAGTTCTACAAGTTTGAGCGGATATTATAGTGCATGAGTACACGTACTACGAGACAATGAGACCCGCAAGGCTCGGATCCACCACGACCGGTAGCGGTATAGCTGCATTGCTGCCATGGTGTACTGCTGACCATCGATCTATAAATATAAGTGGGGGTCACCCATTTGAGAGGAGGGAGAGAAGAAAAAAGGCGAGGAAGCCCTGTCCATTTTACTCTGCATACACATTTTTTGAGTGTTTCCTCTTCTTTGAACACTAGTTAGCTCACATATAGCTACTTTTTATCCGGCGGGAGCTGAGTGTATCCATTTAAAGTCAAAGAAGTCAACTATGGCAGCCCACTGTAAGCCTTCTTACATTCTATAAAGCCTCTTTCTCCTATTATCACACACTATTGTACACGTTGATAGTCGTGTGAGTGTGTTTGCCCGAACTTCGGTCTGTGGTTTTCATTTCAGTCTGTATATATATATACTAATATATGTATATATTTCATATATATAGACTAACATTATCGAGTTATGCCTCGATTGAGCCTAGACTTCGGTCTGGAGCGTTTAATTGCTTTTATATATATATACTTATATATATAAATTGTGGTCAGACTCTGTATGATGAGCCTGGATTTTATATCCGGTGCATTTAATTTCTTTTATATATATAATTATATATATAACTGTTGTCAGACATATCTGATGAGCCTGGATTTTACATCCGGTGTGTTTACTCGCTTTTATATATATATATATATATATATATATATATATATATATATATGTATGTATACATATATATAATTGTTGTCGAACATATCCGATGAGCCTTGGATTTATATCTAGTGCGTTTATTGCTTTTATATATATATTTGTACATATATATATATATATATATATATATATATATATATTATATATTCTGTCGAGCACGGAGAGTTTAGTTCGTGGCCATTTATAGCTTTATTTACATTCATTCTGCTTTTGGAGTTTACTTGCCGTGGCGAGTTGATCGCTTTTTCTGACTTTATTTACATTTTGTCCGACTGGAGTTCACTTCGTGGCGGTTGATCATGTCCATATATATATTTACGACTTATATATATATATATATATATATATATATATATATATAATCGCCATCGCTTTCCATACAAATTGCGGTATCATGTGATCTAGGAATCATGTGATCCTGAGGTTGATTCTTGAATCTAGATTCGGTTCCCATGATGGACATTCTTCAGCTGTAAGAAGCCTGTACATTGTTTTACAGTGTCTGAATTTCCTTGGATGGCTGTCATGCCCATGAGGAGTTCGACACTACTGTATATTATTTTCTCGAGAATGCTTCGCATCTCGAAAATAAAAGCAAATAAGCTGGACATTTAACAATAAAAATGGAAGTATGAAAAGGTCTCAATTCCAATTGAGCACAGGGTTTGAAAAACCACTTTTACAAAACTTCATTGCTATATCTTGGTTAAAACTGAATTTTCCTATAAAATTCAAACCTTGTGTATATAGGTGCGAATGAGGCCTCGCACTACTTTTAAATAATTGCACATTGATCCACACACACACACATATTCATATAATAATTTCTTTGAAAAGTGGCGGTCACCGTGGTAACACGGATGTCGGGGGGTGCCTAACACCTTCCCTCCGCATAATCAAGCCCCCGGACCCAAAATGAATCTCGATTTCACAGACCGTTTAGCGATTGTCGAATCTTCGGGTGATGTGCAAGCCTTTTCGGATTGCGTTGGTGCAACCGATTAAATACACCAACTGGCGACTCTTAAAGTCCAATCGTCGACATTATACATGTCGAACCTTTTTCACTTGTTTTTTCAAACAAAACTCACATTAACATGAGAACACCAAAGAACAAGTAACGAAAAGGGACACTAAAAAATCCCGACGTCGACACTTATATTGTGATTTCTGGATAAATTAAATTATAAACCTCATGCTTATTGATTACATAGATGGACTTGGTATGATTATGGCTAGGGATTATTCGGTATAGTCATGACCGTAATGTGACGAATGATGTTGTGACGCCCCCAAAATAGGTATACATCACCCATTTTGAGTCGTCAATAACATGGTACAGAAACAACTACAACTTATTAATACAACATAAAAACTGTGAGTTTAAATACAAATAATGCCATCTAGACAATATTCATACCCAAATAAGTCCTCATTATAATTATTGGTACATTATTTTACAAAAATGGTGAGGACTACTAAAACAACTTTCTAGAACCATCATTCCACACCCCGACTAGAACTCCCTACATTCTCGCCTCCTGAGAAGAAAAATGGAACAAAAAGGAAAAGGGTGAGCTCAACTAGCCCATAAAGAATATTATGACTAAGATAATATAGAACAAATTATTGTTAGTCTTCAACAGAGAAAAATCTGATAAAATACAATAGACAACAAATTTCAAATCAATATTCGCAGCAGAAATAATAATTCATAGATGAGTTACGTAGAGAATGAAATCTACTATAATCTATTAATTTAAAAGTCCATCATCATTATTTTATCCCTGTAACATCAATCAATATTCATCTTAAATCAAATATTAATCTTTGCACTACAGGCCAAAGATATTCATCGATTAGTCATGTTCATCTCAACACACATTCATCTTTGCACTACGGGCCAAAGATATTCATCGAAAATCAACCATCTTTGCACTTTCTGGGCCAAAGATATTGATAATATCATCATTTAGGGTGAGGATGATGAAAAATATTTTAAAAGAAAGCGAATCCGATTGAAACAAAAGAAGAAATATTAAGGATTAGATACTTTAAACAATCCGAGTTCAAAAATACTTCATAAATAATCATAGTGGAGTAAAATTTAAGAATGATCAAAACATGGATACAATCAAAGCTAGTATCCATAATAGATATTTTGGACAAAAAACAAAATTTAATTTTTACGTAAATAGTGTCGTATTTGTGAATAGTGTCAGATATCGTGAATAATTAGTGTCGTGATATCGTGAATAGAACCCAAACACTAAGAGACAAGAACTTCATAAGAAAAATACTATCAATATTAAAGATAATGATATCATTTTTAAAAAATAATATCCCTTACTAGAAAAAAAAAGAATAGTACTACATTGGAATATCGGATATAACGCTAAAGGAACTTGTGCAAGTATAGCAACACTCAAAGTATCAAAATACTCACAAGAATACTCGATAATATAGAGAGAAAACTTGAGTTTACGGTGTGATTTTCAATTCTAACCTAAGCACCCTATTTATAGAAAAATGCTTAGAACACCAAAGCAGCAAATTTAATAAAATAATATTATTTTTAATCAAAATTCCTACGCACACCTTTGAATCCGATTTCAGCCATTTAACACATTTATATCACATGTGGGACACTCACCAAAAACGTTTTTCTTTAAAAAAATAATTAAAACTTCAAAAATCAATTATTTTGGAACTTCGGAACTTCAATAATTCATAATAAATAGCCCTTTTATCAGAAAAATTCGAACCTTATGTCTTTTCCATAGGAAATTCCATTCTCAACAACTTATGTCTTTTCTAGTGTGATTTTCAATTCTAACCTAAGCACCCTATTTATAGGAAAATGCTTAGAACACCAAAATAGAAAATTTAATAAAATAAAATATTGAACAGTAATTACTATAACAATTATTGAGTAGTGCCTTCTTACGTAAGAATTAATAATTGGTGCAATACCATGTGCTACTGTGTTTTAACCACCGGGTATTCCAACAGTATTAACGGTAACAACTACGTTGTTATTTATAAACAACTTATACTTGTCGTTTTCTTCATCAAATCACTTTCCATTATGGGGCCCACATAAGGTTGTGCCATCGTACGAATATTCCTCGACAGTAAGAATATTCCACTACCAAACAAATATTCCTCGACAACAATAAATATTTTATAACCACTTGCTTATTTGAAATATTTGTGCATTTTACCCATAACTAACCACATTAATCAAATTAACCCTTACTATTTCAAAATAATAAATAGAGGAAATCCGATTTAATTTAATAATAAATTGGGGTCTTACAACCTCCCCTCCTTATAAAATTTCATCCTCGAAATTGACATACGTACTTGGTGTTTCGAAAAGATGAGGATACCTCGCTTTCATTTCCGTTTCCAACTCCCAGGTCATTTCCTCAATAGCATGGTTCCTCCATAAAACTTTGACTTGTGGTATGACCTTTGTACGTAAGACATGCTCCTTCCTATCCAAGATCTTGACAGGTACCTCCTCGTACGTTAAGTATTCGGCTATCTCATCTGGTTCTAACTCAATAACGTGGTTTGGGTCTTTCACATATTTACGAAGCACATATATATGAAAAACATTATGAACACGAGACATACTTGGAGGTAACACGAGTCTATAGGCTACATTTCCTACTCAGTCAAGAATCTAAAATGGACCAATAAGTCATGGATTGAGCTTTCCTCTCTTCCCGAATCTTGTAACTCCCTTCCATGGGGCAACACGCAACAATACATGATCCCCAATACTAAATTCCACGTCCTTTCGATGAAGATCCACATAACTCTTTTGTCGATCTTGTGCCATTTGTATACGTTGTCGAATCATTTGGATCTTTTCTGTAGTAATACGTACCAACTATAGTCCCAACAATGTTGCTTTACCCACCTCATCCCAACATACTGGAGAGCGACACTTTCTTCCATACAATGCTTCGAATGGAGCTACCCCTATACTTTCCTGATAACTATTGTTGTAGGAGAATTCTACCAATGGTAAATACTTATCCCAACTCCCTTTGAAGTCTAGGACACAGAGTCTTAATAGATCTTCAAGAGTTTGAATAGTCCTCTCTGATTGTCCGTCCGTTTGAGGATGGTATGCCGAACTGAATCGTAAATCCATGCCCATAGCTTTTTGCAAACTAACCCAAAATCGTGAAGTGAATCTTGGGTCACGATCCAAAACTATGGATACTGGCATGCCATGAAATCTCATAATCTTATTTACATACATATGAGCAAGGCGTTCAAGGGAATAAGTCTCCCGTATCGGCAAGAAATGAGCAGACTTGGTTAATCTATTAACAATAACCCAAATAGCATTTATACTTTGAGAAACCGTGGAAAAACCCGTAACGAAATCAATGGTAATGTGTTCCCACTTCCATTTTGGAATCTCAAGTGGTTGCAACGGACCCTTAGGTACTTGATACTCCACCTTTACACATTGACAAGTTAAACACCTCGAGATAAACTTTGCAATCTCTCTCTTCATATTGTTCCACCAAAATGTATGTCAAAGATCACGATACATTTTGGTACTTCCAGGATGGATTGCAAACGGTGTATTATGTGCCTCCGTCATGATCTTGTATTTCAAATCAGAGTCGTTAGGAACATAAAGTCTGGAGTGGACTCGAAGTATTCCTTCTTCATCGATTCTCGCTTCCGGAATAGCACCTTCTTGTACTTTATTCTTCATACGCATCAGCTCCGGGTAGGTGGCTTGAGTAACTTTAACTTTTTCTATTAAAGTTGGCTCTATGCGTATACTTGACATCATCACATGGGTCCCCAGAGTCTTGAATTCTATCTTCATCTTTTGTAAATCACAAAAAATGGGCCTTTGTGTTGACAACATCGCACTTGTTCCCGCATATGATCTTCCACTCAACGCGTCAGCTACCACGTTCGCTTTTCCAGGATGGTATTGAATAGTGTGGTCGTAATCTTTCAACAGCTCGAGCCAACGTCATTACAGCATGTTGAGTTCCTTTTGGGTGAAGAAATATTTGAGGCTTTTATGGTCTAAATATATCTCCACTTTTTCTCCATATAGATAGTGCCTCCAAATCTTTAGCGCGAAAACGACTACTGCCAACTCTAGATCATGAGTAGGATAATTCCTCTCATATTCTTTAAGTTGTCGCGAGGCATAAGCTATGACTTTCCCATGTTGCATGAGCACACATCCTAACCCTTTGCCCGAAGCGTCGCTGTAGATAACAAATCCATCCGAACCAGATGGTATTGTCAGAACAGGTGCCGAAATGAGTCTCCTCTTAAGCTCTTGAAAACTCTTATCGCATTCCTCGCTCCATACGAATTTTGTATCCTTTCGAGTCAGTTGATTTAACGGGGTAGCAATTTGAAAAAATCCTTCCACGAATCTCCGATAATAACCAGCTAGACCCAGAAAGCTACGTACTTCGGTCACCGACTTTGGTTGCTCCCAACTTTGTATTGCTTCAATCTTTGCCAGGTCGACAAATACTCTATGTTTTGACACCACGTGCCCAAGGAATGCTACTTCCTCAAGCCAGAACTCGCATTTCTTCAACTTGGCATATAGCTTGTTTTCACGAAGCCTTTGGAGTACCAGCTTCAAATGGTGCTCATGATCTTCACGACTTTTGGAATATATGAGGATGTCATCAATAAAGACAACAACGAACTGATCCAAATAATCCTTGAATATTCTGTTCATCATATCCATGAAAGCCGCAGAAGCATTAGTCAATCCAAAATACATGACTAAGAATTCATAATGCTCGTCATTCGAGTTCTGAAAGGCGATCTTTGGAATATCCTCGTTCTAATCTTGGTGATGATATCGAACAAAGATCAATCTTTGAAAAGAATTGTGCTCCTTGCAACTGGTCAAACAGGTCATCAATGCGAGGTAGCGGATACCTATTCTTGATGGTGACATGGTTCAATTCCCGGTAGTCAATACAAAGTCGCATACTCCCGTCTTTCTTCTTTACAAATAAAATAGGAGCACCCCAAGGAGATGTACTAGGACGAATGAAATCGATGTCCAACAATTCCTGTAGTTGGACTTTTAACTCCTGAAGTTCAATAGGAGCCATTCGATATGGGGTTTTAGAAATAGGCTTTGTACCAAGTTCAAGATCAATAAAGAATTCAACTTCGATTACGGGGTAGGCCGGGAAGTTCTTCGTGAAATACCGCCGTCGAAATTTACTAACAAGCAGAATATTATTCAAATCGAGCGTGTCTTTATTCAAATCCATAACATGGGCTAAGAAAGCTTGACATCCGTTTTTCAATAAACGAATAGCTTTATGACTTGATATGACAGTGATTGATTTTAGTGGATTAGTTGCTTGAATTCGTACAACAGGTTGGTTAGGAATATGAAAACTAACAACCTTACGAAAATAATCAATTTTGACATGATGAGTAGTTAACCAATCAATCCCTAAAATCACATCAAAAGCAAGTATCTTTAAAGAGATAAGATCAACAGGTAATGTGATGGTGCCAACTTGGATCAAACAAGATTTATAAACAGTGGATGTGATGAAAGTTTCTCCTAACGGAGTCTCCATAGATAAATCAAAGTCTAATTTCTCCGGAGTTAAGTTTAACGTTGAGCACAAGCAGGAGAGATAAATGAATGGGTAGCACCGGTATCTAGTAAGGTATAAACTTCGCAAGAATTTATGATTAGCTTACCCGTGATCACCTCGTTTGGGTTCCTCGCATTTTGACCTGTCACAACAAACGCTCTTCCAGGAACCGTTGACTTTGACTTTTCTAGGACAGCCTTTTGAGTCACCATCCCCGCTGGACTTGGTTTTGCTACCGTAAAATCTCGAGCGATATGTCCTTCTTTTCCACAATTATAGCATACCTTGAATTGTTGTGGGCAGTTTGGGCTGATATGTCCCTCTTTTCCACATTTATAACATATGATCGGTGGTCGTTCTCCTCCCTTAGAATCAGTTGCTACTGGTGCTGACGTCTTCACATGGTTATTATTGAATCTCCTCTTTTTAAAATCCCCCCCCCCCGACTTGCTTCTTCTATTTTCATGGTCATGATTACCACCAGAGTGGTTACCATTTTTGTCTGTATTTTTCATTTTCCGATGGTTATCGTTGTTCTGATGACTGCTGTCACCGGTATGATCCTGGTTGTGGGCCCTCGGTTGAACGTACTCGTTATCTCTCTCTAACAATTGAGCCATGTTGACAACATCTAAATAGAGAGTAAATTTATGAGAAATGAGATATTGACGTATGTCGGGTTTCAAACCTCTTAGAAACATCCACGTCATACGTTCCTCATTCTCCACCAAATGAGGTGCAAACCTGGATAACTCTGCAAACTTCGCCTCGTACTGGGACACCGTCATATTGTTTTGTTCCAATCTAATAAACTCAACTTCCTTCATATGACGAATACTTTCAGGAAAGTACTTGTCATTGAAAAGTTTCTGAAACGTCTCCCAATACATGCTGAGTGCGGCTGGATGGGTACGCTTCATAGATTCCCACCAGTAATCTGCCTCATTACGGAACATAAAGGTGGTGAATGGAACCTTATGTTCCTCTGTGCATCCCAAGACGTCGAATATCTTGGTAATTTGTTTGACCCACGTTTCTGCCTTAATCGGATCCGGCTTTCCCCAGAATTCTGGTGGTCCCAACTCTTTGAACTGCTTGGCTGTGACAAACCGTGCGTTGTTATCATTTCCACCTGTATTTTGTGCACGAGTCTCCCTTGTCTGATTTTTAATGAACTGCAAAAAGCTTCTAAACATTCCGTCGTTCATCGTCTGATCAGTGGCGTTGTTTACAGGAGGAACATTGTCGGCCTATTGCACGTTCTCCTCATTGGTGAGTAAACAAGTCTCCACAGTCTCATTTACTCCACCATTAACATGGTTAATTAAAGAAATCAACATATCACATCCCTATATACTGACCAACCAACAAATAAGCTTAGGTAAGACACACTAACGAAGGTTTTACTCGTCTCTCCCCTCCTAATTCTATTCCCCGATCTCTGCCAGAGATCTTATCCCTAAGCTTTGATACCAACTGTGACGCCCCCAAAATAGGTATACATCACCCATTTTGAGTCATCAATAACATGGTACAGAAACAACTACAACTTATTAATACAACATAAAAACTGTGAGTTTAAATACAAATATTGCCATCTAGACAATATTCATACCCAAATAAGTCCTCATTACAATTATTGGTACATTATTTTACAAAAATGGTGAGGACTACTAAAACAACTTTCTAGAACCATCATTCCACACCTCGACTAGAACTCGCTACATTCTCGCCTCCTGAGAAGAAAAATGGAACAAAAAGGAAAAGGGTGAGCTCAACTAGCCCAGTAAAGAATATTATGACTAAGATATTATAGAACAAATTATTGTTAGTCTTCAATAGGGAAAAATCTGATAAAATACAATAGACAACAAATTTCAGATCAATATTCGCAGCGAAAATAATAATTCATAGATGAGTTACGTAGAGAATGAAATCTACTATAATCTATAAATTTAAAATTCCATCATCATTATTTTATCCCTGTAACATCAATCAATATTCATCTTAAATCAAATATTCATCTTTGCACTACAGGCCAAAGATATTCATCAGTTGGTCATGTTCATCTCAACACCTGTTCATCTTTGCACTACGGGCCAAAGATATTCATCAGAAAATCAACCATCTTTGCACTCTGGTGCCAAAGATATTCAGTAATATCATCATTTAGGAATGAGGATGATGAAAAATATTTTAAAGAAAACGAATTCAGTGAAACAAAAGAACAAATATTAAGGATTCGTACTTTAAACAATCCGAGTTCAAAAATACTTCATAAATAATCATAGTGGAGTTAAATTCAAGAATGATCAAAACATGGATACAATCAAAGCTAGTATCCATAATAGATATTTTGGACAAAAAATAAAAATTTAATTTTTCTGTGAATAGTGTCGTATTCGTGAATAGTGCCGTATACGTGAATAGTGCCGTATACGTGAATAGTAACCCCGACACTAAAAGACATTGGGGTGCTCCTATTCTATTCGTAAAGAAGAAAGATGGGAGTATGTAACTTTTCATTGACTATCGATAGTTGAATCATGTCACCATAAAAAATAGGTACACGTTGTGATTCCCCCAAAACAGGTATACATCACCCATCTTGGGTCGCCAGATACATGTTACATAAATTCAAATACAACTTAATTATACAACAGTCGTGTAAAATACGACAAAACATAGCTGAGAGTTTAAACAAGAATATTGTCATCTAGACAATATCCACACTCAATGGTATCCTCATTATAATTATTATCACATTATTCCGTAGAATAGTGAGGACTACTATCCTGGACCATCGCTCCATTTCCCGACTCCTCCCAGCTATATTTTCATTTCCTGAAGAGAACAGTGAAAGAAAAGGTGAGCTCAACTAGCCCAGTAAGAAATATTATGACTAAGATAATGCAAAATAAATTATCCTTAGCCTTTAACAGTGTTAAACTGATAAAATATAATAGACAACAAGTTTTAGATCAACAACTGTAGCGGAATAAGCAATCCATTAGAAGAGTCAAGTAGAGCATAAAATCTACTATCTTCTATGATTTAAAAAGATTTTCATCAACTTTATTGCTGAGACTCAACTTAATAAATAAACCACAACATCCCTGCACCACGGCCAAAGATATTCATGTAATCATCAATGGTCATGATTATACCAAATAATCCTTGGTCATAATCATACCAACAACTGTCCATCAATGAACTACAGGCCAATGAGGACTTTTACCACATCATTTGTCACATTACGGTCATGACTATACCGAATAATCCCTGGTCATAATCATACAAGTCAATCTATGCACGTAAGCCAAAGATGACTTTAATCACAATATAAGCATAAGGATGATGACAATGACATAATAATTCAATAAAACAAGTTCAATGAAAAATTTTAAAGGTTTATAATTTAATTTATCCAGAAATTAATAATGTCCAAATTGTCAACATGATACTTCTTTATAGAGTAAAATTCAAGAATTCTCTGAAGAATATTTCCATGAAAAGATACTGGATGAAGCACAAATATCAAGGACATTCCACTAATTTCATGGAGTATAGAAACCAAAACTTTAACCAAATGAGTATCATAGAATATATGAAACTACAAATAGATTTTCACCCGCCATGCGGTAATCCACGTAGACAGATCATTTCCACAATTTAATAAGGAATGAATACAAAGGATCATTCACCATGCATGTGGTAATTCACATAGACAGGTTATTCCAACAGAATAATAAAGAATGGAAATGCGATAGACCGCATAGACAAGTTATTCCAACAGAATAATAAATAATGGAACCAGATCATGCGTGATACGCACCGACAGGATATTCCAATAGAATAATAAAGAATGGAATAACAGAAGAATTCACCATGCATGCGATAGACCGCACATATATGTTATTCCAACAGAATAATAAATAATGGAACCGGTCATGCGTAATATGCTGCAGGCATGATATTCAACGAGTAATAATAAAGAATGGAATGCGTAATCCGCACGCATGTGATATTCAAAATGAATAATAAAGAATGAAATAATGAAGAAGAATTTCACCGTGTTTGCGGTACTTGCATGGCGAGTTATTCAACATAATAATAAAGAATGGAATAATGAAGAATTTCACCATGTATGCGGTACTTAGCATAGATAGAGTTATTCAACATAATAATAAAGAATGGAATAATGTAAGCTCTCTTCATGAATACGAAAGAAATAATACCCTTACCTCAAAAGAAGATGGATCTTTGGAATAGTGAGGTATCAGACTTCTCTTCTTCTTTCTCTCTATACTTTCTCTCTATAATAATTGCTCTATAGCTTTAGTGAATTGGTGAGAAATGAAGGAAGAATAAACTTCTATTTATAGGAAAATATAGTTTGATAATTGTACGTTTTGGGGCTCGAAATATTACAGTATAATACCTCCCTCTTTTTTTCATTTTTAATTTAGTCCTGCAAGTATTATCAAACTTGCACCACCTCCCCTAATAGTAAATAATGTGAATCAATAGTTCAATCATGTGAATCAATAGTTATAATCATGTGAAAATATGAATTACAGTATAGTACCTCCATCTATACCTCCATTTTTAACTTAGTCATGCAAGTATTATCAATCTTGCACCAACTCCCGTAATAGTAATGAATGTGAATCAATAGTACACACATGTGAACAAATAGTTATAATCATATGAATTAATAGCAATTAATTGCTCATTTATCTGATTAATTACCGATTGGTCGATTATAACTTCCGAGATGAAGAATTAATATCGAAATAAATGTCGATTTCCACTAACACTAATAATTCCAACACAATGGAACTATCAATTTCATCTTTAATCAACACGAACTTATTCATCATTAATATTATAACTCATAATTTTAAACAACCAGGTCGTTCCTAGGAAAGAGGGGGCTTTTCGATAAGGATTTCTCTTTATTGGCACGCAATTAGATAACCAAACCTCTCCTTGACAGAACTTCTAGACATTGTAAATATTGCAATTTAATAATATGAATAACTTTATCGTCTCAATTATTTATTTAATAATATATCATATTATGCAGATGATACTGTGACAATAATCGAATCACTAATATGAGAGATATGATACAACAATTACTATAGTAATAATTGAGTATAACTGAGTAACTTCTCACGTAAGAATCAATAATCAATACCGTGTGCTACTATGCAACCACGCGTATTACTGTACTTTTACTACCGAGTAGTTCAACAGTTTTAATGGTAACACGTTCGCCGTTATTTTTAATAAAAGATAATTTTGTCGTTTTCTTATTTTGACAATACTTCCGTTGTGGGGTCCACTAATGATTGTGTCGTCGTACAAATATTCCCTGTTAAAATGAATATTCCCCGACCAATCGAATATTATATAACAACTTGCTTACTTTTCAAAATTTATAAATATTACCCACAACTATAACATTATATCAAATCCACACCTTAATATTCAAAAAAAATATTTCGAGAAATTTAAATCTTTATTCATAAAATCTGGGATCTCACAATCTCCCATTCTTATCAAATTTTGTCCTCAAAATTTACGTACGTACCTGGTATGCCGAAGAGGTGAGGATAACTTGAATACCTTTATCGTCGAAAACATTACACGTTGCATACGTGCATGCCCGATGTCCTCTGATTGCCTCTAAATGCACATTAGTTCCTAAAATAGCTATTTTAGGCCTAGATACCGACCTCAAATCTCAAAAAATAAAGAATAAAAGTTTTAGATCTACTCGTTATCTTTCCGAATCATCCTGAATAACCTCCATCGGAGTTCGTATGAAAATGTTATGCCCAATTTACTAAAGGACGTCCGGACATATTTTGGCTTAACACTAGACCAGCGTCTAGGTGCCCAAATTTGGCCTTGGGCAAGTGCCTAGGCGCCCAAGAACAGATTCTAAGCGCCGAGCCTAGTGCCTAGGCTCGACCTTTGGCACTTAACTCCAATTTTCCAGATTTTGTGACTTTTGACACATATACTTCAAATATTCATAACTTCTTCATCTGTTATCGGAATTAGTCCATTTTTGAGGCTATGGAAAGCTTGTAACATGCTCTATAAAACCCCCATGATTTCATAATTTTCAGATTCATTAAGTATTCTAAAATTTGGCTCTAAAGTCCTCTAAGACTAAATTTTTACTAACAATGATACGTGAAAAACGTTATGAACACGCGACATACTTGGCGGTAAAATGAGTCTATAGACCACAGTTCCTACTCGATCGAGGATTTTAAATGGGACAATTAAATCGAGGGTTTAGATAACGCCTTCTTGAACCTTCTTCTTCATATTCATCAGATTTGGGTGTGTAGCTTGAGCGGCTTTAACTTTATCGATTAAAGTCAATTCTAATCGTATATTCATTATCTTCACATGGGTCCCTAGAGTCTTTAACTCTATCTTCATCATTTGTAAGTTATACGAAATGGGTCTTTGTGTTAACAACATCGCACTTGTAAATGCATACGATCTTCTACTCAACGCGTCAGCTACCACGTTCACTCATCGACGATGATATTGAATGGTATAATCGTAATCTTCAACATCTCGAGCCAACGTCTTTGGCACATTATACATTCATTTTGGTTGATGAAATATTTGAGGGTTGAAGAAATGGGTTTTGTACTGGGGTCAATACAAAATTTGATTTCACGCTCTAGGGGTAGACTAAGAAGTCTTCAAGAATACGTTAGGAAATTTATTAACAATAGAAATATCATTCAAAACTATGACTCTCATCAATGACTTGGATAACACATGTAATGAAGGTTTCTCCTAACGAAGTTTCAACCGATAAGTCAAAGTCTAATTTCTCCGGAGTCAAATTTAAACGTTGAGCGCAAACAAGAGAGATAAAAGAATGGGTAGAACCGGTATCTAATAAGGTATAAACTTCGCAAGAATTTATAATTAACTAACCCGTGCTAACTTCGTTCGGGTTACTCGCTTTTTGAGAAGTCGCGAAAAATGCTCTCCCTGAAACCACCGACTTTGTTTTGTCCATATCCGCCTTTGGTGCCACTGTCCTAGTTGGAATTAACTTTGGTGCACGACAAAATCGGGCTAGGTGACCTTCTTTTCCACAATTGTAACATGTTTTGGACTGCATCACGCAGTTTAGACTGATATGTCCCTCCCCTCCGCATTTGAAGCATACAATTGGTGGTCATTTTCCTTCCTTAACAGGTGCTGGTGCTGCTGTCTTTCCATCGTTGTTGAACCTTCTCTTCTTGAAATTTCCACTTCTATTATCTTGGCCATGATTACCACTGAAGTGGTTACCATTCTTGGCATGATAATTTCCCCACGATGGTTATCATTATTGTTAGATGGTCGTTTTGCCAGTATGATTATTATCGTGTTGTTGGTCATTACCTTTTGGTTGGGTTGACTCATTATCGCGCTCCAATAACTGAGCCCTGTTCACAACATCTGAATATAAACAAAGTTTTTGAGAAATGAGGTATTGACGTATATCGAGTTTCAAACCTCTTAGAAACATTTGCGTCATTTGCTCCTCATTATCGACCAAATGGGATGCAAACCAGGTTAACTCCGTAAATTTAGCCTCGTATTACGACACGGTCATATTATTTTGCTCCAACTTGATGAATTCCACCTCCTTCATGTGATAATTACTTTTGGAAAAGTACTTGTCGTTGAACAACTCTTGGAACTTCTCCCAAGACATCTTGAGTGCGTCAAGCTGGGTACGTTTTATAGATTCCCACCAATAATCTGCCTCTTCACGCAACATAAAGGTGGCAAAGGGAACCTTTTGCTCCTCGGAGCATCCCAAGACATCAAATATCTTGGTGATCTGCTTTAACCACGTCTCCGCCTTAAGTGGTTCTGGCTTTCCCAAAAACTCCGGTGGTCCCAGCTCCTTGAACTGCTTAGCAGTGACCAGCCGTGGGTTGCCATTGTTTCCTCCTGCATTTTGAACATGATTCTCTCTTACCTGATGTTTCATGAATTGCATAAAGCCTCTGAACATCCCATCATTCACCATTTCATCGGTGTTATTGTTTACATGAGGATTATTGTCTTCCTGTTGCACATTACCCTGGGTATTGATCGTTGGTGACTCAATGGTCTCATGTGCTTCATTGCTTATCTCAACATTTTCGGATGCCATTTTCAAATACTGCCACAAAACAAGGGCTAAGTAACATATCACATATTATCCCTATACTCTGACCGACCAATTAAATACCAAATAAACTTAGGTAGGTCATACTAGCGAAGGAATTCCCCGTCTCTCCCCTCCTAGTTCTTGTCTCACATCTCAGGCAGGGATCATATCCCAAAGCTTTGATACCAACTGTGACGCCCCCAAAACAGGTATACATCACCCATCTTGGGTCGCCAGATACATGTTACATAAATTCAAATACAACTTAATTATACAACAGTCGTGTAAAATACGACAAAACATAGCTGAGAGTTTAAACAAGAATATTGTCATCTAGACAATATCCACACTCAATGGTGTCCTCATTACAATTATTATTACATTATTTCGTAGAATAGTGAGGACTACTAAAGCCATTTATTTTGGACCATCACTCCATTCCCCGACTCATCCCAGCTATATTCTCATTTCTTGAAGAGAACATTGAAAGAAAGGGTGAGCTCAACTTGCCCAGTAAGAAATATTATGACTAAGATAATGCAGAATAAATTATCCTTAGCCTTCAACAGTGTTAAACTGATAAAATATAATAGACAACAAGTTTTAGATCAACAACTGCAGCGAAATAAGCAATCCATTAGAAGAGTCAAGTAGAGCATAAAATCTACTATCTTGTATGATTTAAAAAGATTTTTATCAACTTTATTGCTGAGACTCAGCTTAATAAATAAACCACAGCATCCCTACACCATGACCAAGGATATTCATGTAATCATCAATGGTCATAATTATACTGAATAATCCCTAGTCATAATCAAACCAACAACTGTCCATCAATGAACTACAGGCCAATGAGGACTTTTACCACATCTGTAAGACCCCAACTTATTATTAAATGAAATCGAATTTCCTCTATTTATTATTTTGAAATAGTAAGGGTTAATTTGATTAATGTGGTTAGTTATGGGTAAAATGCGCAAATATTTCAAATAAGCAAGTGGTTATAAAATATTTATTATTGTCGAGGAATATTCGTTTGGTCGTGGAATTTTCTTACTGTCGGGGAATATTCGTACGATGGCGCAGCCTTGTGTGGGCCCCATAACGGAAAGTGATTGGATGAAGAAAACGACAAGTATAAGTTGTTTATAAATAATGACGTAGTTATTACTGAATTAATCTTGTTGGAATACGGTGGTTAAAAATACGATGTACACGCGATATTGCACCAATTATTGATTCTTACGTGAAGGCACTACTCGATAATTGTTACGGTAATTCTTATTCAATATTTTATTTTATTGATTCTTACGTAAGAAGGCACTACTCAATAATGGTTTACGATAAGAATTTGTTCGTTATTTTATTGATTTAATAATTGCTACGTTGATATTTTATATTGTTGTTATTTCAATAATTGTCACTACACAGTATTTTCCATTATCAGATCAATAATTCATATTATTTGAATAATATTATTAGATAACAATATTAGCAATGTCTAGAAAGTTCTGTCTAAGGAGAGGTTTGGTCACCTAATTGCGGCGTCGAGAAGGAGAAATCCTTATTGAAAGCCCCATCTTTCTGAAGGAGCGGCTTTGGTTGCGAGATTGTGATTCTATAATATTATTTGTGAATAATTAATTATTGATTTATATGATAAGGAAAATATTCATTTTATGTGGATATAAATGGAGAAAATTTTAAAGTGACAATTGTTGAAAAAATTTATATTTTATCTTTTCGATAAATAATTCATTTAAATATATTATTATATTATAATAATATAATAATGGTGATATTTTTATAATGAATGTGAGATATATGAATAAATGAGGAGGAAGAGTATTTTTGTTACTAAAAATATTTAAAACATGTTTTTTCATGTTTATGGACCCTATTTCTTGACTGAAATTTAATTATAGCCTGTAAAATCACCCGTTTATGGATTTCGGTCAATTTTTGTTTGGAATTTGGAAAAAATTAAACTTACAAAGTTGTAGAGAATGGAATTTCCTATAGAAAAGACATAAGGCTTGAATTTTTCTGATAAAAGGACTATTTATTATGAATTATTGAAGTTCTAAAGTTCTAGAATAATTGATTTTTGATGTTTTAATTATTTTTTTAAAGAAAAACATTTTTGGTGAGTGTCCCACATGTGATATAAATGTGTTAAATGGCTGAAATCAGATTCAAAGGTGTGCGTAGGAATTTTGATTAAAAATAATATTATTTTATTAAATTTTCTGCTTTGGTATTCTAAGCATTTTCCTATAAATAGAGTGCTTAGGTTAGAATTGAAAATCACACCAGAAACTGAAATTTTCTCTCTCTATATTATCGAGCGTATTCTTGTGAATATTTTGATACTTTGAGTGTTGCTATACGGTGCAAGTTCCTTTAGCGTTATATCTGATATTCCAGCCAGAAGTACTATTCTTTTCGAGGTAAGGGATATTATTTTTTTTTAAAATGATATTATTTCTTTCAATATCATTATGCTAAAATGAGTTTTGTTCCGGGTTCAAGGTCAATACAAAATTTGATTTTACGTTCTGAGGGAAGGCCAGAAAGTTATTCAGGAAATACATGAAAAAATTTATTAACAATAGAAATATCATTCAAATCTGAAGTATTTTTGTTTAAATTGGTGACATGGGCGAAAAAAAGCTTGACATCCATTTTTTAATAAACGAATAACTTTATTGCTAGAGATGACATGATTGACTTTAGTGGTTTGGTTGCTTGAATTCGCATAACAGGTTGATTAGGAATATGAAAGCTAACGACCATACGAAAATAATCAATTTTAGCGTGATGAGTAGTTAACCAATCAATCCCTAAAATCACATCAAATGCAAGTATTTTCAAAGAGATGAGATTAACAGGTAATGTGAGGGTATCGATTTGAATCAAACAAGATTTATAAATGGTGGATGTAACGAAGGTTTCTCCCAACAGAATTTTAATCGATAAGTCAAAGTCTAATTTTTTCGAAGTCAAGTTTAAGCGTTTGAGCACAAGCAGGTGAAATAAAAGAATGGGTAGAACTGGTATCGAATAAGGTATAGACTTCGTAAGAATTTATGATTAACTTACCCGTGATAACTTCGTTCGGGTTCCTCGCTTGTTGGGAAGTCACAAAAAATGCTCTCCCTTAAACTACCAACTTTGACTTGTCTGGGACAGCCTTTGGTGTTACTATCCCAACTGGACTTGACTTCACTGCATGTAAAAATTGAGCTAAATGACCTTCCTTTCCATAATTGAAACACACTTTGGGTTGCTACGTATAGTTCGGACTGACGTGTCCCTCTTGTCTGCATTTGTAGCATACGACCGGTGGTCGTTCTCCTTCCTTAAAAATGGGTGTTGGTGCTGCTATTGATGTCTTTCCGTCATTGTTGAATCTTCTCTTCTTAAAGTTGTTCCAACTTAGTTCACCTCTCCTATTATCTTGGCCATGATTATTACTGAAGTGGTTACCATTTTTGGCATGATAATTTCCTCCACGATGGATATTATTGTTCCGATGGCCATTTCCACTAGTACGATTATTATCGTGTTGTTGGTCGTTGTCTTTTGGTTGAGCTAACTCATAATCATGCTCCAATAACTGAGCCCTATTCACAACATCTGAATATAAACAAAGTTTTTGAGAAATGAGGTATTGATGAATTTCAGGCTTTAAACCTCGCAGAAACATCCGTTCCATTCCCTCCTCATTATCTACCAAATGGGATGCAAACCGGGACAACTCTGAAAACTTTACCTTGTATTGCGATACAGTCATGTTGTTTTGTTCCAGTTTGATGAATTTCACCTCCTACATGTGACGAATACTTTCTGGAAAATATTTGTCGTTGAATAATTCCTGGAACTTCTCCTAAGACATCTTAAGTGCAGATAGATGAATACGTTTTACGGATTCCCGCCAGTAATCTGCCTCTCCACGCAATATAAAGGTTGCGAAGGGCACCTTTTGCTCCTCTGTGCATCCCAAGACATCAAATATCTTGATGATCTGTTTAATCCATGTCTCTGCATTAAGTGGCTTTCGATTTCCCAAAAACTCCAGCGGTCCCAACTCCTTGAATTGCTTAGCAGTGACCAGTAGTGAGTTACCATTGTTTCCACTTGCATTTTGAACAAGAGTCTCTCTCGTTTGGTGTTGTAAGATATGCAAAAAGCTCCTAAACACCCCCATCGTTCATCATTTGGTCGGTGTTGTTATTTATAGGAGGATTATTGCCCTTTTGATGCACATTATCTTGGTTATTACTTTGCGATGTCTCAACGATCTCATGTGCTCCATTGTTTATCTCAAAATTTTCAGATATCATTCTCAAATACTGCCACAAAATAAGGGTTAATTAAAGAAATTGATACGCCACATATTATCCCTATATTCTGACCGACCAATTAAATAACAAATAAGCTTAGGTAGGACACACCAGCGAAGGATTTACTCGTCTCTCCCCTCCTAATTCTAACCTCAGATCTCCGCTAGAGATCATATCCTTAAGCCTTGATACCAACTATGATGCCCCCAAAATAGGTCCATATAATCCATTTTGAATCATCAAATATATGGTACAAAAATCAAATACAAATTTCATGTATACAACTATTAATTATCGTGTAAAATACGACAAAACATACGCTATGACTTTTAATACAAATATTATCTCGTAGACAATATCCAAACTCAAATAAAATCCTCATTACAATAATTATCACACTATTTTACAAAATAGTGAAGATTACTAAAATAACCATCTTGGACCACTACTCCACTCTCCGACTAGTCATAGCTACATTCTCGCCTCCTAAGAAGAACAATGGAACCAAAAGGAAAAGGGTGAGCTCAACTAGCCCCGCAAAGAATATTATGACTAAGATAATGTAGAACAAATTATGCAATATCTGAGATTTTCTATATAATTTAATAATTATCAATAAACGTACTTATGTGAAACTCTTGTGTGATTTCATTTATTAGATGTATATGTGTTATGTTAGGATATGTGATGTGATGTATTTAAATGGTTGGTTTAGTTTTATTTAACTATTTACATTGATTAGGTGGGGAATTATTCTTTTTATTACGTGGGTTGGTATTAAATCATGAGCTGGAGTTTGGAGCGGAATTTAGAGATGCAGACAACGTATTCGAGTCTGGAACGACGAAATTAGTCAGGATAGACTGTAGCCACGAAAAAGTGTGACGGTTGACTTTTTGGTCAAAGTCAGCTGGTTGACTTTTTTAGGAAAAAAGTCAACCACGAATTTTGGAGATGATTTTGACGAAATGGATATTCCCATGACGTCCAGAACATTGACTTTTGTAGGAATCGATATAAGTATCGAACACGTTTGGCTACGGAGGGTAAAATAGTTAAATAGCTTATTAATTGATTAATTGATTAAAATAATATTTTTTAAAAAATAGAAATCAGCTGAACTGATGGGACCCATGAGACTATTAATTTGGGACAAAATGGAGGAGTATAGTACGTGTATTACCAAATTGAAGAAGAGGGAGTATTTCATTTTCTTTAAACCCAAAATCTCTTCATTTTCTCAACTCTCGCTTTATTTTTTATTAAGTGATGAAACTTATGAATGGGATTAAATTGGATGCAATTGATGACTTGGGGATTGAAAGAGTGGGGGTTCATATGTTAGTAATTTCTATAAGTACTCCCCACTCGAAACACCATTCTTTTTTGCTAAAAAACTTCTTAACCGATAGAAAATTGTGAGCTTAAGAGAGTTAGTACGATTTCTGGAGGATTACTGAGGATTTGACAAGCGAAGAGAGATTAAACCAAGAAGGAATTCATCAAAAGGTAATCCATGAACCCATTTTTTTTTATATAAGAAAAATGAGAAGAAAATGCATATAGAATTGGTAAATGATTTGTTGTGGCTTTGTATTGCCATGTTACTGTTGTTTGATGATTATAGATCATTAACAACAAAAGTTCTGGGTTAATCATGCATCAAATTCACATAAAATCAAAGAATTAAGCAATGGATGCTCTACATTTGATAAAATTCCTCTAAGATGCTAATTAATCAAAAAGTGGAAATTTGTTGAAGTTTGATGTTGTGAAATGTGAAAACATGTTAGAGTAGATGATCTGGATAGTAGGAATCGAATCCATGCATGCTAGAATCAAAATCATGATTTTTGCCAAAGTTGGTTAAAAAGTGTAATCTGTGATTTTTGAGTTTTTCGGAGCCTTGGATTCACGGTTTCTATGACCCAATTAATGTATGTAATAATTTTATAAAATAGTATGTAGCATGAGGTACAACCTTTCCAAATTTCATAAGAAAAGGAGTTAAATTGAGCAAGTTATGAAAATTGTAAGCATGCATGTTGGAAATAAAAATCTGCAGAATTCTGGAAATTTCCAGAATTTCTCCAAGTATAGAACTAGTGTTGGCATGCTTTTCTAGGTATCCATTTTGTGGTCTTATTGTGTTAATTTCCTGAATGTTATATTTTTGTAAAATACATTGCTGTATGAAGTTTATTGTGTCCAAGTGTCATGGTCATATCATCTGTACATTAGTGGGAATAAAATCGCAAAAGTGGCTGCAAGAAACGAAAATTCGATGTCTTTCTAGGGACTATTTTGGATCAGTCTGTCCCGGGGGCATTTTCATCCGCTTTTTTGTACTTTAAAAATTCTGAAAACATTTGGAGTGTTAATATAAGAAGATAAGAAGGTCCTGTAAAAATTTGAGAATTTTTGGCCATACGATTTGAGAGTTATGGATTTTACGGCTAATGACACTATTTGAAAAGATACCCGGATAATTCTCTGGGTATAAGTCCAAATATTACGAAATTTTTACTGAAAGTACATGTATATAACATGCGCTAACCCTAAAAATTTCAAAATTGTTGGAGCTAATCTCGATTTATGAAAAAACTGAGAATATTTGGCTATTATGGACTATTTAAAAATAGTAGATTTATTTTAAAAATTCTGGAAAAAATATATGTTCAATGTGGGACTATATTCTCCAAAATCCCAGAAAAGAAATATTTTTGAGACTGATTTGGTATTTTTCATATAAATGATGTTATATGGATAAATGAGTTTAATTAAATATGTGATGTCAAAAATAAGGAAAATAAGGTTTTCCGACTTGAGACCTCTAAGCATGTTTTATGTGGATTTTTTATGGAGGTTTTGGTCAATAAAATGTTAAAAATTTATGTTTTCCAGATTCTTTTATTTAACCACGTGGCCTATACGTAACAACATGTTATGTAATTGAATTGTATTCGAATACGTACGAGTTTAATCATCTTATTAAAATAAAAGGGAACCATTACACTTCGAAGTGGTGTTCGAGAACCAAATTGCTTAACGTGACACATGTGAATAGATTACGTGAAGGGCTAGTAGATAGCGGTAAATTGTAGAAGACGTATCAGGCAAGTTTCCTACCCTAAGTTCTATTGAGTAATTATTCAATCCTTACTCATTGTTATTGCAGTGAGGGTTAGTAACGGACTTGTGCTATTTACTTTTTCGTACAAGTTCCTTTATCGTAAAGTTATATAACAACAATTTCTTTGCATGGATTATTGATGATTACTCAGTTATTATTATAACTGCTATACTTTAAAGTTCTACTTCTTTAACGAACTGTTTCCAAGGATGTTTTCTGGCTTTTTGTTTCGGCTAGATATTATTGTTGATAAATGATATAACATTTGAACAATTCCAATCCTTTGAAGCTATTTAATGTTTACCAATTCAAATTGCTTTGGTGAGGTCCCGCATGAATACTAAGATGAACAACCCGAATAATCGGGCAAACAGATGTCGGGCATATAGTCCCATTTATGCTTATGTAGTTAAACTTTATACTTGTGCACAATGTAGGGTACGATACGTTGACCACCTGGAGTACTTGCAAAGACTGTTTACAATCTATTTGATTTTTAAACCGTCTGATGGTTTTCGATGAAACAAAGTAATGTTCAGGGTATGTAACACCCCTTAGTATGATATTGAGAATTCTTCAAATCTTATTGTTGATATTCCTGCCTAACACTTGATAATTCTTTCAACTGTTGAGATTTAGATATTCAGATGATTTTACTCTTGACATATGCTTTCCATCTATTCTATTTACTTGCTGGGCAATTTGTGCTCATTCTTGCTTAACCTTTCAGTTAAGGATGAAAAGGCTGAGGGCTCGGGCAAGGACAAGGGAAAGTCTAAGATGAAATGTTGAGATTTAATTATTTAATAAGTTTATTTATTTCCGCTTATGATGTAATGTAGCGATAAACGCTAAGTTTAAGTTTCAGTTTATTAAAGGTTGTAAAGACTTGAGACTTTATTTTGAATAATTATGTAATAGTTAATATTATTATTATTATTGTTAGAGTTACTTAGATAGATGATGATGTATGTGGTATCGTGAGCACCATGTCCTGTAATCAATGTTACACGGATTTGGGGGCATCACAAATTATCCTTAGTCCTCAACAGGGAAAAATCTGATAGAATACAATAGACAACAAGTTTTAGATCAACAACTGCAGCAGAAACATCAATCCATTAGAAGAGTCTAGTAGAGAATGATGTCTACTATCTTCTATGATTTACAAATCCATCATCAATATTTTATCCCTGTAATACCAATCAATAAACATTTCACATCAACGAATTATCCATGCACTACGGGCCAATGATATTCATATGTATCACCAACAAATTATCCATGCACTACGGGCCAAGGATATTCGTTTGTATCACCAGTGGTCATGATCATGCCAAACAACTGTCCATCTATGCACTACGGGCCAAAGAGGACTTTCACCACATCATTTGTTTGTAATATTACAGGTCATGATTATACCAGCACATAATTCCTGGTTATAATCATACCAGTCAATAGTCCATCTATGCACTACGAGCCAAATATGACTTTTACCACAACATGAGCATCAGGATGATGACAATGATATAAAGAATTAATCAAGTGAGATCAAGGATAAATATTAGAGATTTATAATTCAATTTATCCCGAGTTCAAGAATGTCCAAATTGTCAACATGATCACCAATTTTGGAGTAAAATTTAAGAATGATATTCATGTATCAAAAGTAATTTGGACAGAAAAGAAATTAATTTTTGTCGTGAATAGTACCCCATGAATAGTACCCCAAATGAATAGTATCTCAAATGAATAGTAACCCGATTGAATAGTATTCTAAATGAATAGTACCCCGACATAAATAGTATCCAGCCATTTAATCAGAAAGTTTGGACCAATAGTGAAATGATACTAGATGAAGCACAAACTATTAGGAATATTCCACTAATTTCAAGAGTTTTCACCATTTAATAATAAGGTTATGGAAATAAACAATAAATTTATACCATACATGGAAAAATATGAAAGAAGACGATATCCCTTGATGAGTACAAAAGAAATGACATCTCATACGAGTATAAAAGTATATACGAAACTTCAACTGGATTTTCACCCGTAATGCGGTAATCCGCGTAGACAAATCATTTCCACAACTTAATAAAGAATGCATACGAAGGGTTATTCACCATGCATGCGATAATCCGCATAGACAGGTTACTCCCGTAGATTAATAAAGAATGAATACGAAGGGTTATTCATCATGCATGTGGTAATCCATGTAGACATATTACTCCCGTAGATTAATAAAGAATGAATACGAAAGGGTCATTCACTATGCATGTGGTAATCCGTGTAGACATGTTACTCCCGTAGATTAATAAAGAATGAATACGAAAGGGTCATTCACCATGCATGCGGTAATCCGCGTAGACATGTTACTCCCGCATATTAATAAAGAATAAATATGAAGGGTCTTTCACCATGCATGCGGTAATCCTCATAGACAAGTTACTCCCGAAGATTAATAAAGAATAGAATGACAATCCTTATGAATATGAAGAAAATAACATTATTTACGAATACGAAAGAAATAATACTCGTTATCTTAGTAGAAGATTGGATACTGCAATAATGAAGTAGCAGAATACTCTTCTTCTTTCTCTCTATAGTTTCTCTCTCTAGAGATTCAGTGAATTCGTAAGAAATAATGAAGGAATGTGTGACGCCCCCAAAATAGGTATACATCACCCATCTTGAGTCGCCAAATACATGGTACAAAATTCAAATACAACTTAATAATACAATTGTCATGTAAGGTATGACAAAACATAAACTGAGAGTTTTAAAACAAATATTGTCTTCTATACATTATTCAACTCAAAAGGAGTCATCAATACATTTATTATCACACTATTTTATAGAATAGTGAGGACTACTAATGCTATCTCCTGGACCGTCACTTCGTTCCCAGACTAGTCCCGACTACGTTCTCATTTCCTGAAGAGAACAATGAAAGCAAAAGGGTGAGCTCAACTAGCCTAGTAAGAAATATTATGACTAAGATAATGCAGAATAATTTATCGTTAGCCTTCAACAGTGTTAAACTGATAAAATATAACAAACATTAAGTTTAACTACAGTGGAACAAGCAATCCATTAGAAGAGTCAAGTAGAGAATAGAATCTACTATCTTCTATGATTTAAAAGGTTTTTCATCACTTTTATCGCTGAGACTCAGCTTGATAAATAATCCAAATCATCGAATCACCCCTGCACTACAACTAAGGATATTCTTTAGTATCACGACCACAAATTATCCATGCACTACGGGCCAAGGATATTCGTATATTCATCAATGGTCATGATCATGCCAACAACTGTCCATCAATGCACAACGGGCCAATGAGGACTTTTACCACATCATTTGTAACATTACGGTCAAGATTATACCGAATAATCCCTGGTCATAATCATACCAAGTCCATCTATGCACTACAGGCCACAGATGACTTTCAACGAAATATACACATGAGGATGATGGCAATGATATAAGAATTCAATAAAACAAGTTCAAAGGTAAATTTTTAAAGATTTATAATTTAATTTATCCAGAAATCAATAACGTCCAAATTGTTAACATGATGCTGCTTTGTGGAGTAAAATTTAAGAATAATATTGTACCAAAAATAATTTGGACTGAAAATGAATCAATTTTTATCATGAATAGTACCCCGGGTGAATAGTACTCGAGTGAATAGTACCACATTAATAGTACTTTGGGAATAGTAATCCCGTAAATAGTACTCTGGCATGAAAAAGTTAAAACTTATCAAGAATGCTCAGAATAATTTTTCCATGAAAAGATACTGGATGAAGCGCAAATATAAAGGATATTCTACTAATTTCATGGAGTATAGAAGCCAAAATTTTAACAAAACGAGTATAGAATTCAAAATCTGAAACGAAATAATATTACTTACATACTACAGAGTATGGAAGAAAATATTATTTCAAGTGAATATTGAACAAAAATAACATCCCTTACCTTGATAAGAAGAGTACTCCAACTAGTATAGTGGGGATATTCTTGAAGAAAACTTTCACAATTTTCTATGCTCAAATCTTTCTAAAACTCAAAAGATATACGCTCAAGATTATAGAAGAAGAATTCTCTGATTCTGGTGTGATTTTCAATTCTAACCTAAGCGCCTATTTATAGAAAAATGCTAGAACACCATAGGAGACTAAATTAATAAAATAATATTTTTTATTCATCCTTCTTTCTACGCCCACTCATTTTGAAAGTTGAGCAGCCATCTTGGAAGAGTTTTTGCAGCCCACATGTTTTCAAACAAAAGTGGGTCCCACCCAATTTTAATAAAAAAAATTTAATTTTTGAAACTTCAACAATTCATAATAAATAGTCTTTTATCAGAAAAATACGAATTTTATGTCCATTCTATACGAAATCGAATTTTCTACAACTTTGTAGCTTTAAGTTTTTCAAAATTACAAACCGAAAATATCTGAAATCCACAAACGGATGATTTTCAATACCTCATAAAATTCATAACAAATTATTCGTTAATTTTTAACGGTTCATAATTTGTGGACATATACTCAACTTATATATGTATAACATATCTAAAAATTCCAACGATCCAACCGACGGATCAAAAGTATAACTCACGCAATAGAGCTTTAAGAACACTGATTTGATTTTTAATACCTCCAATCCGACAAAATACTGATAAAACACCTCAACATTAATTTCTTCATTTATAACCACATAAAATAAATATTTTCCTATCCATCATTTATGTCCACATAAAATAAATATTTTCTTATCATATAAATAAATAATTAATTATTCACAAATAATATTACAGAATCACAATTATAACAACCGAATAGTTCCTCAGGAAAGAGGGGCTTTTCAATAAGGATTTCTCCTCATCGACGCTGCAATTAGGTGAACAACCCTCCTTGATGTGAGCTTTCTAGACATTGCCAATAATCTTTATCTAATAATATTATTCAAATAATATGAATTATTGATCGATAATGGAAAATTGTGTAGTGACAATTATTAAAACAATAATAATATAAAATATCAACTTGAGCAATTATTGAATCAATAAAATAAAATATTGAGCAGTTATTACTGTAACAATTATTGAGTAGTGCCTTCTTACGTAAGAATCAATAATTCAAAAATACTGTGCAATACCGTGTGCTACTGTGCAACCCCGCATATTACTATATTTTAACCACCGGGTATTCTAAAAATTAACGGTACAACTTTCGCCATTATTTTATTTTTGTCATTTTCTCAATCCGGCAATAATTTCGTTGTGGGGTCCACCAATGATTGTTCCGTCATACGAATATTCTCTGTTAAAACGAATATTCCCCGACCAATCGAATATTATATAACAACGTGCATACTTTACAAAATTTATAAATATTACCCACAACTATAACATTATATCAAATTCACTCCATAATATTCAAAATGATATTTATAGAAAATTCATCTTTATTCATAAAAGTTGGGGTCTTACAACCTTCCCTTCTTATGAAATTTTACCCTCGAAATTAGGGTACATACCTGGTATGTCGAAGAGGTAAGGATACCTTGATTTCATTTCAGATTCTAACTCTCAGGTCATTTCCTCAACATCGTGGTTTCTCCACAAAACTTTGACTTTAGGTATAACCTTGGACCGTTAAATATGCTCCTTTTTATCCAAGATTTTAACAGGAACCTCTTCATATGTTAAATCTTCCACTATTTCGTCCGGTTCTAACTCAATAATGTGGTTCGGGTCTTTCACATATTTATGTAACATAGATATGTGAAAAACGTTATGAACACGAGACATACTTGGCGGTAAGGCTAGTCTATAGGCCACAGCTCCTACTCGTTTGAGGATTAAAAATGGGCCAATGAATCGAGGATTGAGCTTTCCACTCTTTCCAAATCTCGTAACTCCTTTCCATGGAGCAACACGTAACAACACATGTTCTCCAATATTGAATTCCACGTCCTTTCGATGAAGATCAGCATAACTCTTTTGTCGATCTTGTGAGGTTTTTATACGTTCTCGGATCGTTTGAATCTTTTTCGTAGTTATAAGTACCAACTCCAGTACCAACAACGTTGCTTTACCCACCTCATCCCAGCATACTGGAGAACGACACTTTCTTCCATACAACGCCTCGAATGGAGCCATGCCAATACTTGATTAATAACTGTTGTTGAAGGAAAACTCCACCAATGGTAAGAACTTGTCCCAACTTCCCTTGAAGTCAAGGACACAGAGTCTTAATAGATCTTCAAGAGTTTGAATAGTCCTCTCTGACTAACCCATCCATTTGAGGATGATAAGCCGAACTAAATCATAAATCCGTGCCCATAGCTTTTTGCAAACTAACCCAAAATCTTAAAGTGAATCTTGGGTCTCGATCAGAAACTATGAATACTGGCATACCATGCAATCTTACAATCTCGTTTATGTACATACGAGCAAGACGTTCAAGTGTATAAGTTTCTCGTATAGGTAAGAAATGAGCCGACTTGGTCAATCTATCAACAATGACCCAAATCGCATCTATGCCTTGAGAAACCTTGGGAAGACCGGTAACAAAATCCATGGTAATGTGCTCCCACTTCCATTCTAGAATTTCAAGTGGTTGCAATGGACCTTTTGGTACTTGATGCTCCGCCTTGACTCGTTGACAAGTTAGACACCTTGAGATAAACTCCGCGATCTCTCTCTTCATATTGCTCCACCAAAATGTATGTCAAAGATCATGATACATTTTGGTACTCCCAGGATGGATTACAAATGGTGTGTTGTATGCCTCCATCATGATTTTATACTTTAAATCAGGGTCTTTATGAACACAAAGTTTGGAGTTGACTCGAAGTATTCCTTCTTCATCGATTCTTGCTTCCGGCATAGCACCTTCTTGTACTTTCTTCCTCATACGCATCAGCTCCAGGTCTGTAACTTGACCAGCTTTAACTTTATCGATTAAAGTCGGTTTTACTCATATATTCATCATCATCACATGGGTCCCTGGAGTCTTTAACTCTATCTCCATCCTTTCCAAGTCATACAAAATGGGCCTTTGCGTTGATAATATCGCACTCATACCCGCATATGATCTTCTACTCAATACGTCAGCTACTACGTTTGCTTTACCAGGATGGTATTTAATGGTATGGTCATAATCTTTCAACAGTTCAAGCCAACGTCGTTTCCGCAAGTTGAGTTCCTTTTGGGTGAAGAAATATTTAAGGCTTTTATGATCCGTAAAGATCTCCACTTTCTCCCCATACAAGTAATGCCTCCAAATCTTTAGTGCAAAAACGACTGCTGCCAACTCTAGATCATGAGTAGGATAATTCCTCTCATATCCTTTGAGTTGTCGTGAGGCATAGGCTAAGAAAGCTTGACATCCGTTTTTTAATAAACAAATAGCTTTATGGCTTGAGATGAAAGTGATTGATTTTAATGGTTTGGTTGCTTGAATTCGCATAATAGGTTGGTTAGGAATATGAAAGCTAACAACCTTACGAAAACAATCAATTTTTGCATGATGAGTAGTTAACCAATCAATCCCTAGAATTACGTCAAATGGAAGTATTTTCAATGAAAAAAGATCGACAGGTAATGTAAGGGTACCGATTTGAACCAAACAAGACTTATAAAAAGTGGATGTAATGAATGTTTCTCCCAACGGAGTGTCAACAGATAAGTCAAAGTCTAATTTCTCCGGAGTTAAATTTAAATGTTGAGCGCAAGTAGGAGAAATAAAAGAATGAGTAGAACCGGTATCAAATAAGGTAAAGACTTCGCTAGAGTTTATGATAAGCTTACCCATGATGACCTCGTTCGGATTCCTTGCTTTCTGGGACGTCATGGCAAACACTCTCCCTTGAGCTACCGGCTTTGAATTTTCTGGGACGACTTTTGGTGCCTCCATCCCAGCTGGACTTGTCTTCGGTGCACGATAAAATTGGGCTAGGTAACCTTCTCTTCCACAATTATAACATGCTTTGGACGGCATCACACAGTTTGGACTGATGTGTCCCTCCCCTCCGCATTTGAAGCATATGATAGGTGGTCGTTCTCCTTCCTTAACAACGGGTGCTGGTGCTGACATCTTTCCATCAATGTTGAATCTCCTCTTCTTGAAATGTCCACTCTTATTGTCTTGGCCATGATTACCACCGAAGTGGTTACCATTTCTAGCATGTTGATTCCCTCCACGTTTGTTATCACTGCTTCGATGACTGTTACCACTAGTATTATCATTTTACCTGCTGCTCTCTCTTGGTTGGGTTGACTCATTATCACGTTCCAATAACTGAGCCCTATTCACAACATCTGAATACAAGCAAAGTTTGTGAGAGATAAGGTATTGACGTATCTCGGGTTTCAGACTTCTTAGAAACATCCGCGTCATTCTCTCCTCATTATCAACTAAGTGGGACGCAAACTGGGATAACTCAGCAAACTTGGCTTCGTATTGTGATACGGTCATGTTGTTTTGCTCCAGTTTAATGAACTCTACCTCTTTCATGTGACAAATACTTTCAGGAAAGTACTTGTCGTTGAACAGTTCTTGGAACTTCTCCCAAGACATCTTCAATGCGGCAGGTTGAGTACGCTTTACTGATTCTCATCAGTAATCTGCTTCTGCCCGCAACATGAAGGTGGCAAAGGGGAACCTTTTGCTCCTCGGAGCATCCCAAGACATCAAATATCTTGTTGATCTGCTTTATCCACATCTCCGCCTTAAGTGGTTTTGGCTCTCCAAAAAACTCCGGTGGTCCCAGCTCCTTGAACTGTTTAGCAGTGATCGTCCGAGAGTTGCCAGTGTTTCCACTTGCATTTTGGACAGGAGTCTCTCTTGCCTGATGTTGCATGAATTGCAGAAAGCCTTTGAACATTCAATCGTTCATCATTTGGTCAGTGTTGTTGTTTGCATGAAGATTGTTGCCTTCCTGATGCACATTATCTTGATTGTTGATCTGTGGAGACTCAACGGTCTCCTGTGCTCCATTGCTATTCTCAACATTCTCAGATGTCAATTCAAATACTTCCACAAAACAAGGGTTAATTGACATGTCACATATTATCCCTATACTCTGACCGACTAATTAAATACCAAATAAACTTAGGTAGGTCATACTGGCGAAGGAATTCCTCGTCTCTCCCCTCCTAGTTCTTGTATCACATCTTAGCCAGGGATCATATCCCTAAGCTTTGATACCAACTGTGACGCCCCAAAAATAGGTCTATATCACCCATCTTGAGTCGCCAAATACATGGTACAAAATTCAAATACAACTTAATAATACAACTGTCGTGTAAGGTACGACAAAACATAAAGCGAGAGTTTTAAAAGCGAATATTGTCTTCTAGGCGATGATTCAACTCAAAAGGAGTCCTCAATACATTTATTATCACACTATTTCATAGAATAGTGAGGGCTACTAATGCTATCATCTGGATCGTCACTCCGTTCCTCGACTAGTCCTGGCTACGTTCTCATTTCCTGAAGAGAACAAGGAAAACAAAAGGGTGAGCTCAACTAGCCCAGTAAGAAATATTATGACTAAGATAATGCGAATAATTTATCGTTAGCCTTCAACAGCGATGTTAAAGCGATAAAATATAACAAACATCAAGTTTAAGCTGCGTAGAGAACAAGCAATCCATTAGAAGAGTCAAGTATAGAATAAAATCTACTATCTTCTATGATTTAAAAGGTTTTCATCACTTTTATCATTTGAGACTCGGCTTTTAATAAATAATCCACATCATCGAATCACCCCGCACTACTGAGCCAAGGATATTCTTTAGTATCACGACCACAAATTATCCATGCACTACGGGCCAAGGATATTCATGTATTCATCAATGGTCATGATCATGCCAACAACGTCGTCCATCAATGCACTACTGACGATGAGGACATTTACCACATCATTTGTAACATTACGGTCATGATTATACCGAATAATCCCTGGTCATAATCATACCAAGTCCATTACATATGACTTTCAACAGAATATAAACATGAGGATGATGACAATGGTATAAGAATTCAATAAAACAAGTTCAAGGGTAAATTTTTAAAGATTTATAATTTAATTTATCCAGAAATCAATAACGTCCAAAATGTCAACATGATACTACTTTGTGGAGTAAAATTGAAGAATAATATTGTACCAAAAATAATTTGGACCTAAAACGAATCATTTTTTATCATGAATAGTACCCCGGGTGCATAGTACTCGAGTGAATAGTACTTCAGGAATAGTAACCCTATAAATAGTACTCCGGCATGAAAAAGTTAAAACTTATCAAGAATGCTCAGAATAATGTTTTCATGAAAAGATACTGGATGAAGCACAAATATTAAGGAAATAATATTACTTACATACTACAAAGTATGGAAGAAAATATTATTTCAAGCGAATATTGAACAAAAATAACATCCCTTACCTTGATAAGAAGAGTACTCCAACTGGTATAGCGGAGATATTCTTGAAGAAAAAATTCACTATTTTTTACGCTCAAAGCTTTCTAAAACTCGAAAGAAATACGCTCAAGATTATAGAAGAAGAATTCTCTGATTCTGGTGTGATTTTCAATTCTAACCTAAGCGCCTATTTATAGGAAAATGCTAGAACGCCATAGGAGACTAAATTAATAAAACAATATTTTTTATTCATCCTTCTTTCTACGCCCACTCATTTTGAAAGTTGAGCAGCCATCTTGGAAGAGTTTTTGCAGCCCACATGTTTTCAAACAAAAGTGGGTCCCACCCAATTTTAATAAAAAAAAATTTAATTTCCGAAACTTCAAAAATTCATGATAAATAGTCCTTTTATCAGAAAAATACCAATTTTTTGTCCATTCCATACGAAATCGAATTCTCTACAACTTTGTAGCTTTAAGTTTTTCAAAATTCCAAACCGAAAATATCCGAAATCCACAAACGGATGATTTTCAATACCTCATAAAATTCATAACAAATCATTCGTTAATTTTTAACGGTTCAAAATTTGTGGACATATACTCAACTTATATATGTATAACATATCCAAAAATCACAACGATCCAACCGTCGGATCAAAATTATAACTCACGCAATAGAGCTTTAAGAACACTGATTTGATTTTTAATACCTCCAATCCGACAAGATACTGATAAAACACCTCAAAATTAATTCCTTCATTTATAACCACAAAAAATAAATATTTTCCTATCCATCATTTATGTCCACATAGACTAAATATTTTCTTATCATATAAATCAATAATTAATTATTCACAAATAATATTACAGAATCACAATTATAACAACGGTATGCTCCTCCGAAAGAGGGGCTTTCAATAAGGATTTCTCCTTCATCGACGCACAATTAGGTGACCAAACCTCTCCTTGATGTAACTTTCTAGACATTGCCAATAATGTTATCTAATAATATTATTCAAATAATATGAATTATTGATCTGATAATGGAAAATACTGTGCAGTGACAATTATTGAAACAATAATAATATAAAATATCAACGCAGTAATTATTGAATCAATCAAATAAAATATTGAACAGTTATTATTGTAACAATTATTGAGTAGTGCCTTCTTACGTAAGAATCAATAATTTAAAAATACTGTGCAATACCGTGTGCTACTATGCAACCCCGCATATTACTATATTTTAACCACGGGTATTCTAACAGTTAACGATAAAACTTTTGCCATTATTTTATTTTTGTCGTTTTCTCAATCCAACAATAATTCCATTGTGGGGTCCACCAATGATTGTTCCGTCGTACGAATATTCCCTGTTAAAACGAATATTCCCCGACCAATAGAATATTATATAACAACTTACATACTTTGCAAAATTTATAAATATTACCCACAACTATAACATTATATCAAATTCACTCCATAATATTCAAAATGATATTTATAGAAAATTCATCTTTATTTATAAAAGTTGGGGTCTTACAGAATGAGCTTCTATTTATAGGAGAATGGACTAAATAGTAACTAATTCATGAACGGTCCAGATTGATTTACTATTAAAATGGACGGTCCATATTGATTTACTATTAAAACTTCAACTGACGGTCCATATTGATTTACTATTATAACTTCAACCAGCGGTCCGTATTGATTTACTATTATAACTTCAACCAACAGTCCATACTAATTTACTATTATAACTTCATCCAACGGTCCGAAAAATTAGCACATCTCTCCATAGAATAATAAGTCAAACTTACAACAAACTCCTCATGACAAATCCCTTTGTTTATATCAAAAATTGAATAAATATTTACCATAAATCATTTATCTTCAATCAACACATTTGTAATCTTTCAATAATTATTCATCATTTAATATTATAACTCACAATATTGACAACCAGATCGTTCCCAGGAAAGAAGGGGTTTTTCGATAAGAATTTCTCCTTACTGGCGCACAATTAAATAACCAAACCTCTTTCCTCGACAAAACTTTCTAGACATTGTCAATAATGCAAATAATAATATGAATAACTGTGAGACCCCAAATTTTATGAATAAAGATTCAAATTTCTCGAAATATTTTTTTATTATTATGGTGTGGATTTAATATAATGTTATAGTTGTGGGTAATATTTATAAATTTTGTATATGCAAGTTGTTATAAAATATTCGTTTAGTCGGAGAATATTCTTTTTGTCGGGAAATATTCGTACGATAGAACAATCATTGGTGGACCCCACAACGGAAGTATTGTCGTAGTAAAAAAATGACAGAATTATCTTTTTATAAAAATAACGACGGAAGTGTTACCGTTAAAACTGTTGAACTACTCGGTAGTAAAAGTACAGTAATATGCGTGGTTGCATAGTAGCACACGGTATTGATTATTGATGCTTACGTGAGAAGTCTTTCGGTTATACTCAATTATTGCTCTGATAATTCTTTGCATCATATCTCTCATATTATTGATTCGATTATTGTCACAGTATCATTTGCATAATATGATATATTATTAAATCAATAATTGAGACGATAAAGTTATTCATATTATTAAATTGCAATATTTACAATGTCTAGAAGTTCTGTCAAAGAGAGGTTTGGTCATCTAATTGCTCGCCAATAAGGAGAAATCCTTATTGAAAAGCCCCTTCTTTCCTGAGAACGACCTGGTTGTTAAATATTGTGAGTTATAATATTAATGATGAATAAGTTCGTGTTGATTAAAGATGAATTTGATAGTTCCATTGTGTTGGGATTGTTAGTGTTAGTGGAAATCGACATTTATTTCGATAATAATTGATGTCTGGAGGTTATATTGACCAATCGGGTAATTAATCGAATAAATGAGCAATTAATTTCTATTAATTCACATGATTATAACTATTTGTTCACATGTGTGTACTATTAATTCACATTAATGTACTATTCGGGGAGGTGATGCAAGATTGATAATACTTGCACGACTAAGTTTAAAATGGAGGTATAGTTGAAGGTATTATACTGTAATTCGTATTTTCAAATGATTATAACTATTGATTCACATGATTGAACTATTGATTCACATTATTTACTATTAGGGGAGGTGGTGCAAGTTTGATAATACTTGCAAGACTAAATTAAAAATGAAAGAAAAGTTGAAGGTATTGTACTGTAATATTTCGAGCCCCAAAACGTGCAATTATCGAAACTATATTTTCATATAAATAGAAGCTCATTATTCCTTCATTTCTCACCAATTCACTATAGCTATAGAGCAATTATTATAGAGAGAAATTATAAAAAGAAAGAAGAAGAGAAGTCTGCTACCTCACTATTCCAGTATCCATTCTTCTTTTGAGATAAGGGGTATTATTTCTTTTGTATTCATGAAGAGAGCTTCTTTTATTCCATTCTTTATTATTATGTTGGAATAACCTGTCTATGTGAAGTACCGCATACATGGTGAAATTCTTCTGTTATTCCATACATTTATTATTATGTTGGAATAACCTGTCTATGCGAAGTACCGCATACATGGTAAAATTCTTCTGTTATTCCATTCTTTATTATTCTATTGGAATATCATGCCTGTGCGTATTACGCATGACCTAGTTCCATTATTTATTATTCTACTGGAATAACATGTCTTTGCGGTCTATAGCATGCCTAGTGAATTTTGTTGTTATTCCATTCTTTATTATTCTGTTGGAATATCCTGTCTGTGCGTATTACGCATGACTTGGTTCCATTCTTTATTATTCTGTTGAGAATAACCTGTCGGTGCGGTCTATCGCATGCCTGGTGAATTCTTCTGTTATTCTATTCTTTATTATTCTGTTGGAATAACCTGTCTATGTGGATTTCTGCATGCATGGTGAATGATCTTTCGTATTCATTCCTTATTAAATTGTGGAAATGATCTGTCTACGTGGATTACCGCATGGTGGGCTAAAATCCATTTGCAGTTTCATATATTCTATTATACTCAGTTGGTTAAAGTTTTGACTTCTATACTCCATGAAATTAGTAGAATATCCTAGATATTTGCGCTTCATCCAGTATCTTTTCATGGAAATATTCTTCTGAGCATTCTTGAATTTTACTCCACAAAGAAGTATCATGTTGACAATTTTGACGTTATTGATTTCAGGATAAATTAACTTATAAATCTTTAAAATTTATTCTTGAACTTGTTTTATTGAATTATTATGTCATTGTCATCATCCTCATGTTTATATTGTGATGAAAGTCATCTTTGGCTTACGTGCATAGATGGACTTCGGTATGATTATGACTAGGGATCATTCGGTATAATCATGACTGTAATGTTATAAATGATGTGGTAAAAGTCCTCAGTGGCCTGTAGTGCAGTGATGGACAGTTTTTGGTATGATTATGACCAGGGATTACTTGGTATAGTCATGACCATTGATGATTTAATGAATATACTTGGCCCATAGTGCAAGGATGATTCGATGATGTGGTTTATTTGTTAAGCTGAGTTTCAGTGATAAAAATTGATGAAAACGTTTTAAATCATAGAAGATAGTAGGTATCATGCTCTACTTGACTCTTCTAATGGATTGCTTATTACGCTATAGTTAAACTTGATGTCTATTGTATTTTATCAGTTTAACATTTTTGAAGACTATTGATAATTTATTCTGTATTATCTTAGTCATAATATTTCTTACTGGGCTAGTTGAGCTCACCCTTTTGCTTTCATTGTTCTCTTCAGGAAATGAGAACGTAGCTGGGACTAGTCGAGGAACGGAGTGATGGTCTGAGATGATGTAATAGTAGTCTTCACTATTCTATAAAATAGTGTGACAATAAATGTAACGAGGACTCTATTTGAGAGTGGATATTGTCTAGAAGGCAATATTCTTGTTTAAACTCTCAGCTATGTTTTGTCGTATATTACACGACGGTTATATAATTAAGTTTGTATTTGTATTTTTTATCATGTATTTGGTGACTCAAGATGGGTGATGTATACCTATTTTGGGGGCGTCACAGTTGGTATCAAAGCTCAGGGATATGATCCCTGGCTGAGATGTGAGACAAGAACTAGGAGGGGAGAGACGGGGAATTCCTTCGCTAGTATGACCTACCTAAGTTTATTTGGCATTTAATTGGTCGGTCAGAGTATAGGGATAATATGTGACATGTCAATTAACCCTTGTTTTGTGGCAGTATTTGAAAATGGTAGCTAAAAATGTTAACAATGGAGTGAGTGAGATCGTGGAGACACCTCTAATCACCAACCAGGATAATGTGATGTCAGGCGAAGAAGGAATTAGAGATATCCATGGGGTGAGAGAAGAATTGATAGTTGCACCCGAGATAGTCGCAGAGGTAGCAGCTGAGAGTGAGGAAGAAGAGGAAGAAGAGGAACCTGAGGAGAATTTATTAGAAGAATTTTATGATCGAAATTTAGAATTGCAAAATCGTATTCATGAGTTAGAAGAGCAGGCTGAAGAATGGCAGGCGGTCGTGGAGCAAAAGGATGCAACAATTCAAGCTTGTGTTACCTGATATGTGATGCTTGAACAAAAGCACTCTTTGGCAAAGTATAAAATGATAAAGCTGGAATCTGAGCTGAAAGAAGAAAGAACTGAACGAGTGAGAATGAGTGATGCATGGGTAAAAGCCGCACGATGCGTTGATATTGTGGAAAGAGATGTCCGATCTAAGAAGGCTAAAATAGATGATATGTATTTCTCTTTTTGGACAACAATTGAGAGAACCCAACATCGAGTTTTGAATTACCCTGTACATTGCGGTCAACCTCAATTTGATATGGATCGAAGATTAATGATTCAGATCATAAAATAGGAGTACGATGAAGCAGTTAAGGGTGGAATATGCCCTATAGAAAAGTCAATTTCAACGCTAGTGATGACACCAAATGCTGCCCCAGACAAGTCAAAGTCGAGTAGTTTAAGGGAGAGCGGTTGTCATGACTTCCCAACAAGTGAGGAACCCAAATGAAGTTATCACGGGTTAGTTAATTATAAATTCTTGCAAAGTCTATGCCTTATTAGATACCGGTTCTACCCATTATTTTATCTCTCTTACTTGCGCTCAATGTTTAAATTTGACCCTAGAGAAGTTAGACTTTAACTTATTGGTTGAAACTTCGTTAGTAGAAACCTTCGTTACATCCACTGTTTATAAATCTTGTTTAACTCAAATCAACATTTTCACGTTACTTGTCGATCTTATCTCTTTGAAAATACTTGCATTTGATGTGATTTTAGGGATTGAATGGTTAACTACTCATCATGCTAAAATTGATTATTTTCGTAAGGTTGTTAGCTTTCATATTCCTAACCAACCTGTTATACGAATTCAAGCAACCAAACCACTAAAGTCAATCACTGTCATATCAAGCCATAAGTAAAGAGTCCCGAGCCTTTATCTGGTGACTTCCTTGTGTGGAATGTAACGAAGCCAGACTTTTCGTAGGGGACATCGTAAATAATGGTGGCAAGTTGATAGGTATCAATGTGACGTGATATCCAAGTCTTGGATGAGAGTCACAGTTTTGAATGATATTTCTATTGTTAATAAATTTCCTGACGTATTCTCTGAAGACTTCCTAGCCTACCCCAGAGCGTGAAATTGAATTTTGTATTGACCCCAGTACAAAACCCATTTCTAAAACCCTCAAATATTTCTTCAACTAAAATGAACGTATCATGCGCCAAAGACGTTGGCTCGAGATGTTGAAGATTACGACCATACCATTCAATATCATCGTGGAAGAGCGAACGTGGTAGCTGACGCGTTGAGTAGAAGATCGTATGCGGTTACGAGTGTGACGTTGTTAACACAAAAACCCATTTCGCATAACTTACAAATGATGAAGATAGAGTTAAAGACTCTAGTGACCCACGTGATGATAACGAATATACGAGTAGAATCGACTTTAATCGATAAAGTTAAAAGCCGTTCAAACTTCACACCCGAATCTGATGAATGTGAAGAAGAAGGTTCAAAAGGGCATTATTCTAGAAGCAAGACTCGATGAAGAGAGGAAATCTCAACCCTTAATTTTATTGGTCTATTTGAAATCCTCGATCGAGTAGGAACTGTGGCCTATAGACTCATTTACAACCAAGTATATCGCGTGTTCATAACGCCTTTCACGTATCGATGTTACGTAAATATGTGGACGACCTGAACCACATTATTGAATTGGAACTAGATGAGATAGCAGAAGATTTAATTTATGAGGAGATATATGTTAAAATCTTGGATAAGAAGGATCCTATTCGACACTCAAATGCTATACCTCAAGAGTTAGAATCTGAAATAAAGTCAAGGTATCCTCACCTCTTCGGCATACCAGGTATGTACGTAAATTTTGAGGGCAAAATTTAATAAGGAGGGGAGATTCTGAGTGTAAAACTCCAAATTTTATGAATAAAGATTTAAATTTCTCAAAATATTTTTTTGAATATTATGGTGTGGATTTGATATAATGTTATAGTTGTGGGTAATATTTACAAATTTTTCAAAGTAAGCAAGTGGTTATATAATATTCGATTGGTCGGGGAATATTCATTTTTAATAGGGAATATCCGTACGATGACACAATCATTGGTGGACCCCACAACGGAAGTATTGTCGTAGTTAGAAAACGACAGAATTATCCTTTTATAAAAATAACGACGAAAGTGTTACCGTTAAAACTATTGAACTACCGGTAGTAAAAAAGTACAAGAATGTCTGGCGTGGTTGCATAGTAATACACGGTATTGATTATTGATGCTTACGTAAGAAGTCACTTTCGATTATACACAATTATTACTTACGATAATTGTCGATCATATCTCTCGTATTATTGATTCAATTATTGCGTAGTATCATCGTATAATATGTTATATTATTAAATCAATAATTGAGGCGACAAAGTTATTCATATTATTAAATTGCAATATTTACAATGTCTCAGAAGTTACATCAAGGAGAGGTTTGGTCATCTAATTGCGGCGCATGATAAGGAGAAATCCTTATCGAAAAGTCCCCTCTTTCCTTGGAACGACTTTGTTGTTAAATATTGTGAGTTATAATATTAATGATGAATAAGTTCGTGTTGATTAAAGATGAATTTGATAGTTCCATTGTGTTGGGATTATTAGTGTTAATGGAAATCGACATCGATTCCGATGATAATTGATGTCTAGGGGTTATACTGCTAAATCGGGTAATTAATCAGATACATGAGAAATTAATTACTACTAATTCACATGCTTATATAACTATTTGTTCACATGTGTGTACTATTGAATCACATTCTTGTACTATTAGGGGAGGTGGTCCAAGTTTGATAATACTTGTAGGACTAAATTAAAAATGAAAGAAAAGTTGGAGGTATTGTACTGTAATATTTTGAGCCCCAAAACGTGCAATTATCGAAACTATATTTTCCTATAAATAGAAGCTCATTCTTCCTTCATTTCACACTAATTCACTAAAGCTATAGAGCAATTATTATAGAGAGAAATTATAGAGAGAGAAAGAAGAGAAGTCTCCGCTACCTCTATTCCGGTATCCGACTTTTATTCTAAGGTAAAGGGTATTATTTCTTTCAGTATTCATGAAGAGAGCTATTGTTATTCTATTCCTTATTATTATGTTGGAATAACTTGTCTATGCGAAGTACTGCATACATGGTGAAATTCTTCTATTATTTCATTTTTAATTATTTTGTTGGAATAACACGTCTGCATGCGGATTCATCGACGTACAGTGAATTCTGTTGTTATTCCATTCTTTATTATTACATTGGAATATCCTGTTTGTGCGGTTTACGCATTTGACCAGTTCCATTCTTTATTATTTTGTTGGAATATCTTGTCATGCGCATTTACGCATGACACGGTTCCATTCTTTATTATTTTGTTGGAATATCGCGTTATGCATGCGATTTACATGACTGGGTCCATTCTTTATTATTCATTGAGAATAACTTTCATGCATGCGGATTCTATCGCATGCATGGTGAATTCTTCTATTATTCCATTCTTTATTATACTGTTGGAATAACCTGTCTATGTGGATTACTGCATGCATGGTGAATGATCCTTTGTATTCATATGAATAGTATTTTCATTCAAAAGGGGTTTCTGACAGGGGCAGTTTTGTAATTTTTCCGACCCTCAAAAATTCTGAAAAAATTTGAAATGATAATTTGATGAGTTTTCTAGATTGTATCCAAAAATGGCGATTTTTGGATGTATAGATTAAGAGTTATGGATTTTATGGGAAAAGACTATTTTAAAAGTAAACCCTTATAACTCTTTGTGGTTAACTCCAAAATTGGTGAAATTTTTATTGGGAGTACATATATATTACAGGAGTATACCCTGTAAATTTCAGAATATTTGGACAAAAGTACAATTTATGATAAATGTATAAATATTCGGCAGTTTTCGCCATATAAAAAATAGTAAATGAATTTTAAAAACTCCGAGAAAAATATATGTTCAATATGGGACTATATTCTGCTAAATCCCAGAAAAGAAATATTTTTGGGACTGATTTGGTATTTTTCATGAAAATAAACTAGTTATGAGTAAATGAATTAAATATGTTATGTAAAGTAACAAAATCAAAAAATAGTATTTTATGGCTTGGAAATCCTATATAGGGTATATGCAGATTTTTGATGTTGGATTTGATCATTGTTGATGAAATCTTATGAGTATGGCATTTTTTGAATGACTAAATGCATTATTTGGTAAAGTGTAAACAATTGAAATAAATTGTTTATAAGTTTAAGAAGTGATTAAAGTATTGTTATAATATTAACAATATTAGATTATGAGTTATTTAAGTGATGGATAATATTTGGATAAATTTAAAGTCTTTAATATTTATCCTTATTTTCGTTTGATTAATGCTTATATTATTGTCATCATCCTCATGCTTATATTGTGATGAAAGTCATCTTTGGCTTACGTGAAGAGATGGACTTGGTATGATTATGACCAGGGATTATTCGATATAATCATAACCGTAATGTGACGAATGATGTGGTAAAAGTCCTCATTGGCCTGTAGTTCATTGATGGACAGTTGTTGGTATGATTATGATCATGGATTATTCGGTATAATCATGACCATTAATGATTACATGAATATCCTTGGCCGTGGTTCAGGGATGATTTGATTTTATTTATTAAGCTGAGTCTCAGCGATAAAGTTGATGAAAAACTTTTTAAATCATAAAAGATAGTAGATCTTATGCTCTACTTGACTCTTCTAATGGATTTTTTATTCCGCTGCAGTTATTAATCTAAAACTTGTTGTCTATTTTATTCTATCAGTTGTTATACTATTGAAGGCTAAGGACAATTTATTCTGCAATATCTTAGTCATAATATTTCTTACTAGGCTAGTTGAGTTCACCCTTTCTTTCATTGTTCTTTTCAGGAAATGAGAATATAGCTGGGACGAGTCGGGAAATAGAGTGATGGTCCAGGATAAGTGGCTTTAGTATTCCTCACCATTCTGTGAAATAGTGTGATAATAATTGTAATGAGGACTCCAATGAGAGTGGATATTGTCTAGAAGGCAATATTTTTGTTTAAACTCTCAGTTATGTTTTGTCGTATTTTACACGACAGTTATATAATTAAGTTTGTATTTGATTTATGTACCATGTATTTGGCGACCCAAGATGGGTGATGTATACCTGTTTTGGGGGTGTCACAGTTGGTATCAAAGTTTAGGGATATAATCCCTAGCTGAGATGTAAGATAAGAACTAGGAGGGGAGAGACGGGGAATTCCTTCGCTAGTATGACCTACCTAAGTTTATTTGGTATTTAATTGGTCACGAGTATAGGATAATATGTGATATGTTAATTAACCCTTGTTTTGTGACAGTGTTTGAAAATGGCATCTAAAAATTTTGAGATCAGCAATGAAGCACATGAGACCGTTGAGTCACCAATGATTAATACCCAGGATAATGTGCAACGAGAAGATAATAATCCTCGGGTAAATAACAACACCGATCAGATGATGAACGATGGGATGTTTAGAGGCTTTATGCAATTCATGCAACATCAGGTAAGAGAGACTCATGTTCAAAATATAGGTGGAAATAATGGCAACCCACGGTCGGTCACCGCTAAGCAGTTCAAGGAGCTGGGACCACCGGAGTTTTTGGGAAAGCCAGAATCACTTAAGGTGGAGACATGGTTAAAGTAGATCACCAAGATATTTGATGCCATGGGATGCTCCGAGGAGAAAAAGGTTCCCTTTGCCACCTTTTTGTTGTGTGAAGAGGCAGATTACTAGTGGGAATCTGTAAAACATACCCAGCCTGACGCATTCAAGATGTCTTGGAAGAAGTTCCAAGAGTTGTTTAACGACAAGTACTTTCTCGAAAGTATTCGTCACATGAAGGAGATGGAGTGTATCAAGTTGGAGCAAAACAATATGATCGTGTCGCAATACGAGGCTAAATTTGCGGAGTTATCCCAGTTTGCATCCCATTTGGTCGATAATGAGGAGCGAATGACGCGAATGTTTCTAAGAGGTTTGAAACCCGAAATATGTTAATACCTAATTTCTCACAAACTTTGTTTATATTCAAATGTTGTGAATAGGGCTCAGTTATTGGAGCGCGATAATGAGTCAGGCCAACCAAAGGTAACGACCAATAACACGATAATAATCGTACCAGTGGCAACGGCCATCGGAACAACGATAACCATCGTGGGGGAAATTATCATGCCAAGAATGGTGACCACTTCGGTGGTAATCATGGCCAAGATAATAGGAGTGTAAATTTCAAGAAGAGAAGGTTCAACAACGATGGAAAGACAGCAGCACCAACACCCGTTTTCAAGGAAGGAGAACGACCACCAATTGTATGCTTCAAATGCGGAGTAGAGGGACATATCTGTCCAAACTGCGTGATGCAGTCCAAAGCATGTTACAATTGTGGAAAAGAAGGTCACCTAGCCCAATTTTGTATTGCACCAAAGTCAAGTCCAGCTGGGACGGTGGCACTAAAGGCAGATACGGACAAAACAAAGTCGGTGGTTTCAGGAAGAGCGTTTTTCGTGACTTCTAAAAAAGCGAATAACCCAAACGAAGTTAGCACGGGTTAGTTAATTATAAATTCTTGTGAATTCTATACTTTATTAGATACCGGTTCTACCCATTCTTTTATCTCTCTTGCTTGCGCTCAAAGTTTAAATTTGACTCCTGAGTTATTGGTTGAAACTCCATTAGGAGAAACCTTCATTTTATGTGCTATCCAAGTCTTGGATGAGAGTCACAGTTTTTAAATGATATTTCTATCATTAATAAATTTCCTGACGTATTCTCGAAGAACTTCCTGGCCTACCCCAGAGCGTGAAATCGAATTTTGTATTGACCCTAGTACAAAACCCATTTCTAAAACCTTTAAATATTTCTTCAACTAAAACAAACGTAATGTGCGCCAAAGATGTTGGCTTGAGCTGTTGAAGATTACAATCGTACCATTCAATATCATTGTGGAAGAGTGAACGTTGTAGCTGACGCGTTGAGTAGAAGATCGTATGCATTTACGAGTGCGATGTTGTTAACACAAAAACCCATTTTGTATAACTTACAAATGATGAAGATGGAGTTAGAGACTCTAGGGACCCACGTGAAGATAACGAATATACGAGTAGAATCGACTTTAATAGATAAAGTTAAAGTCGCTCAAACTACACACCCAAATATGATGAATGTGAAGAAGAAGGTTCAAGAAGGTGTTATCTCAGCCCTCGATTTAATTGGCCCATTTGAAATCCTCGATCGAGTATGAACTGTGACCTATAGACTCGTTTTACCGCCAAGTATGTCGCGTGTTCATAACGTTTTTTTTACGTATCGATGTTACGTAAATATGTGGACGATTTGAACCACATTATTGAATTAAAACTAAATGAGATAGCAGAAGATTTAATGTATGAGGAGATACGTGTTAAAATCTTGGATAAGAAGGATCATATTCAACACTCAAAGGTTATACCTCAAGAGTTAGAATTTGAAATGAAGTCAAGGTATCCTCACCTGTTCGGCATACCAGGTACGTACTTAAATTTCTAGGGCAAAATTTCATAAGGAGGGGAGAATGTAAAACCCCAAATTTTACGAATAAAGATTTAAATTTCTCGAAATATTTTTTTTGAATATTATGGTGTGAATTTGATATAATGTTATAGTTGTGGGTAATATTTACAAATTTTGTAAAGTAAGCAAGTGGTTATATAATATTCAATTGGTCGGGGAATATTCGTTTTTAACAGGGAATATTCGTACGATGGAACAATCATTGGTGGACCCCACAACAGAAGTATTGTCATAGAAAATGACAGAATTACCTTTTTATAAAAATAACGGCGAAAGTGTTACCATTAAATCTGTTGAACTACCCGGTAGTAAAAGTACAGTAATATGCGTGGTTGCATAGTAGTACACGGTATTGATTATTGATGCTTACGTAAGAAGTCACTTAGTTAAACTCAATTATTGCTACAGTAATTGATGCACCATATCTCTCATATTATTGATTCAATTATTGTCACAGTATCATCTGTATAATATGTTATATTATTAAATCAATAATTGAGACAACAAAGTTATTCATATTATTAAATTGCAATATTTACAATGTCTATAAGTTACATCGATGAGAGGTTTGGTCATCTAATTGCGCTTGATAAGGAGAAATCCTTATCGAAAAGCCCCTCTTTCACAGGAGCGACACAGGTTGTTAAATATTGTGAGTTATAAAATTAATGATGAATAAGTTCGTGTTGATTAAAGATGAATTTGATAGTTCCATTGTGTTGGGATTATTAGTGTTATTAGAAATCGACATCTATTCCGATGATAATTGATGTCTGGGGGTTATACTGATAAATCGGGTAATTAATCGGATAAATGAGCAATTAATTGCTACTAATTCACATGCTTATATAACTATTTGTTCACATGTGTGTACTATTGAATCACATTCTTGTACTATTAGGGGAGGTGGTGCAAGTTTGATAATACTTGCAGGACTAAATTAAAATTAAAAGAAAAGTTGGAGGTATTGTACTGTAATATTTTGAGCCCCAAAACGTGCAATTATTGAAACTATATTTTCCTATAAATAGAAGCTCATTCTTTCTTCATTTTTCACCAATTCACTAAAGCTATAGAGCAATTATTATAGAGAGAAATTATAGAGAGAAAGAAGAAGAGAAGTCTGCTACCTCTCTATTCCAGTATCCAGCTTTATTCTAAGGTAAGGGGTATTATTTCTTTTGTATTCATGAAGAGAACTATTGTTATTCCATTCCTTATTATTATGTTGGAATAACCTGTCTATGTGAAGTACTGCATACATGGTGAAATTCTTCTATTATTTCATTCTTTATTATTATGTTGGAATAACTCCATGCATGCGATTCTATCTCATGCCCGGTGAATTTCATTGTTATTCCATTCTTTATTATTACGTTGGAATATCCACATGCATGCGGTTTCTGGCGTGACCTAGTTCCATTCTTTATTATTACATTGAGAATAACACATCGTGTGGTCTATCGCATATTTGGTGAATTCTTCTATTATTCCATTCTTTATTATTACATTGGAATAACTTTGTCATGTGGATTATCGCATGCATGGTGAATGATCCTTTGTATTCATATGAATAGTATTTTCATTCAAAAGGGTTTCGCGAGGCGATTTCATAATTTTTCTGACCCTCAAAAATTCTGGAAAATTTTGAAATGATAATTTGATGAGTTTTCTAGATTGTATCCAAAAATGGCGATTTTTGGATGTATAGATTAAGAGTTATGGATTTTATGAGTAAAGACTATTTTAAAAGTAAACCCTTATAACTCTTTGTGGTTAACTCTAAAATTGGTGAAATTTTTATTAGGAGTACATGTATATAACAGGAGTATACCCTGTAAATTTCAGAATATTTGGACAAAAGTACAATTTATGATAAATGTCTAAATATTCAGCAGTTTTGGCCATATGAAAAATAGTAAATGAATTTTAAAAACTCCGAGAAAAATATATGTTCAATATGGGACTATATTCTGCTAAATCCCAGAAAAGAAATATTTTTGGGACTGATTTGGTATTTTTCATGAAAATGAACTAGTTATGAGTAAATGAATTAAATATGTTATTTGAAGTAACAAAATCGAAAAATAGGATTTTATGAGTTGGGAATCCTATATAGGGTATATGCAGATTTTTGATGAGGGATTTGATCATTGGTGATGAAATCTTATGAGTATGGCATTTTTTGAATGATTAAATGCATTATTTGGTAAAGTGTAAATAATTGAAATAAATTATTTATAAGTTTAAGAAGTGATTAAAATATTGTTATAATATTAATAATATTAGATTATGAGTTATTTAAGTGATGGATAATATTTGGATAAATTTAAAGTCTTTAATATTTATCCTTGTTTTCGTTTGATTAATGCTTATATTATTGTCATCATCCTCATGCTTATATTGTGATGAAAGTCATCTTTGGCTTACGTGAAGAAATGGACTTGGTATGATTATGACCAGGGATTATTCGGTATAATCATGACCGTAATATGACGAATGATGTGGTAAAAGTCCTCATTGGCCTGTAGTTCATTGATGGACAGTTGTTGGTATGATTATGACCAGAGATTATTCGGTATAATCATGACCATTAATGATTACATGAATATCCTTGGCCGTGGTTCAGGGATGATTTGATTTTATTTATTAAGCTGAGTCTCGGCGATAAAGTTGATGAAAAACTTTTTAAATCATAGAAGATAGTAGATCTTATGCTCTACTTGACTCTTCTAATGGATTGTTTATTCCGATGCAGTTATTGATCTAAAACTTGTTGTCTATTGTATTTTATCAGTTGTTATACTATTGAAGGCTAAGGATAATTTATTCTGCATTATCTTAGTCATAATATTTCTTACTGGGCTAGTTGAGCTCATCCTTTCTTTCACTGATCTCTTCAGGAAATGAGAACGTAGCCAGGACTAGTCGGGGAACGGAGTGACGGTCCAGATGATAGCAATGGTAGTCCTCACTATTCTATTAAATACTGTGACAATAAATGTAATGAGGACTCTATTTGAGAGTGGATATTGTCTAGAAGGCAATATTCCTGTTTAAACTCTCAACTATGTTTTGTCGTATATTACACGACGGTTGTATAATTAAGTTTGTATTTGTATTCTGTACCATGTATTTGGCGACTCAAGATGGGTGATGTATACCTATTTTGGGGGCGTCACAGTGAGTCCCCAAATTTTATGAATAAAGATTAAAATTTCTCGAAACATTTTTTTTATTATGTTGTGGATTTGATATAATGTTATAGTTGTGGGAAATATTTATAAATTTTGTAAAGTATGCAAGTTGTTATAAAATATTCGTTTGGTCGGGGAATATTCTTTTTTTCGAGGAATATCCATACGACGGCACAATTATTGGTGGACCCCACAACAGAAGTATTGTCGTAGTAAGAAAATGACAGAATTATCTTTTTATAAAAATAACGGCAAAAATGTTACCGTTAAAACTGTTGAACTACTCGGTAGTAAAAGTATAGTAATACACGTGGTTGTATAATAGCACACGGTATTGATTATTGATGCTTACATTAGAAGTCACTCAATTAAACTCAATTATTGCTATAGTAATTACTGCATCATATCTCTCATATGATTGATTCGATTATTGTCACAGTATCATCTGCATAATATGATATATTATTAAATCAATAATTGAGACGACAAAGTTATTCATATTATTAAATTACAATATTTACAATGTCTAGAAGTTACATCGAGGAGAGGTTTGGTCATCTAATTGTGCTTGATAAGGAGAAATTCTTATCGGAAAGCCCCCTCTTTCTTGGAAACGACCTGGTTGTTAAATATTGTGAGTTATAATATTAATGATGAATAAGTTCGTGTTGATTAAAGATGAATTTGATAGTTCCATTGTGTTGGGATTGTTAGTGTTAGTGGAAATCGACATTTATTTCGATAATAATTGATGTCTGGAGGTTATATTGACCAATCGGGTAATTAATCGAATATATGAGCAATTAATTGCTATTAATTCACATGATTATAACTATTTGTTCACATGTGTGTACTATTGATTCACATTCATGTACTATTAGGGGAGGTGGTGCAAGATTGATAATACTTGCATGACTAAGTTAAAAATGGAGGTATAGTTGAAGGTACTATACTGTAATTTATATTTTCACATGATTATAACTATTGATTCACATGATTGAACTATTGATTCACATTGTTTACTATTAGGGGAGGTGGTGCAAGATTAATAATACGTGCAGGACTAAATTAAAAATGAAAGAAAAGTTGAAGGTATTGTACTATAATATTTCGAGCCCCAAAACGTGCAATTATCGAAACTATATTTTCCTATAAATAGAAGCTCATTCTTCCTTCATTTCTCACCAATTCACTAAAGCTATAGAGCAATTATTATAGAGAGAAATTATAGAGAGAACGTAGAAGAGAAGTCTGCTACCTCACTATTCCAGTATCTAGTCTTCTTTTGAGGTAAGGGGTGTTATTTCTTTCGTATTCATGAAAAGAGCTTCTTTTATTCCATTCTTTATTATTATGTTGGAATAACCTATCTATGCGAACTACCGCATACATGGTAAAATTCTTTTATTATTCCATTCTTTATTATTATGTTGGAATAACCTGTTTATGCGAAGTACCGCATACAGTACAAGAAAAAAGCCTTATTCCAATGGAATATTCCGTCGGACCTAAGCCTATTCCGTCGCACATACACTATTTCCGACGCAAATATCCGTCAGAAATTCGGTCGTAAATACTCGCGTCGAAAATAAGATCCGTCAAAAAATCTGTTGGATATTACTTATCTTCGACGCAATTATCTCCGACGGATTTTCGAGACATTAATTATTTTTGACAGAAAATATAGGACGAAACTTTTTCGTCGGATAAAATAGGCCCTATTTCCGACAGATTCATTCCCTCGGAATTATCTTATTTCCGACTGAAAATTAAAATAACCTAATATTTATAAAAAAACGACTACTTATTAACTTCAACAGAATTTGCGTTGGACATAGAGCTTTTACGACGGATATATTCCGACGAAGATAGAGTATTTACGACTGAAATTAGAATATTTCGGTATTTATTAAAAATTGGTTATTTGTTATCTCCGAGGGAAGTTCCGTCGAAAAATTCCCTATTCCGTCGGAATTAACTATTTTTTTTAAATACATATTTTAAAAGTTCAATTTCCAAGTGTTTAAACCCATTAATGTACCTGTAACCTGTTACAACCCAATACACAGTAATATAAACCTGTATCTCACATTTAAATATGCAATGTAGCACTAAAACTTAATCTTCAACTCATTATCATTCACATTCACATTCAAATATCTACCAAAACGTATTATAAGCTAACCAATTACAATATAAGCTAATGTTCCATAAATGTTAAACAATATTATTTACAATAGTTGTACAGATGCAATTAGACAATACAATATATACAAAAGTTCTACAATAACATGAATATATACAAATGAACAATAAACTAGTAAAAGTATCATCATCGGGCGAAGGTGAACGATGCTGATCTGGAAATTGGAATCAACTTCTGCATGAATACATGACAATCGTGACTCTTGAATCAAGAAATTTTCAATTGCTCAAACTTACAACAACGTGTTATGTTCGATGCATATCCATCTGGGAGCTTTGAACCACTAACCCACTTACAGACGTCTTCAACTTGTTGCTTAGTAAGATAAAATGGAGCTTTAGGTTTCATAGTGTTAGGGCAAAGCCACAATTCTGGCCTAATGTTCAATGCCTCCAAATATCTTCGAGCATTGACATTGTCTTTAGTTTTACCACTCACATCTAACACGGTGTAAAACAAGTTCTCGAAAACATTCTTTTCGGTATGCATGACATCTATACAATGAAGAACTGAAAGTGTGCCCCAATACGGCAACTTAAACCATATAGGCAAGTGTGTCCAATTATGAGTCTTCCCGTACTCGGCTGCTCTCAATTTACTATGTTCCTTCCCCGACAAAGGAAAATCAAATTGATTCAACCCATTAAAACCTCACTTCCGACGGTGACCAACAACCCCTTCTTTTCTATCTTTACATTGAAGCGTATGAGACATCTTTCTGTAATTTTGATTATGAGGCAAAAATCTACGAGCAGTTTCAAAGAAACTACATTTCCGCCCATGCTGCAACTGGTTGCCTTGAACATCCCCCATACACACTGGACATGATAGCTTCTCATGAGTTGACCAACCAATAACCATCCCAAGATCCAGAAAGTCAGTGATAGTCCATAACAGGGCTACCTTCATCACAAAATTCTCGCATATCGATTTATCATACGTCTGAACCCCTTTCTCCCACAACATCTTTAGTTCATCCACTAATGGTTGAAGGTACACATTAAGGTCTTTTGTAGGACTTTTATCCCCCGGAATGAGTAAAGTCAAAAACAAATACGGATCCCTCATACACATTGCCGGTGGAAGATTATAAGTGACCATAATGACTGGCCAAACTAAGTACAGCTGGCTAAAATTATTAAAAGGGCAAAAGCCATCAGTAGCCATGCCAAGCCTAACATTCCTAACTTCTTCTGCAAACTCAAGATAATTTCCATCAAATCTCTTCCATTCATCTCCATCCACTGGGTGAGTCGGTGACCGACTGTGCACGACATCCCTTGTTCGATGCCAACTCATATGTTGGCCAGTATGAGACGGACGTGAATAGCCACTGAAGTCTCGGCAGCAAGTGGAAAATACCGTAAGATTTTCCTGGGAACTGTTTCTCCTTCCCCCCACGTTTTGTAACCTTGTAGCGCGATAAGCTGCATATATCACACTATCCTTTATCTCTGTCCTCCCCATAGTATAACATGCAATCCTGCTCACAAGCATCAATTTTCTGATACCCCATATTTAACCCCTTAACCATCTTCTTCACTTCGTAATAATTCGCAAGAAGAGTATGATCCTTGGGTAAGAACTGTCCAATTATAGCGAACAAATCATTGAAACCTCTCTCACTACAGTCATGCTCATTCTTGAAGTGTAAGAGCTTCGTCACTACAAAAAGCTTGGTGTCCGTATCATTTCCCGGATACAACGCGACCCCAGATTCAGATAGTAACTAGTAAAAAAGTAATTTGTATCATTTGGCACTTAACGTACCTTTCGCTTGAAGAAGGTTCATATTCATTTCAAATAATAGTAGTAGGGCCATAAGCATCGACTAACATCTCAACTGGATCATAGTGTTTGACGTATAAATCCCGTGGAATTGGTTGTTCCACAATATTTTCAATCACTTCTGATTCCCCGTAATGAGTCCATATGAAGTACCCATCCACAAATCCACGAGAAAATAAGTCAAATTTAATCTCGTCGACTTTCTTCCAAATTAGATTTTTACACTTGACACACGGGCATCGCATCTTCCCGTTCGGATCATCCGTATGTTCTAGTGCTTTGTTCAAGAAATCTAAAACCCCAACACGATAAGCTGAGACTAATCCCCTCCCATCATTAGGTATCCTATGATACATCCAACTCCAGTCGGTTCGCATTTTTAACTACACAGAAGTACGCATTAAGTTAATTTGGATATTCATACGTGAATTAGATTTACCTAGTATCTCTACTGGACAGGGGTAAGGCATCTATCCCATTATTGGATGCATCTCGTCACTAGTGCAAACACGTTGAGTACATTTCATGAGTTTCAAGAAAATTTCGACAGCACCTCCCCATGGTCTCCAAGCACACGAAATAGACTAAGATAACTTAATCTAAGTATGCACTCGGAGAACATATAGAGATAACAGTCGATTAATCCTCAAAATAACAAAAAATGTACCGTTTCGTATTTGTACCGGCCTAAGTGAGAGACATAACATCCAATAACAGTCCCAAACTGGGGACCGTTCGACATTCACCCCTACTGAGTGTATGTCAAACGGGTTTTTATGTTTCAAAGTATAGTACATATATAATTGAAAATGCTACTTAGTTTATTGAAACTTGTGGCAAACTAAGCAAATGCTACTTAGTTTAATTATGAGAATTATTATGTGGAATCTCAACTTGAGTCGGCAACCGGGAAAAAAAAGGATCGTAGTTCCTGTTGTGTCCTATACTCGAATAATAAAGTTAATTTAATTACTGCAAACATTTCTCACTGTTCCATCATTACAGATGACAACATCCCGAAGGAGTTCCATTAAGCTATTGAACAAAGTTTCAGCTTAAGCAACCCTCTAAATGAACGAACGATCACTTCTCTACTAGGAATGAATCATCTCCCCATATGGGTCCAATCCATGATATAGATAGCTTCTCACCACTCCGGATTCCTCAAATGGATAGTTCTCATACAAGAGGTGAGACATTCTGTGAGAACTACCCATCTGAGGAATTCGGAGTGGTGAGAAGTTGTTTATATCATGGATTGGACCCATATGGGGAGATGATTCAATCCTATGAGAGAAGTGATCGTTCGCTCATTTAGAGGGTTGCTTAACCTAGAACTTTGTTCAACAACTTACTGGCACTCCTTCCGGATGTTGCCATCTATTATGACGGAATAGTGATGAATGTCTGCAGTAATTCAATTACCTTTATTATTCGAGTATAGGACACAAATAGGAACTACGACCCCTTTTTTTTAATTGTTGCCGAGGAACCGGTTGGAGTAATATTAGCTGCAACTGCTATGTCGAAACCTGCATACAAGAAAGAGTACATATATGTAGGGAGAATTGTTATTTGGAATCTATAAAGACTACTATTCGACATTCACTCCTACTTATTTTATTTTGCCATTGATAAACTAAGTAAGTGGTACTTAGTTTATGAGAATTGTTATTTGGAATCTATAAAGACTATTGTTCGACATTCACTCCTACTTATTTTATTTTGCCGTTGATAAACTAAGTAAGTGGTACTTAGTTTATGAGAATTGTTATTTGGAATCTATAAAGACTATTGTTCAACATTCACTCCTACTTAGTTTATTATTATATTTTCTTTTATTTTAATTTGTAGTATATTATATTATAGTATATAATTGGTTTATTTATTTATTTAATTTAATTTATTAAATTAAATTAAATTAAAGGATTTTATTTTATTTTATCTATTTTATTAAATCGAATTAAATTTATTATTATTATTTATTTTATATTGTATTATATTATATAAGTTCAAATTTAATTTAATTTAATTTAATTTAGCCTTAATTTAATTTAATTTAATTTAATTTAAATTATTTTAATTAAATTAAATTAAATTAAATTGAAATTATTTGATTATATTTTATTTTATTCTTTATTGAATTAAATTCTATTTGTATTATATTATATATTTTTAAATATTTTTTATTAAATTTAATTTATTTATTAAATTAAATCAAATTTGTTTGATTTTATTTAATTTAATTCAAATTAGTTTATATTTTAATATTGGGACTAATTACTAATATTATCAAAATAATTCTGACAAAATCTTGCAAATGATACATCCGATGCAATTTACATCACAAATTGATCGGAAATTGCAAATATATCAAAATTAAAAACAGTCCTAAAATTAGTTAAATTCAAGATTGAACACTAATTAAATTACATAAACAATGCAAACAATATATACTGCATAATTATCCATTCTTAATCAAAATATTTACCAAATTTTAGTCCTAAATTTCAGCCTCAAATCCAAATTTCAATCAAATATATAACAAATTTTTAACCCTATACCAATTTTCAGCCTCAAATCCAATTGCCAAAACCAAATTGATGCACATACAATAACCAATTAAGGAATTTACCAATTTTCAGACTCAAATTAATATATACATACAATATAAAAAGTATTCAATCTATTGATTTTGTGCATCATCATCAAAATGAAACAATATTTGAACTCATACCTTTTGGAGCTAATAAACTGTCCGGCGTGTGGTGGTGGTGGTGGTGGTCGGCGGCTGGTGGAATCAGAAATGGGTGGCAGCTGGAGGTGGCTCTTGGTGGTGGTGGTCGACGGCTGGAGGGAGAAGACAAAGAACAAAGATGGTGGTGGTGGTGGTCGGCGGCCAGAGGTACGTGGGCGCCTGGCGGTGGGGATCGATCGCGAGAGGGGGCGCGCGGCTGGTCGGCGGTGGAGGTGTTGGTGGCAGGTGGGCACCGGAGATGAGAGAGATGAGAGTGAGAGAGGAGAGGCTGAGATGAGAGAGTGAGAGAGTGAGAGATGAGAGATATAAAATTGAGAGAATACGGGGAGACGCTGGCCAGAGTCAGTCGAATAGGTTTTATACGATATTTTTGACGAAATATCTGTCGGACCTACCTCCCTCGGAATTAACTTATCTTCGACGTAAATTCCCTCGAACATAACCATAATTTTGTCAACCTTAAGTTTCGCGCTGGCGGAAAATTTGGCGTCATATGAGGTTTTATATTCCCGACGGAATTTCCTCAAAAATAAACTATTTTGGACGGAATTATTTTTGACCTAATATTTCGTTGAAAATATATTATTTTTGACTGAATATAGTCTGTCGAACTTAGTTCCGTCGGGATTAGCCGATTTTCTTATAGTGATACATGGTGAAATTCTTCTGTTATTCCATTCTTTATTATTTTGTTGGAATATACTGTCTGTGTGGATTACGCGTGACCTGGTTCCATTCTTTATTATTATGTTGGAATATCCTGTCTGTGCGTATTACGCATTACCTTGTTCCATTATTTATTATTACATTAGAATAAGCATGCATCTTGATCTATCGCATGCACAGTGAATTATGTTGTTATTACATTCTTTATTATTACATTGGAATATTGCATGCATGCGTATTACGCATAACTTTGGTTCCATTCTTTATTATTACATTGAGAATAACCCGGTGGTCGGTCTTGATCTATCGCATGCTCGGTGAATTCTTACGTTATTCCATTCTTTATTATTACATTGGAATAACACATACATGTGGATTTTTGTATGCATGGTGAATGATCCTTTGTATTCATTCCTTATTAAATTATGGAAATGATATGTTTACGTGGATTCTGCATGGTATGGCGAAAATCCATTTGCGGATTTCATATATTCTATTATACTCGGTTGGTTAAAGTTTTGACTTCTATACTCCATGAAATTAGTAGAATATCACGGATATTTGTGCTTCATCCGGTATCTTTTCATGGAAATATTCTTACGAGCATTCTTAAATTTTACTCCACAAAGAAGTATCATGTTGACAATTTGGGCGTTATTGATTTGGGATAAATTAACTTATAAATCTTTAAAATTTATTCTTGAACTTGTTTTATTGAATTATTATGTCATTGTCATCATCCTCATGTTTATATTGTGATGAAAGTCATCTTTGGCTTACATACATAGATGGACTCATTATGATTATGACCAGGGATCATTCGGTATAATCATGACATGTAATATTATAAATGATGTGGTAAAAGTCCTCAGTGGCCTGTAGTGCAGTGATAGATAGTTTTTGGTGTGATTATGACCAGGGATTATATATTCGGTATAGTCATGACCATTGATGATTTAATGAATATCCTTGGCCCATAGTGCAGGGATGATTCGATGATGTGGTTTATTTGTCAAGCTAAGTCTCAGCGATAAAAATTGATGAAAACGTTTTAAATCATAGAAGATAGTAGGTATCATGCTCTACTTGACTCTTCTAATGGATTGCTTATTCCGCTGCAGTTAAACTTGATGTCTATTGTATTTTATCAGTTTAATATTGTTGAAGACTATTGATAATTTATTCTGCATTATCTTAGTCATAATATTTCTTCTTTGGGCTAGTTGAGCTCACCCTTTTGCTTTCATTGTTCTCTTGAGGAAATGAGAATTAAATTTGGGACTAGTCGGGGAGCGGAGTGATGGTTAGAGATGATGTATTAGTAGTCCTCACTATTCTATAAAATAGTGTGACAATAAATATAATGAGGACTTTATTTGAGAGTGGATATTTATGCAGAAGGCAATATTCGCATTTAAACTTCATAACTATGTTTTATCGTATATTACACTGACGGTTGTATAATTAAGTTTGTATTTGTATTTTGTACCATGTATTTGGCGACTCAAGATGAGTGATGTATACCTATTTTGGGAGCGTCACAATAACTGTGTCGTCTCAATTATTGATTTAATAATATAAAATATTGTGTTGATGATACTGACAATAATTGAATCAATAATATGAGATACTATGCAATAACTACTGTAGCAATTATTGAATGAAACTGAGTGACTTCTTACGTAAGCATCAATAATCAGAGATCTTTGTGCGTCTACAGGTATTACTCTTTGTGCAACAATGCGTATTACTGTTCTTTTATCACCGAATATTTCAACAGTTTAACGGTAAAAGTCTTGCCGTTATTTTTATAAAAAGATTATTTTTGTCGCTTTCTATATCAGAAAGTTATTCCGTTATGTGGTCCACCAATGATTGTATCGTCGTACGAATATTCCTCGATAAAAAGAATATTCCTCGACCAAACAAATATTTTATGACCACTTGTTTACTTTGCAAACTTTTCACATATTACTCTTAACTTTAACCTTTTATCAATTTAACCATTGACTAAAAAAAAAATTAAATATTTTTATTTCATAAAATTCGGGCTCTTACAATATTATTTTTTCATTTTAATTCAAAAATACTTTTACTCTAGCACCACTTCCAAACAAACTCTTCAAAGATTCCCAAACATTAAATATTTATATATTTAATTTAAAAATATTTTTACCCGACCACACAGTTACTCCAATCATTCACATTAAAACTTTGACATTCATGTAAATTTTGAAGCTAAACTTCCATTCTAAATGGTCCAAAAATTGATTCTCATGAAAATCATTCTAAATGGTCCAAAAATTGATTCTCATGAAAATCACTGCCAACAAATTATCAAACAAAATCTGCTCCCCCCTTCTTGTTGAGACATTCTTACTCACTGTTTACAAAGCTTTAAACTTTGAAGTCAACCATACTTGGGGACCAGGAAAAAAATGGTTTTTTAATCTTTGTTATTTTGTATGGCGTTGCTTTTCTTTTCAACTCTGCCGCAGGAACTTAACCCCAACCGACCACATAAAATACATATTTTTATTAATCCATATGTGTGCACTTAAGCTAAAATCATTATAATTTTGAAAATCTCAGTCAATACTCGCGCATATCGTGACCTTTTTTTTCTTATTATTTCTCAGCTCTCCGTGTCAACATATCAAACAAACTACCTACATTTCTCTCACTCTTAATTTTTTTTATCACTCTAGAATTTTCTATATCTAAAAACTTCTCCCTCTTCCTCTTATATATATTTCTCTTACCCTCTTGGCCTCTATTCTACAACTTACTTCTCTCTCTTTCACTCTCTAATTTATCTCTCTTCTTAGTCATGGCTATTAGAGTGATAAACATGACAAACCCTACTATCATGAACTGTGTTGCATTTTCTGGTAACCATGTTCCGAGACCGTTTTCTCTTCCTTTGACAAAAACAACTAAAACTTCGACTAGGCAATCCGTTGTTACCTCGGGTATTGCACCTAGGGCCACAAAAAAGATTGCCCAGACGAGCTCGTGCCTGGCTCGTTTATGGAGAGAGGTCCAAGGGTTAAATAACTGGGAAAATCTCGTTGAACCATTGGACCCTCTCCTCCAGCATGAAATCATTCGGTACGGCGAATTTGTCACCGCATGCTACAAAGCGTTTGACCTAGACCCCAACAGCAAAAGATACTTGAACTGCAAGTATGGAAAAAATAAAATGTTGACTGAAGTTGGTCTGGGGAACTCTGGGTATGAGGTGAGAAAGTACATTTATGCCACCCCGGACATCAACATTCCTACGCAAAACGATGCATTTATTGGCCGTTGGATTGGCTACGTCGCTGTCTCGTCGGATGACGAGGTGAAGAGGCTTGGGAGGAGAGATATTATGGTTACTTTCAGAGGCACCGTCACGAATCCCGAGTGGGTGGCAAATTTAATGAACTCATTAACTCCAGCTAGCCTCGATCCGCACAATTTGCGGCCTGAGGTGAAAGTTGAAGCTGGATTTTTGAGCTTATATACTTCAAAAGAAAATGACAATAAGTTTGGCCCAGGAAGCTGCCGTGATCAGCTACTTTCTGAGGTTTCGCTTTTGCTAAACAAATATAAAGGCGAAGAAATTAGTATTACTTTGGCAGGGCATAGTATGGGGAGTTCTTTAGCCATATTACTTGCTTATGATATCGCTGAGCTTGGAATTAATAGATACGATCTAAATCATGAAATTCCTATAACTGTCTTTTCATTCGGAGGTCCACGAGTTGGAAACTCCGGGTTTAAAGAACGGTGTGATGAACTAGGGTTAAAAGTTTTAAGAATAGTGAATGTAAACGACCCGATTACAAAATTACCTGGGGTCGTTTTCAATGAAAATTTTAGGGTTTTAGGTGGGAAATTTGAGTTTCCTTGGAGTTGTTCATGTTATGCTCACGTGGGTGTTGAAATAGCGCTTGACTTTTTTGTGATGAGGAATCCTTCTTGTGTTCATGATTTAGAAACATATATTAGGTTGCTTAAATGTCCAAAGACAGCTCAAATTTCGAAAAAAGGGTTTGACTTTTTGGATAAATCTAGAGGGGTTTTGTTGAGGTCGCAAGAGATTACCACCTTGGACTGGACAAATGCTGCCATGAATATGGTGAACATTGTTCAGTCTCTAAGAACGTGATGAAATACATGTATGTGATTAGAAATAGTTGTAATATAGATATTTAAGATAGTTTAAACATTTCTTGTTTTATGACCTCAGAGCTAAAGATTTCATGTGGTCGTGGTTCTATGTATTTCGACAAAAATATATTGCTTTTGTTGCCAATAGACACAGATAATGTTTGTAAATTAATCAAGCCATTATCAGAAATATACATACACTCTTTTGCTTTTGAACATGAATCAGAACACAATTGTAATACAGATATGATATACTTTAAACATATCCCGTTCTATGACCTCTGAGAAAAAAGATTTCATGAGTCATTCTCCTATATATTATGACAAAAATATGTCGATTTTTATATTGTGAATAAACACAACAACATAATATGTAAATTAATACAATACATGGTAATTAATCAATTTGTCTACTAGCTCACAACAACAATCTACATCTTTAAGTAGCAACAAAAATAGTTTTCGTTTATGTATATACACAATTCTGTGCCATCGATATATAAATACCTGTGTTTTATAAATAATACCAGGAAAAACTAATTATCTGCGGATGAGATGTTGATTTTCAATTGAATATTACATTCATAAATACCAAATGTTTTTCTCCTTGGATAGAAATTAAGCTTTAAGATAGAACTTAGCTCAATTCTTTGCAAGATTTTCCACAACAGCTGGATTCTAGAAATCTCACTGTCTACTCAACACTCTCCAACTGAATTGAGAAAAATAATAAGAACACAACCACTGAAACAATATATTAATATATACAGATTTATTTTTATATTCTATGAAAACTTCAGATCATATATATATAACTATCGAAATTATCACATTCTTAATCATACACTTGATATCAGAAATTCATTTTAAGGATATGAATTACAATTTCAAACATGATGCATGTACTTGACTTACTTGAATGGGCCATAACACCTTCATTTCTTCTTCTTTGTTTACAGAATTCAGTTAAAGATCACAAATGAGATCACTAATGCCATAACTTTATTGACAACTTTACATTAACCATACACTTGACTTGTTCGGATGACTACGACATGGAAGTTTGCACAAGTATTTTCAAGGACTCGTTCTGATCAGTGATCACATATAGCAGCCCATTAGGCCGAAGACCAATATAATAAAAAGTGTGAGTCCATGTACAAATTAGGGTTCACATGACCTAATTGAATTGAATGTGCAATTAGGGTTCCACGGCTTCATTAAGGGTGCAAATTAGGGTTCGCATAACCTAAGGAAATAAAGACGGAAAAGTCAAAAATAAATGTGGAGACCTGCGAAAAGCCTCCACGTGTCCCGAGGCAGAAGGCTCGTGGAGGCGGCTCGTTTTGGGAATTGATTGAGGATTGGATTGGTAATTTAGAAGGATGAGGCAATATGGGCATTACTCGAAGGACTAAAGGGTATTTCTGGAATTTTCCTGAAGGCATGTGCCTTGCACATGACTACTTTCCAGAAAACCCTATAAATACCCCTTCCATTCCATTTGGAAGGGGGACTTTTCCCTGCGGACTCAAGACTTAGACTCTCAGAAGATCAAAAGGACCCTTTTTGGTGACTTAAAGGCTCGGAGATTCCACCTAAAAGCACTAGAAAGGGGTTTGAACATTCTCTGAACTCGAAGGTCTCAAGAAGGCTCTTGGAATCCTGTTACCTAACACGGTTCCGGATTCTAGGGGTTACGCCACGCGTCGTTAGATAATCGCCCACTGTCGTTCTCCCTCTTCAATCAACCAATTAATTAATTAGTACTTTTTGGATTTTCTCTCCTCCACGTGACACGAAACACGAACCCCAAGAAGGTACGATTTTCTTGCCCACATTTATTTGGCGACTCTGCTTTGGGAGGTGAAGAATTCGTGAAGGTATGCCCACAACTCGAAGTGGGAGAACTACAGGAAAGAGCCGCTTCACCTGACAAAAGGCATTACCTCACCGGATCCGGTTCAAGGCAAGCCACTCAAGCTTTCAAAGTATGAGCACGGATTTTGACCAACCACTTATTGAAGACGCTTGGAAGGAAGTTCGACATCACCACATATAGCCAATCAACAACAAACCAACGCTTGAGAAGGCAAGGCGAGGATGCGGTGGAGACAAGCGAATGATGTGTCTGTTGGAGATGCTCGAGGCATTGAAAGGAAGCACGAGAAGGGCAAGGAATGATGATGGCCATGATCTTGGAAATGAGAGAGGAAGCAAGAGGAGATGGGAAATTTCCGCCATCGGTTGATCTGATTCCCACTTTCAAGGCCGTGTTCCCGGGAAGTTTGCATGGGGAACAAGCGGTGTGGAAGACAACAATAATGGTAGCAACAACAAAAGAGAACCACATTGTACCTCCATTAACGGAAAATCAATTGGTTCCGATAATCAACTTGGAAGCCCGAGCGGTGGTGGCGTGCCACAACCTAGGATGGAAGCAAGCTGACCTCGAGCAAACATCATCTCAAACTACTATTCCATCATTTTCACGGTCTAAATGCCAACCATTCAATCAATGTCCGGTGAATGAGCGTGACTTCCACCGGTGCGGTATTTATTTCACGATCTGCAAGTGTCCATCAACCAATTTCTCTACCATACACCTGCCATGCAAGTCGACATTATATCACAACACCCCGGAGAGTTCACGCTTACAAGCCCGTATGTGGCGAAGGATGATATGATTGACGTAATCAATCAACTTCGCGAGACAGACATCTCGACCCTCGAGTTGGACTTTACTCCTCCTTACCACCGCACACATTCGGAGGCAACCTTACCCAATAGGGTATATTGAGCACCCCCATGATTTCCAAAATACAACGGGGAAAAAGGAAATGCTAGGGAACATATTGCTGAGTTTGTAGAAGTCGATGTCTCCGTGGCTCGGATATGACGAAGTGAACAACCACAACTTGTTGATGCGGAATTCAACAAGACTTTGTGAATGATGCCTTTAGTTGGTACTACAATTTGGAGAAGAATTCGATCCATGATTGGGATGACTTAAAATTACAATTTTCAAGAAATTTTCTATGTGCGCGAAACAGGTAACCATTGTGGAGCTTATGCGGTTCAAGCAAAACCAAATGAGGAGTTGTCGATTATGTTTGTGAGTTCAGGGGCGAACACGCGAAGTGTGCGAGAACCGATTGAAGAAAAGAACTTAGTCAAGCATTTGCAACAATGGTGCCTTGGATTCTTTCAAGCCCCACCTCATCACCAAGGCTTGTGATTCCTTGGCGACCCTCTCATCTTTTGCACAAGACTTGGGAGGAATCGTGACATTGCCCACTAACCATGCGCATTCGCGGTTACATGGAAGGGCAAGAGGATTAAAGAAGCTGTGGCTTTGGCGACTCTCGGTCAAAACCCACAAAAGCAAGAAGGAGAAACACGAGAAAAATTTTAAGCAAAGAAGAGAGGGAAAGCACGAAGACAAATATGCAAGAAAGCGATCCGGAGGCTATCACATGTAGTAGAGAAAGCATTGGGGTTTGTATGAACAATGGGTTGAACATGGGTGGTGAAACCCCAAGGCCTAGATTTGCGAGTGGCGGAAGAAATAAAAAGAAGACCGGACTTTGTGTATTCCACCAATCGCGGGACACTCAGCGATGGATTGTTATAGCTGCGGAGGATATTCCACGAAAAAGTCGGCAAATGGGGAGATTGAACTTGGAAAAGAAAGTAGTGTTCATGATAAGCCATTTGCCAAACCACAAAGGGAAGGAAGCGTGCAACACTTGTTATTCACAACACGAGGCCCGAAGTGGAGATGATGATGGAAGAAAAGGAGGAGTGTGATCCGGACTGCGGTGGCGGCATTGATGATGCGGAGCCAAGTTGAAATTTTTTTGATCGAGATAGGATTGGCGAGAAGCAAGGATTGAGGCAACGGGGCAATTATCAAAGGTTGCCGAAACGCAGGAGACTTGCATGGCCCATAAGCAAAGGATTTATGAAGACGATGGAGGAAGAAGAAAATAAGATATCTTTCTAAAGGCGATAGAGAGATAAGATACCCGCATAACAGCCGTTGTATGTCACAGTGATAATCAGCGGCATTGAGGTCTTGGAGGGCATTTATTGACAATGGAGCGTGCACGTAAATATTATGCCCTACACCGTGTTCAAGCAGTTAGAGCTGCCGGAGAAGAAGATTGTGAAGGAGAACAAATGAACATTACCGGATTCGCTTGATCAAAGCACGAGAACCCTAGGACACGTTAAGGTGGACATGCAAGTTGGGAAGATTCGAGGGCTGTAATGTTCCATGTTCTTAGGGTGGATGCATCATATCATGTCTTCTTTGGGAAGGGTTTGGCAAAAGCGACTACGGGGTGGTACCCTCGGTCTTTTATCAATGCCTTAAAGCTATTTGGAAAAGGAGAGAAGTGAAGGTACCAAAGAACTGACGGAATCCCTTTGGACCGGAGGAGGCACACATCAACTGAAGCAACTTTCTTTGATGATGTCGTGAAGAGGAGAGAAACAGTTACAAGACACGATTCCCTAAGACTAGCAAGCTAGGAGGAAATCACAGGAAGATAAGTTCGGTACTGCAGAAAAAGAAAAGAAGAAGATCTCGAGCGTGGAGAATGTTCTAAAATAAGAAGCCGATGGAAGAAGGAAGAGAAGAGAAGAAAAGGCCAGCAAATCCACGAAGATGCGAAATATAATAAATGTCAAGCGGTTGGCACAATCTCGAGGAGGGCGAGAAGGCGAAATGGGAGAGGGTTGTTAAACTGACGGAAAAGTGGTGTTTCGATTATGACGATCTGAGGGGAAGAGCCCTTGGAAGTGTGTGAACCAAACGACTCGGGAGGTGTCCCCACTCCGTGAATAATGAAGAAGAAGAAGGGCATACAATGAAGGTAGAACCGGCTCGAGAATGCTTTGAGGATAGGCGAAACCTCAACAAAATGAATTAGAGGAAGTTAATTTGCAGCAGGAGGAAGGAATGAGACCGAGCTTATGTCAACAAGGAATTGGATGTTAAGCGAAGGAGAAGCTCGTACAATTATTGCGAGAATATAGGGATGTCTTTGCTTGGAATTACGACGAGATGCGGAATTGACAAGGATCTTGTGGAGCACAATCTAAACATAAGTCCGGAATGAAGCGATAAAAGCAAGCACCTCGCAACTATGCACTGAAGTAGAAACTCAAATAAAGGAAGAAATCAAGAAGTTCTTTGGAAGTAGGGTTCATCAAGCCAATTCAACATCAATATGGCTATCCAAAGATTGTCTGCAGGTAAAGAAGTCAAATGGAATGACTACGAATATGTGTGGATTTGAGAGATTTGAACAAGGCATGCCCAAAGGACATGTACCCATTACCCAACATAGACACTTTGGTAGATGCAACGGCTAATCATGAGATGATGTCATTCATGGCCGGGTTTGTTGGTTACAATCGGATAAAGATGTAAAGTAGAAGATGCGAGTCGATGACCTTTCGTACCCGTTTGGGAATTTCTACTATGTAGTAATGCCATTCGGGTTGAAGAAACGCGCGGGGCAACTTATCAAAAAGGGCAATGCGCGCCATATTTCACGACATGATTCATGATATAGTGGAGGACTACGTAGATGACATAGTAGTGAAATCCAAGAAGGCGATAACTTCGTGTGGAGGACACGAGGAAAGTGTTGAGCGGTGCTTAGAAGGTATAAGTTGAGGATGAATCAGAAGAAGTGCGCCTTTGGGATGACAATTTACTGGAAAATTCTTGGGCTTCTTGGTGCACAATAGAGGCTTAGAGGTGGACCCAAGCAAGGCGAAAGCAATCACAGAGATGCCCCCACCAAAAGCGCAGAAGCAGGTTGAAGAGCTTTACAGGGAAAGTTTCATACATGAGAAGATTCATGCCCGAGATTAAGCGAGGTCACAGAACCTTTTGGAAAATTGCTAAAAGGAAAGGCACAATGGACCTGGGGCAAAACCAACAACAGGCGCATTTGAGAAGGTGAAAAGAATTTTGGCTTCAAAGACAAACAATGGTAGTGCCACAAAGAGGAATACTGAATTCTGTTTGTACATCACATCTACCAAGAAGTCCATGGGTGGATTGATCACGCAGGAGGAGGACGGAGAAGAGAAACCTGTATATTACATTAGCCGGATAATCCGAGGACCGGAAACTAGGTATTCACAAGTGGAGCGGCATTGTCTAGCATTGGTATTCATTGCGCAGAAAATGCGGCATTATTTTTTAGCACACAAAATAAAGCTTGCAACAAAAGCTGATCAATCGGATACCTATTAACTAAGCCGACATTAGTAGGAAGACACGCGGATGGATGATGATTCTTTGAGATCACGACATCAAATGTGTAACACCGGCAAGGCGATCCGATGTCAAGCCTTGGCGGCACTCTTTGGCTCAATTTCCAAATGGAGAATATGAACCCCTTACGAGGATCTTCCGGGTGAAGAAGTAGAATCAATCGAGTTGAAAAATGAGGACCCAGAATGGTGGAGTTTGGCTTTTGATGGATCATCCGCAGAAGGTAAAGGCGGAGCAGGAGTGGTGTTGACCACTAAAGAAGGAAATGAAGTGGCCTTGTCATACAAATTGGATTTCCCTTGCACAAACAATGAAGCAGAATATGAGGCGTTCATACTAGGATTGTTGGCAGCTCACGAATTGGGAGCCAAATATCTTAAAGTAAAGGGAGATTCAAACCTCATAGTGCAACAGATAAGAGGCCAATTTGGAGTGAAGGAACCTATCTTGGCACCATATCGAACTGTAGCACAAAAGGTGATGGAGGCTTTCAAGAAGGTGGTGATTGAATATGTGCCAAGAGGACAGAATAAACAACCTGATGCACTAGCAACAGTAGCATCTCGAGTCTATGTCCAAGGTGAAAATTTGGATGTAAAGGTAATGAAGAGAACCCTCCCAACCACAGTGCTAAATTTGTTCCCCAAAGACATAATAGATGATTGGCGATACGACATCTCCAATCAATTGAAAACAAAGGAGGGAACAATACTCTAGTAAAGTTCTGAAATACAACATCATCAAAGGTGTCTTGTATCACAAAGAACCGGATGGTGTGTTGACACGATGCTTAGGGAGGCAGGAAGCAGATAGAGTCTTGCAACAGGTGCATGACGAGAAGCGTGGATTAGCGGAACATAAAGCTTATATCGTGAGGCTGCTGGCGTCAAGGGTATTATTGGCTGAAATGAAGAAGGAAGCGGATGCCTATAACGCCAATGTGTTTCATGCCAAGAATACCCAGGGAGGATGAATGCGCCTTCATTGAAGATATAGTGGATTGGCGAATCCCTTATGTGGAGTTCTTGCAAAGCGGGACTCTTCCGTAGAAAAGAAAGACGCAATTATAATCAAGAGGAAGTCACAACGTTTCTTCTTTGAGAATGGAGAATTGTTTAGAAGGGGATTCAATGGCAAGCCCTACGATTATGCGGAACTAGGTGAAGCCAAAGATTTGGTTTACCAAATGCCTGAGGATGAACACCAGAGGGGAGCCAAGTTGTACAAACAACTTATCGATCATGGTTACTCTCTTGGCCAAAGATGGAGGGAGATAGTCTAGAATTTGTTAAAAAGTGCCACATTTGTCAAATACATGGAAACTTGATCCATGCTCCATAGTGGATTTGCGAACCATGGCAACACCATGGCCCTTTCATACATGGGGAATGGATCTTATAGGTCTGTTCACCCTAATTCCAAGGGTAACATATGGATTTTTGACCGCCAAGAGATGTACACAAAGTGGGTGGAGGCAATACCCTTGAAAGAAGGGACCAGGACGATGGTGGCCAATTTTATCAAGGAGCACATCATTTGCCGTTTCGGAATCCCGAAGATAATTTTATCGGATAATGGAACTCCTTTCATCAATAGGGATGTCAAAAATCTGATGGAAAGATACAGGGTGAAACATTACAAGTCATCACCATATTACCCGAAAAAATGACGAATGACGAGAGGCTACAAACAAAACCTTGATAAAATTTTATCAAAAACCCTGAGACGATCATCCGAAGACATGGGCAGAACAATTACCAATAGCGTTATGGGCATATCGAACTTCAAAAAGGAAGCCTACAGGTGAGACCCCATATGCTTTGGTTTATGGTGAAGAAGCTGTTTTGCCCGCTGAAATAGAAATACCTTCGGCTCGAATGAGACTTGAAGCTTAGTCGAGAAGAAACCCACCAGTGATTTCTAGAGGCATTAGTTGACTTTCGAGATAAGGCTAAAGAAAAGCTTGAAGCAGTACCATGAAAAGCTCTGACGACAATACAATACCTGATGAAGTACCACGGACGAATTTTGGTGGGGGGACTGGTACTCAAAGCGCTGCAACTCAAGTCATGAGGGGACCCCAACCACCAAATTTTACCCCAAATGGGAAGGCCGTATATAGGTACAAGAGATCTCTAAAAGCGGGTATTGCAAGATATCTCGTGTGGGATCGAGATCATCTCTCGGCCCATTGAACTTGAAGTGGGTAAAGAAATATTACACATGAGAAGAGCATCACAAAAGTTATACTTTCAACTTCAAAAGTAATCGAGGCACTGACTAAGTACATGACCCTTGGAAGTTACACTTTCAAACTTCAAAAGTGATCGAGGAACACGATTAAATGACCCTCGACGGTTACACTTTCAACTTCAAAAAAGTGGTCGAGGCACACGAGTTTAAGCCCTCGACCCCGAAAGTTACACTTTATCTTTAAAAGTGACAAACTTTATGCTTTATTCGACAAAAGCAAGAAAGTTACGCTTTACCTCTAAAAGTGGCAATCGTTATGCTTTCTTCGACAAAAGCAAGATTTACTAATGAAACATTATGCTTTTAGTTAAAAGCAATTTTATTATCAATAAATTTACAAACTTTCACTTTTACTTGAATATTATTTTAAATTTCTTAAGAAAAAGAGTATAAAGTCAAGTTTTGGTTTGTGAAAACTATATATACATGTTTTTGATAAAATTCATATTTACTTGTGGTTGTCTTTTAATATTAATTTGAATAACTTGAGATTCAATGATAAATATTGAATTTTAAGGAATCATTCAAATTAAAAGCAATCAACAAGGTTGAAGAAACTACATTTTGATAAATGAAACATGTGTAAATGAGTTTTAAAGCGGAAATTGAAAAAAAACTACTACAACAAGTTATGATCTAAAGGCCAAGACATATCAAACTGAAGAGGAGGCATAGCTAAAGCTTCCAAGTCAGCAATGGCCGCATCTCGAACCTTAAGATTTGCAGCTTTCAGCTCCTTAACTTGTTGGGTAGTTATTTCTATGTCCCGTCGCTGGCACTCCACATCCTGAAATTTAGCATTTAGATCCCGAAGCTGGTCCTCTAAATCTTGAGACTGGATCTTCAGTTTGTTGGCGATTTCATCAAGCTCAGAAAGCTGCACTGAAAAGGAATCATCTTCACACTTACGTACAGCAACCTCCGAACGTAGTGAAACAAGATTAAAACTTGATTTGAGAAGATCCAGTCTAACACGAAAAGGAGACATGTCGACACCCACAGCTTCAAGGTCATTCACATCATCACTAAACCTCTTCAAGTCCTCGGCTCGTAAGGAATATAAAGACAGAGTGTGCAACCCAAGAACAAGGCTTGCAAGCTGGTCTAGGAAGAAGGTTTGGGTGGAAGCTGTCTTAATAATCAATCGATCAAGTATCTACGGAAACCGAGCTAGGAGACGCTCCAGATTTTCCTGACTAGGAGATGATATCTGAAAACCCCTCCACGGAATAAGATCCCCACTTGGATTGAAGGAAGCTCTGGCAGAAGCCACTTTAGACGCCACCATAGAATTTGACAAGACAATAGATGGAGGATCAGAAAGATGCTGTATGGCTGATGATTCCTCGAAGCCTTGGCCACTTGGAGGATAACCAAGGTCACTATAAGGCGAGTGGGCGACATACGGATGGAGAACATCAAACAAAGCTAGGGCCTCAACAGGCAAAGGCAAATCTTTCATCTTCTCACTCTGAAAACAAAAAATGTCAAAGCATAATATATTATAAAAAAAAAAAAAAAAAAAAAAGGATACTCACAATATATTGAAAGAAAGATACTCACAATATAGCCAATGGAAAAGGAGTCAGGAGATGCCACGGAGACGGGAATGTCATTTAATCCACCCAAGGTACTATCAATAAAGCCCTCCTGATCGATCACTAACTCGGCAGACTCCTTCTGGGGAGGATAGACATCAACAATAGTCTCAGAAGGATTCCCCCTCGAGGAGGTAGGAGCCTTATTAGCATCTTTAGGCCCATCATATGGAGAAGTCATAGGAAGGATTGAAGAAATCGGTGTATCACCCACAGCAGGACTTGGGCTTACATCGGATAAAGTGTCTTTAGCATCAAGGCTAACACAATCATTATGCGAAGAAGACGACTCGACACCAATAAGGATAGGTTGAGAAGGCTCACGACTGACAGAAACCGCTGCAGCTACCTCATGTGTAGTACCAGAAATAAACCCAAGAGGAACATCATAATCCTCTTCATTGACCTCTGCAATCTGAAAATCAAGAAAATAAATACATAAGGAAACACGAAAGCAACTATACGAGGGATAAAAAAATATATATATATGGAAATGTCACAAAAAAATTTACCAAATTTCTACATTGCTTCTTGACCGTACCCTCGGCTGCCGGCATACTAGAACCAGCATCATCAAAAGGACGTTTCGATGATGGCTTTAAGCGAAGCCTAATAACGGGACGACTAACCAGAACCACGATAGAAGTAATAGGAGGATCCACCTCAGAATCAGTAGTGGTAGATGCTTTCGCTTTAGAACGGGTGATTCTCATTTCCTCGGCACCAGAGGATCCTTGGGGAGGAACTGAAGGAGGTATCTGTGATAGAGATGCATGAGACGAAGCCCGTGGTGGAAGACTCCTGGAGGTAATAGGGACATGTGCCTGGAGAATAGTTGGGTCACTTCGAGGATGAATGCCTACTGACCGAGGATGAGAAGACTTAAGCATCAGAGCCTCACGCTCAATGAGCCGACTACTGGTTGACCAACGTTCTGAACGGATAGTGGTCTTAGGAGAACATAGCAACCTGGCCCATTGGAGACGTTCGGGAATAGAAACTGGTAGAGAACAAATCGAAGTATCATCACCCCATCTTTTAAGATTGATCTGCCAATAATTACGCTCGCTGGTAGTATATCGCCCAATCCGAGAATCATTCGGTATGACAAAAGGAAGGGATTTATGAGGAGCATTTGGAGGCCTTGGAAATGCCCACGTAAAAGAGGGAGAGGTAGAGACAAAGTTGAGAAGGGCAGTCTCATAAGTCTCCTGACAAGTGTGGCCAAAAGGACGCTCCTGGTCAAATCCAAACTGCCTCATGACCCTGTGAGGAGAATAAAGCACAGTGCCAAAACCATTATCTTCGACGAAGTAAGGAAGCTCCGTAGCCCGAAGGAAGACGAACCAAGACAACGAAGAACCACTCAATTCACTGATATCTGAGTAGGAGCGAAAGTGATGCCTATAGAAGTGGGGCAGACGACCGCCACTGTCTGAAACAATAGTGTATGGACGAGCTGTAAAGCATGAAGAATCATCGATAAAATGCCGTAAATCTGAATTAGATCGGTGATCAATCCAGCGAGCTGTGCGAGGGACAATGTTGCGCAATGAAGAAGGATCTGAATACTGCTTTTTCTTCTTAGGAAAATGTGCAGGAGTAGAATATCTCAAAAAGTGCTCGAAGAGAAAGATTTGAAGAAAGGAGCAGGGAGCGAAGCAATTTACGTCATACCTGAGTAATGAAACAAAAAGATTAATAAGAAAAAATTGCAGTGTGACAGACAGTTAATAAAAATATGAAAAATGGATACCTCCCAACGGATTCCTTCATAGCGAGAATAGTTTAATCAAACGGACGATACAATGTTCCTAAGAAGAGAGGAGCGAGAGGAACATTTAAACCTCGAGATAACATAGAAGCTAAACCAAACATGCGAGTCGAAGGACCATCTACAGGGGACCCGGGAAAAATGAAGCGGGATAACCACATAGCCAAATAAGCAGCTAAGGGAAAAGGGCAAGGCTTTTCATGGAAAGTGAGGACAGACTTGTTATAGTCAGAACTATTTCCGTGTCAAATTCGGTAAATCACAAGAAGTAGCGCACCCAAGATAACAGAATTCTTTCATGGGTTAGAAGTCTCAAAGTTTGGGAGGAGCATGTCACCCTGAAATCGCGAGATATAATTGGGAGCTCGCTTGGAAGCTTCTGTTAAATAAGCAATGCACTCAACATCTCTAGGAGACAAGCTAGATATGCTACAGGAAGCCGATGCAACAGCAGGAAGGCTACAAGATATAATCTAGAATGAGTTCATACTCTAAAAAAATAAAAAAAAATATATATATATATAATAAAAATAAAATAAAAATAAAAATAAAAAGATTACTGGTAAATGGCATAAACGTCCTCTAGAGTTGGGGTGAACTCCCCCCAAGCAGTGACAAATGTACATGTGGAAGAACACCAGCGTGAAATCAAGACGGTAAGAGCATCTTGGTCCTGTCGGATACGAAGATCCCTGCATAATTGAATGCAATGCAAAATGTCGGCCCTCTTGGTATATCCACATAATCGAATTTGCGAGAACCTCGCTTCGGTCCAATGTTGCCACCCTCAAGGCGATTGGATGAGTCGGATATGAAATGAATGTTTGTAGGGGTATTCTGTTTTTCTATACACATACGAGGAATCGAAGCGAGCAGGAAAAGTTGTCTAAACTTGCATGGCCGTAGCATATAGAAATAAGCACGCTTTCTCGGGAGGAGGAAAGGTCAGACGATCATAATTCTTCACTTGCTCCCTTAAAACGTCGGAAGACCCATAAAGGGAGCCTTTCCCCAATCGTAGATGAAAGGAACCTCCTTAGTAGTTTTTGAATTACGTGGGCGTTCTTTGGAGTTGGCTTGCAACAAGAAAATATAACATGAGAATTCTAGAAACAAGGAAAGAAAGTGAATGAGCATTTGAAATTAAGTGCTTACCAACAAGAGAGAGGTATGAAACTTAAATAAGAAGATTGGATTTGGGAAAGGAAGATCACGGACACCTTGGATTCGGGAAAGGAAGATCACGAACACCTGAAAGAAGAAAAAGAGCACAAGCATTAGGAGCTATTCAAATAAAAAGGGTAAAAGAAGAACGGGGAAATGTGAGAAAAGAGGCCATTAGGTCGGTTCCCCTAAGGGTTGACCCGTAGGATTTAGCCACCTAAGGAGCTCTCCCCTCTTACATTTAACTTCTCCTTACTCGTCGAATCAACTGATAGGAATGAATTCTTCTTCCTTGCGGGGTTGTCCTTTCTTTCAAAATATCCGAGCCAAGGACCTTGTTAAGGGGAAATGGCTCGGAATAAATTCCTCCTCCTTGCGGTGTTCCTTTCTTCCAGAATATCCGAGCCAATGACCTTGTTAAGGTGAAATGGCTCGGAATAGATCCTTCCTCCTTGCGGTGTTCCTTTCTTCCAGAATATCCAAGCCAATGACCTTGTTAAGGTGAAATGGCTCGGAATAGATCCTTCCTCCTTGCGGTGTTCCTTTCTTCCAGAATATCCGAGCCAATGACCTTGTTAAGGTGAAATGGCTCGGAATAGATCCTTCCTCCTTGCGTTGTTCCTTTCTTCCAGAATATCCGAGCCAATGACCTTGTTAAGGTGAAATGTCTCGGAATAGATCCTTCCTCCTTGTAGTGTTCCCTTTCTTCCAGAATATCCGAGCCAATGACCTTGTTAAGATGAAATGGCTCGGAGTAAATCCTTCCTCGTTGCGGTGTTGTGGTTCAAAAAAAAAAGAAATACTACAGTTACCTGAAAAGAGAAGTCGTTGAAGCAATCACAAAGAATTAACCAAGCGGAAAATAAACACGACTAGAGGTTCACGGTTATGTTACGAACATGGCACAACAGGTGTAGCATTTCAAAATCCACAATATCCTCAATCTTAGTGATCTACATAGGTGATCTCTACTCACCTATGTATACTTGATTATATGGGCTAGCAAGTACCCTGGAAGCTCTGCAGTTCCCACCATATACTCGGGATTGTTTTTGCACTCGCCAAGAGCAAATGACCCATCTCATGATTATCGTTCGAATCATGCAATTCCCACCACCTCCACGATTTTGTCGAATGAATCTCACGTGGATCCATTTTGTTCTTGACCACTTCTCACCTTCAATCACTTTGGGCACCCAGATGGAGACTTTACGGGTCAGGAATAGCACTTAGGTGGAGGCGAAGAAAAGAAGTGCATCCTTTTCGTGGTTTTTTGTTACCATAATTCGGATTCGGAAGATTATCACAAGCATAACAAATAGTATGCAAAATTGGAAATTTTATAAAAGTATTATGTTTTACAAGAGTCTCACTTCTTGCAATGCCTTTTTTTGCACATTACGCTAAATCATCATCATGATTTGGGAAGATCTACGACGGGAGACTCTGAGTAAAAAATTGATGTCTGCAACGGTAGAATGATTAGTAGAACTTGAGTAAAAATAAAGATGATAGGAAATAGTCGGAGTTAGTCCAAACAATTTCCTTGTGTCATACTCCATGGAAGGAGAATAAATGATAGGCGACAAGAGAACCGATCAAAACTATCTATCGACGAAAAGAAGACATCGTCTTCATCAAAGACTCGTATCTTGTTCTTCACGGTTTGGTTTAGAAGACTTGCTATATGCTCTATCATTTAAATGTTGATTATTTTTAAAAAAAAAAAAAAAAAAAAAAAAAAAAAATTATATAAATATATATTCATTCAGCCTATACATTCATAAAATATATTTATATATATATATTTTATGAATAAAATTATATATTTATATATATATATATATATTAATATAAATATAAAATATATATACATTCAAATTTATGCCTTACCACCATGCTGTTAAATGATTGAAAGCGTCAAAGGTTGGGAAAACATACGAAAGCATCGGAGAACTAAGACGGCAGAGCTTTCCAGTGACGACCTCGTAAGGCGTGAGAGTCTTCTTAATTTGCCATGGATTTTGAAAAATAACGGGAGGAGGGCCTTAAGCGGAGAAATCAAAGATTGTGGTGGTGATGGTAGTGGAATAATCTGATAAACAGATTGGCGTGAAGCACAATCAACTACACTTGAGTTCGTTATTTGAGGCTAATTTTAAGGATTTCATAAACTGATGAATCAATTACATTATCAAATCATCAGTTTATAAAATCAAATCATCTTTATTTCATTATATCTTTTGAGTATATATATATATAATTATCTTTAATAAAAAAAAAAAAAAAAAGAGAGACAATTATGATGATATCAATAATGGGAATTTATTTTTGAAGATGATACTACTATTATGGCTTTCTTTCCTTACAAATATAATAATACACTAATACTAGTAGTATTTACTCTATTTAGAGAATTTATTTTTCGATCTTGGGTCATTAAGAGACAGATTTTTCCCCTATTTAGGGTAAAATAAAAAAAAAAAAAAAAAAAAAAAAAGAGACAAAATTGATTATATAATATTTTATGGTTGGGTGGAAGTTGGCGGCAAGGCTTACCTAACCGAATACATATAATTGGGATCTTGAATATATACAAAATTGATTTTTTTTAAGTTTCCAAATTTAATTTATATATATGTATACATATATATATATATATATATAAATTAAAAAATATATATATTATGGAAACACATATTCTATTTCTAAATGCAAAAGATTTGATCTCGTTTCCAAATAAAAGATGATTTTATTTTATTTTCAAAATAAAATAAGATCTTAATTAGCATGGAAATTCCTTTCAATCACTGTGCATAATCACCGTGCATATCACTAAGATTGAGGATATTTTTTTTTGCTTGACTAGAGATCACGGTTAAGTTTATATCATGTATACATATAGATTAATTATACTTATTTGCACATTTGATCATAATAAGACACGGATATATATATATATATATATATATATATATATATATATATATATATATATATAAAATTTGATCCTTGTTTTCAAAATAAAATAAGACCTTATTTTATAATTTGATTTATCTTGAATTATTTTCCACAAAAAAAAATAAAATAATAATAATAATAATAAAAAAAAATAAATAAAATAAAAATATATATATTAATGATAATATATATATATATATATATATATATATATTATGGAATCAAATATTCTATTTCTAAATAGAAATGATTTGATCTTGTTTCCAAAATAATGTAAATGTTTTGATTTTACATAAAGAGACTTTATTTTATTTCTCAAAATAAAATTCGTTTGCACAAAAAAAAAAAAAAAAAAAAGCCTTCAATCCATATTTATGCATTAGATAGATAGATATACTGGTATTGATGGATATGGATGTTGCTAGTCTTAAAAGTTTTAACCAAGTACATCCATATGTATATAATGCTGAGAATTAAATCTATAGAATGTGAAGCACGGAAGTAAATTTGTCATACAGACGGAATAAGTATTTTCACGACTTCAAATCAATTCTCACTATTGGTCTGTCTTATCATATATATACATATACATATATATATATATAAAATAAAATCTTTATGTACATATATATATATATATATATATATGTATGTATATTTGAAGGAAACAAAGAGTGTGCAGGATTTGGAGGAGATTTTTAATATTTCGTGGGTGAGCTACCCTAAGGGGTCCCCTCTCCAAGAATTTTGTTGTTTTCAGGACTTGCAAGATCGAGCTCCGCACATTGTTCAAAAATTTGAAACATGACTCAAAGACTTGAAGAAATTTGCACGATCACCACTCCGAAGGTGTGGTGACGTCTGAGGGGCAAATGTGAGTCCATGTACAAATTAGGGTTCACATGACCTAATTGAATTGAATGTGCAATTAGGGTTCCACGGCTTCATTAAGGGTGCAAATTAGGGTTCGCATAACCTAAGGAAATAAAGACGAAAAAGTCAGAAATAAATGTGGAGACCTGCGAAAAGCCTCCACGTGTCCCGAGGCAGAAGGCTCGTGGAGGCGGCTCGTTTTGGGAATTGATTGAGGGATTGGATTGGCGGCTAGAAGGACAGGGCAATATGGGCATTACTCGAAGGACTAAAGGTATTTCGGAATTTTTCAAGCGTGTGCCTTGCACATGACTACTTTCGAAAAACCCTATAAATACCCCTTCCATTCCATTTGGAAGGGGGACTTTTCCTCGGACTCAAGACTTAGACTCTCAGAAGATCAAAAGGACCCTTTTTGGTGACTTAAAGGCTCGGAGATTCCACCTAAAAGCACTAGAAAGGGTTTGAACATTCTCGAACTCGAAGGTCTCAAGAAGGCTCTTGGAATCCTCACTTTACCCTAACACGGTTCCGGATTCTAGGGGTTACGCCACAGCGTCGTTGGAGTAATCGCCCATTGTCGTTCTCCCTTCTTCAATCAACCAATTAATTCCGTACTTTTCGTGGATTTCTCTCCTCCTCAGCCAACACGAAACCCTAACCCTAGCAAGGTACGATTTCCTTGCCCACAAAAAGCAAGTTTAAAAGATAGTGATTGAAAAGATATAGCAAGTAATTAATGCAACTGATTTGATATTGGAGCAAACAAATGTCATAGTAACAAGTAGTCCCTCCGTCGCTTATATCTTAATATAAGCCGAGAAATATTTTTTTTTCTTAATATAAAAAGTTTGAGAATTTCAAGTAAGCATTAATTATTTAGTTTTCAATATAATTCCAAATATTAAATATAACTTTGGTTTTATCACTATTTTCAGCTCAATAAATAACACTCCTTTTTTCTAATACAAGAACAATATAGACAATTGATATTATATTTAATGTTATACAATTATTTTTTTAATACTTATGAATAATTTTAAAATGACTTATATTAAGGGACGAAGAGTATCGTTTAAAGTCATAAATATTGCTAAAATAATTACTAAAATATCACAAAATGTACGTTATTCCTATGCAGCGCTCGCTAAATACTCATATTTTGCTGAGGGATAGACTTTTTGCTCTAGACTTTAATCTTTTAAGAAGAGGGGTAGAGTGACCGGAGTCTACATGTGATCTTGCATAGTAAATATAGAAAGATCTTTACAACTAGCTTATCACATTTGGTCTTGTTCGGACAAAATCATCATAATTAATAGTAAAAGCAAACTAACTTCAAAGTTAGTGTATATAAATACATAATTGTGTGTTTTTTTTTATTTGTATCAGTATAAAATCACTACAAGAAAAAGAATTAATTTTGATAGAATATTCTGTTGTAAATGATTCTATTTCGCCGAAATTAATATATATTTGACAGAATATTCTGTCGATCATTTTTTCGAATATACAGGCATCGGGATTAATTCCGTTGAAAATAACTTAAATCGAAAGAATAATTCTGACTAATTTTCTGTCAAAAATAGTCTATTTCGACCAACATTTTCGTCGTCATTATTGCATCGATGTTAAGGCAAGTTACTTCCGACGGAATATCCCTCAGAAATATTCATTTTCTCATCAGAAATAGAAATTTTTAAAAAAATTGTTAAAATAGAATTTTTTTTAAAAATTGTTAAACTATAATCTCGACGAAATTTCCGTCGACAATACCTTATTCCGTCAAATTTAACTGGAATTTTTTTTAACTGAATTTTTTAACATTGCATTTTTTAAGTTTTTAAGCCCCATTTTTGTACCTGTAACATGCTTTATCCCAACAACACATACAGTAATGTATTTCACATCTAACATAACTATAAAAACCTGTTTTATCTCATAATATCAAATGTAAACGAAGTAATTGTTGTGAATAGTAACTGATCAATAATAACAAATATACATCAATGTTCCCTAAATTATACAATATGATTTACAAAACTCGTATAGACTCAACTAAACTACATTTTTTTATACACGGGATCACCTTGCTGCTTAATGCAACGAACTGCTCCTTCGGTAATCTCGTACTCTGGATGGTGGCCCCTGAAACAATATCCTGAGTTATCTTATGAAGGCGAGCACGACTAGGCAATTACTGATGACGAAAAACTAGATTCGTCTGAAACCTATCTGACATCGCCACTATAACCTTTTGGAATAGCCGTCGTCTAAGCTAGCATCTGTATGAGATGATCCAACATATGCTCTCGGACTCTGGCGCTGGTTAGAGCCTGCGAAAGTAAATAGAACATTACGTAGTATATATTAATTTATATTATTTTTATAAATTAAAATATAATGAGAAATATAGAAAATATATATTATTACCTCCAGGTAGGGTATACACGGGATCCTCGGCAGGCCCAACACGTGATACCTGCCGGTACTGCTAGTAGGGGTATCCTGAGATACGATCCATAGTCTCAGATCATTATCTCGAGATAATACAATCTTGGGCGGGGGGATGGCAAAATCTAACAACTCAGAATCCCCCCTAGTAGCCTCAACTCCGTTATACACAGGTCCTAAAATTTATTTTGTATACGTCACTACAAGGAAAAGGGTTATTTTTGACGAAATATTCTATCAAAAATACATTAATTCTGACATATATTTCGTCGAAAATATGGTCGAATATAGATGCGTCAGAATTAAATTCGTCGAGATTTCGGTCGAAAATAACGAATGCTGATGGAACCAGTTTCGACGGAATACTCAGTCAGAATTAAGGTATTCTCGACGGAATCCTTACGGTCAGAAGTAATCAGTCGATGTTAATCTTCCACGTGGTACCACTGGTTGGTATGTTGGAATCCTTAAGTCCGACGGAATTCCATCAATTGTAACCTTATTCCGTCGACCTTAAGGTAATTTTTTTAATTTTTTTTCTATTTTGGCAAAATCCAGGGTAAATAACCCGTACTTTTATACATGTGAACCTGTTTTTTTCTAACAGCACATACAACATAACTATAACTATCCAATAACATGAATATAAATAACCAAGGCCAACAATAATAAAAATTCTCTTATTTTCCATAAGGTATACAAAAATGACATGTTAAACTAAAGTAAACGAGAAATTAAGATGTTAAAAATCCCATTAAGATAAAGAAAATTATATCAAACATCTCATTAAGCTAAACTAAACTAAATATGTCAAACATCAACAAAACTAAATTAAAGATGTCAAAATAAAGTAATGACAAGGTTTAAACTTCAATATATTAAACATCAACTAAACTAAAAAATAATAACATCCCATGAAGCTAAACTAAAGTAAATATGTACTAATCACCTACAAAACTACGTCATACCATTAATACTAGCCCCGGTGTGAGGAAGATCATCAGACAGGCGTTGAAGCTGCTGCTCTGGAGTATGAAAATCGTCGATGTCATGATCGAAGTGAGCAGCCTCCTCAACATTGACAGCCCGCTCGGGGTCGTCACCCTGTTAATACAATATAATGTAACTCATTAGTCCATATGATATAATTAAAGATACAAATAAATGAAAATTAAATAACATACAAAATAGTTAAATTTAAAATGGATATTATACTTGATTAGTCAATTGTTGACTCAGCATCGGCCCAAAAGCGTCCATGAGTAAGGTAACCACCATCCGGACCACCTCGTTGCGTATCGCGGTGAACTGCTCCGGAGGAATACACGTACTCTTGGCGGTGGCATCAGCTACAATGTCCTAAGCAAGCTGATGGAGTCGAGCACGACTGGGCATACCAGCTAGGATCAACTTGAACAATATATAAATAACTAGGATCAACTTTTTGATTTAATATATGTAATTTGTCTTACGTGAAACTCACGCAACACTGTCACCATAAACTCGGCATCATACTACGCATACTAGCTAAATCGCATACAACCATTTGGGAGATGCGTCAAGCATATGGCGTGAACGGTTGCCTTAGCGACAGGGTCCATAATACTAAAATACAAAATTCTGTCCGAAAGCTTTATCATAAGTCTGAACACTTGTTTCCCATATCATCTTAACTTCATCGATTAATGGCTGGTGGTACACATTAATGTCTTTCATAGGACTTTTATCCCCCAGTATGAATAAAGTCAAGAAAAGATATGGATCCTCATGCACATTGACGATGGAAGATTGTAAGCTACCATGATCACTGGCCAAACAGAGTAGAGCTGACTAAAATTATTAAGCCAAATTCTAGAAAATTGGCATCAATATTCTTCCATTCATCTCCATCTGTTGGGTGAGTTAGTTGAACAGGCACGACATCTCTTCTTCTATGCCAACTCATATGTAAGACCCCAAATTTTATGAAAAAAGATTAATTTTCTCGAATTTTTTTTTGAGTATTAAGGTGTGGATTTGATATAATATTATAGTTGTGGGTAATATTTATAAATTTTGCAAAGTAAATAAGTTGTTATAAAATATTCGATTGGTCATGGAATATTCATTTTAACAGGGAATATTCGTAAAGCAGTGTAATCATTGGGTAGACCCCACAACAGAATTACTGTCAGAGTTAGAAAACGATAGAAATATCTTTTTATGAAAATAACGGTAAAAGTTTTACCGTTAACTGTTGAAATACCCGATGGTAAAAGTACAGTAATACGCGTGGTTGCATAGTGGCACACAATATTGATTATTGATGCTTACGTGAGAAGTCACTTAGTTTTATTCAATTATTGCCACAGTAATTGCTGCATAATATCTCACGTTATTAATTCAATTATTGTCACAATATTTTATATTATTATTTCAATAATTAAGACGACAAAGTTATTCATATATTATTTGCATAATCAATAATGACTAGAAAGTTTTGTCGAGGAAAGGAGTTTGGTCACCTAATTGCGCGCCAATAGGGAGAAATCCTTATCGAAAAGCTCCCTCTTTCCTGGGAACGATTTGGTGGTTAATATTATGGGTTATAATAATGATGAATAAATGTTGTTAAAAATATTGAGTGGATTTTTATGAAGTATTTGTTGTAAATTTGGTTTATTATTTGGACCCACCATTTACCCATTTTTCAAAATAATCGGTAGAAAGTTATTTGGTATATATATATATATATATATATATATATATATATATATATTATTAGTTTTGTTTTTTTATAAAAAATAGAATATATTATATTTTATTATGCATAGTATTTGCATAGTGCCTACATAGTGCTTGCATAGTAAAATCAATTTTTTTTTAAAACAACAGCCGACGCCCGTGAGATTTCTTCTGTGCGTCTGTGAGAAAAATTCAAATAGTATCCTTTCCATTCTCCTATAAATAGGATACTCAGTTTAGAAAAGAAAATCACACCAGAATCAGAGAGTTCTTCTTCTATAATATTGAGCATATTTCTTTTGAGTTTAAGGAAATTTTGAGTGTAGAAAACAGTGAAAGTTTTCTTCAAGAATATATCCACTATACCAGTCAGAAATACTCTTGTTTTGAGGTAAGGGGTATTAATTATTTCATATTCGCTTACGATGTTATTTTTTTGTATTCGTAAAAAATTTTATTTCATTCAATATTCGCAAGAAATATTATTTTCGTTTAATATTCGTAAGGAATATTATCTTCGTTCAATATTCGTAGGAATATTATTTTCGTTCAACAGTTGTAAGGGATATTATTTTTATTCAATACTCGTAAGAAATAATATTTTCTTCCATACTCTGTAGTATGTAAATAGTATTATTTCATTTCAGATTCTGAATTCCACACTCATTTTGTTAAGTTTTGGCTTCTATACTCCATGAAATTAGTAGAATATCCTTGAAATTTACGTTTCATCCAGTATCTTTTCATGGAAATATTATTCTGAGCATTCTTGATAAGTTTTAACTTTTTTATGTCAGAGTACTATTCACGGGATACTATTCCCGAAGTACTATTCATGGGATACTATTCACTCAATTACTATTCACATGGGGTACTATTTATGACAAAAATTAAATTTTTTCGGTCTAAATCATTTTTGATACATTACCTGAATCATCAGGCAAACACACTTATAAAATGCTCTAAAATGTTCTCTTCTTCAACTCTTTTCTTAAACCACTATTGGAAATTAGCATTAGTGAATGCTTCCAACTCTGCTACTGTTAAAGCTGGGTTAGAAGCATACGTTTCCTCTTCGAATGAACTGGAAAAAAATATTAAAATGACTATAACATATAGATGACTACACTTATAAATTACGTTGGATGCGAACAATAATTACATACATGATGTATGATGATACTTCAGGCATATTTAGAAGGACGCATATAGATACAACCTTCAAATCTTTGTCGCTTAAGTAAGTCACCGTCTCATGGCCAAATGGCTTAGCTGGATATGTGAATACAACCATCTCGTCATCAACATAAGCTTGAGGACCTCATTCCTACTTAAACGGTTGCGCTTCGTTGAGATAACATCATCAAAATATAATAATCAGAAGTTAAGGCCTTATAGATCCTGCATCTGTAAGATTAGGCTGCAAAATTGAAGAGGAAGGAACTGATGGATGCTTGTGCGGGTTCTGATGATTTGATCCAGAGGAATGGCCTAATCCTGCCTTCCCTGTTTGGCTGGGAATTTGAATTGGACTTCTGATTCCTTGCTGATTTTTTTCTAACCCTTGTCCAGGATGGAAACCCAAGGATATCATTTCTTGGGCAGACATTACTTTGGAGGAAACTCTGGGCTTCAGAACTGAGCCCCGATAGGTTGATACTGACTGTTTCTCACCTCGAGGGCTTGGAAATTGATAAGCACAACTCCTTCATTGAGACTGATTAGAGGCATATCACATTAGATATGGACAAGATATTCTGGTTCAACATAGACAGTGACCAGATTACCGTTGATGATGTACTTGACCTGTTGATGAAGATTGGATGGAATGGCTCTTGCCATATGCATCCTGTAACACCCCCAAATCTGGGTATCCATTACCTCAGACCTGGTGCATCACGATACTATCTTCGTCTAACTATTAACAACTTCCATTCATAATTTAATGAATACAACTTAGCTTTGATACTAATTAATATATTAATTCCTTTTTATTTCCAGGGTCTATGAATCGATCCCAAAATCTTCATAAGCTTTCCCAATCTTGGTCATTAATCATTCTCGCCTTTACATCATATTCGATGTTATACTTAATAACATGCAGAATAATTAAAATATTTCTGAATTCTTTATTCATTTCCTTGAATCACAACCTTCATCATTTACATATCTTTGAATCCAATTTATTCTATGCTTCGATTCATCAGAGTTACATTATAGAATTTACATCTTAATTCGATGTTCTTTATATATCGAATAGTACGACTTTACAACTCTAAAAGAGTTAAACAACTATCAAATACATCATCTAAAACCTAAAGCATGGTTCAAAATAATAAATTCATGTAAACAAATCAATCTGCTTGTGATACTATTGAACTTATCAATAAAGTAGCACATAACTTTACCGTGAGTCCTTAACTTGCAAAAGTGGTTATTTGCAAGTGTGAGCTGTGACACCACCAAATCCGGGTTACTTGACCCCCGAGTTTGGTGTTCACGATCCACAATATAATACCATCTAACTACCCATTCAAATTATAAATAAGAATACATAACTTATTAACATATATTGTTAGCATATAAGTCCCAGGTTTTCTAACCTTAACATAACAACTTTACCCTTCAGATAAACAAAAAGGGTTTACAATACAATACAACATAATAATATTGTTCATCATAACTAATTTAGAACTATGCCTTTTCCTTTGTTCTTCTTCGCAGCACCTTCTGCAACTTCGTCCCTAGCTAAAAAGTTTTATTTATAGCAAGGGTGAGCAACAAGTTTGCCCCGCAAGTTAAGACCTACGATAAAGATATAGAAATCAATATCAATTCTTCTCACATTCTACGCAACAATAATCTGATAATGAAAGAGTACAACACTTTCAAGGTTTTCTACGATATTCAAATGAATAATCAAGAATTAATTCTACGAAATAGCAAAGTGCAATATTTTCCAAATTTATACTGAGTGATCCATTGGATCCTGAACTTCTCTTCTCGAGTAACTATCAAAGAATTTACTTTGATATACCCAGGTGTATCAGATAACCATAAAGATTAAATCATACCCCTCTACAAGTATATAAAGTGATCAGCTTTATTATACCCTATATTATGTATAATACTTAATTGCGCGCAAAGGCCGAATATACGACCAATAAAATGTTCCTTTTATATAAAAGGTTGTTCTTCTCAGTCTCAGAATCAAGATTTTGATTTAACAACAAAATATTATGATTTCAATTTTTAAGTACTTCTCGATCTAGCCGAAATAATTGGCATCGATCTGTCAATAACAATTGAATTCTCTTCTTGAACCTATCAAGTTTCTACGGATAATTGGCTAAGACATTTTTCCACATAATTCGACAATAAACAGAAATTATCTGTACTGTCAATACTAGCTTCTACGGATATGAATATCCAACAACAGATATTCTACGAACGTATATTTTATGAATTAGTAATTCAATTTGAATTATTAAACATGCACTAAATATGAATAAATAACAATAAATCCCTGGACGTGGTATAATTAGCAATAATTAACCACTATAATAATTGAATGAATATAACTTAAGGTTGAGTTAGGGAACTTGCCTCTCTTCACGACATGCCTACACAATAAAATTATCTCGCTTTCAGAAAGACCTATAACAAATAATATCGGGCCCACAATTTGGACAAAAATTTAAAAAACCCAACCCCGTATACTACACTCTAACACTTCTCCTGACATATTACCATATACCACATTAGTGTTTATAATCTATATAAACACTTAACAAGTCTAACTATTTCGGTCTAGTTGGACTTCCGTCCATTCTCGGTGTTCTAATCACCCTATCCGACAATTAACACAGTTATTGCCAAGTAAATTTGATTTCTAAGCTTCAATATTAATTTAGATAAGTCAATTATCATTTATAATATTTTTTCAGAAGCTTTTAATAATTTATAAGCAATTATTATAATTTATAATAATTTTCCAAACATCAGAATCATTTTTAAATGATTTAATTATCAAATAATCTTATCATCATTAATATTTAATAATATTAAAATATTAATAACATACTTGTCAAAATATTAAAGTTATTATTAATAACTTAAAATATTTTTAAATCAACAATATTCTACTTAAATGATTTTTAAAATAATTAAAATCATTTTGAATCATCACCATTAATATCTAAATATTAATGAAATTATTATCCAAATATTAAAAGTCATTAATTATAACTTAAAAATATTTTTAAATCATTTTTCTCATTTTAAATGATTTTTAAATCAATAAAATCATTTTTAATTCATTTATTTAATATAATAATTAAATAAATCTATTATCATTAATATTAATTTATTAATGAGAATTCTCAAAAATATTGAAAATTATATTTTATAATTTAAAATATTTTCTAACACTTTATTCTCATTTAAAATGATTTTTAAATTATTAAAATCATTTTTATATTATTTATTTAATTTAATAATTAAATAAATCTAATATCATTAATATTAAATTATTAATGAAAATTCTCTAAAAATATTAAAAGTTATATTTTATAACTCAAAATATTTTTAAATACATTATTCTTATTTAAAATGATTTTTCATAATATTAAATTATTTTTCTCTAATTTATTTAATACACTTATTAAATAAATTAAATACCTTTAATATTTAAATAATTATAAATATTAAAGAAAAATATTCCAATTGGTCAAAAATTATTTTTCATAATTTAAAAAAAATTTAAAACTATTTTTGATATTTTTTTTAATTTATTTTCTATTTTAATCATTTTCCAGAATTTAGGAAAATAAAATTATTAATAACCGTCGCTATAGGCTATAGCGACACTTATCTGTCGTGTTAGGTGTTTTTGGCCTCAAGAACACTGACAAGTCAGTGTTCGAGGTGCCCTGTTTGACCGAATCTAATTCTTATCTCGAAATGTTTCTGGGTCATGTCAAATATTATTCATGTAGTGTTTATGTAACACTACAATTAACAATAAAATTCCAGGTCATAACATACAACACCATGAAAATCTGGCCAAGCAAAATTAATGTCAGACGACTCCTGGGTTTTCTGGGTAACCCAGAAACCAAGGCAGTCACAAGTGCCTATTTTATAGATCGATTCCTTCTATGTTCCGATTATCAAATAGGTATTTTCTTGGTCTAATAATGTAGTCCATATTATAAATAACATTTATATACCATGATCTCGGTCAAACAACATCAAAACCACAAATTACAGTTTCTATTAAACATGGTCGAAAAACAAGTTCCTCGATTTTCGGTTTTTCCGAAACGCACAATCGCTAAGTCTTGAGTGGTCTACTTTGACCACCTGCTACCTTGATTCTGATGATTATTTACACGATTTAAAACCATGGAATAAAAGAACATATAATAGGCTACAAGTATGTTACAACAGAAACATCATAACATTAAAAAACTGACAGATCAAGAAGCTTAAAAATCTTGTTAGACAGATATTTAAAATTTCACGGGTTACCCAGATTTCTCTTGGTCATGCCTTGGTCAACCAAGTTCAACCGATTATATCTTCAAATCCGGACATCTAATGACCCCGATTCCACTTGCAGAGCAAAGACAACATAACAAGCTACCAATAACAACTTTAAAACAACAAATAGCATAAACGAGCAAGGATATGTGGCCACTGACATTACTTGTCAGACCACAAGAATGCTCAAGAACAGATTTTGGAAAAAACACTTTTTACCCATTTTGATGCTATGGATCCATCATGGATCAACATAGATCATCTATAAAACATCATCTTAACATCAATTTAACACATAAACACAAAAATTTCTCTTAGCATACAAGATCTAGAATGAGATAGGGTTTATACCTTCTCTTGAATATGCTTGATCTTAGCTTTATCAACCTGATCTAGACGTGTTAGAAGGTTAATATTTGACTGATACACTTCACAAATTCGGAGGTTTGGGATAGAGAGAGAGTTGTTGAGAGTTGGATAGCAATTTTTCAATTTTGGTGAACTTTCTCTCTGCAAATCTATTTATATTACTTTGATTCATTGCATGCTGTTGAGATTGCTAGCAAGATAGGCTGATTTGCTGTATTTGTAGGTTATAAAAAGTCAATATTAGGTTACCAACTAAAGTGGATAACAATTTCTATAAGTTACATATTAAAACATACTAAAAGGGCATTTTGGTCATTGTACATTAAATTTTAATGGCATTCGTGATATTGCCCAAACCCTTAGGGTTAAACCCTAAGGTCCTAACCCTTAGGTTTTACATTATTAGTTTCTAAAATATCCAATTAGGGTTTTAATTAGAAAAATAAAATTTCTAAATTATAATTAGGGTTTGAAAAATAGAAATTAAAATAACTAAAATATAATTAGGTTTTCTAATCATATTTAAGTTTAACAAACACGTTAGGCTTGCCAACTAGGATTAGGGTTGCCTAATTAGGGTTTAGGATTCCCGGATATAAAATTACGGTTTCCCGGCGTACAGTTAGGGTTTTTAACTGTACATTTGGTTTTCTACATCTGAGAATAGGGTTTCTAATCCCTTATTGAGGTTTACAAAGTTTAAAACCTTATCCAGTCAATCATTGGTCATTAAGTTTTTACAGTACAAGCACATACTCACAGTTATAGATATTATAACTATAATTTCTGTCGAATCCCTATCCAAAAATTAGGGTTAGGGTTTCTAAAGCTGTTAAGCATAACTCTATTCTAATTTCTCAGTCAATACACAAATTGACTAATTCTCGAGACTCGTTTCACAGATCTGCAAGATAATATTAATAAATAATATTAAATATAAAAAAATTTATTCGTAAATTTTGGATTATTCAAAATCCCAGGTTATCACATTCACCCCTCCTTAAAAGGATTCCGTCCTCGGAATCACCGTTTTCTTATTCTGTACAATCTTTTAAAGTTGTATCATCAATTCATTTTTATCATCACAATATTAATTTGTGTTTCAAATTCTAACCCGTGACTTGAATAGCTATAAAAGAAAATAGTTCACAGAAATATCTGACTCATAATATTCACTTAATTAAATTTCTAAATGAAATTGTTACCTGTCACCACCTCCTGAGCAGCCACTGCATCTTGCGCCGTCATGTTGAATGTACGGGCGGTTGATCTTTTTGGCTGTGCAGGTCCTCGAATTGCCAAGGTTCCACCACCGGGTCCCTTGTTGACACTTTCCTTCTCAGCATTCCTCTTTGGACAGTTTCGTACCATATGGTCTGTCGATCCGCACGCAAAACAACCTTGAATTTTCTTCAGACTGGGACAATTGGGTGACATGTTTCCCTCTTGCCCACACTTCAAACAGACTCCTTTTTTCTTCAAACAAACTCCTGCATGGTTCTTTCCACAAGTTGAACATGGTTCCCTCCCTTTCCTATTCTCTTCAGTCTTACTACCTGATTGGGTATTCTCACTCCACTTCCTCTTATTAGGGTTACTACCACCACTGCTTCCACCATCACTTGTCTTTTTCTTCTTATCTTGATGAAATCGAGAAACAGCCTCGCTCCCTCCTTCAGCAATTAATGCTTTCTCCAGTAAAGCTGCAAACGTATTGATTTGCAATACTGCCACCTTGTTGAATATCCCCGGCTTCAGACCATTCTCAAATCTTCTCGCTTTTCTTGCTTCTGTCTCCACCTGATGAGGTGCAAATCTCGCCAATTCGTTGAATTTAGCCGCATATTCAGCAACAGACATATTTTCCTGCTTCAGTTCCAAGAACTTAACTTCCATCCGAGCTTGCATACTCGGTAAGAAGTAGTTCTCAAAGAATAACTCCTTGAATCTTGTCCACGCTACCACCGCTGTACCGGCTCTTGCCTGATTAGTCTCCCACTAGTAATTAGCTTCTCCCTTTATCAAGTATGTAGCAAAAGCCGTCTTTTGCTCTTCTGCCACTCGCACAATGACGAATGATTTCTCCATCTCCTTCACCCAAGTTTGGGCTTCAATCGGATCCGTGGTTCCCTTGAATTCCGGCGGTCCTACCGCTTAAAGTCCTTGAAGTTAGCCAATCTATCAGCTGGCTAATTTCTCACTCTTCCTCTTGCTGGAGCTCTATTTTCCATAGCTTCGGCTATCATATTTGCAAAGTTTTGCATTGGGTCAGCTTGACTTCCTTCGTTATTCACCGATTGTTCTTCTCTTTGGTTTCGATTTCATCGCTTCTAAAGTGGCATGATCCGATTTAAATAAAAATCTTATATTAATTTCTTTTCTATACAAATTCTTAACACAATAAGAATTCAAACACATAATTCTCATGTAATCGCATATTTATTCAAATAAACACATAGTACATATAGTACTTAACACATATTACTATCCCTTTTTAAAATAATTTTAGGATTAACATACTCAACTTTATAAAAAGTTGCAATTCTCCAACTTTACACAAAAAGTTGCCATTTACCATATTCACACATCTAATTTCAGTTCATCAAACTTACCACACATATGAGTTCAGAAACTTGCCACAATTATATGAGTGTATGAACTTATCCTTGTCAGACCTATGGCGTCCATTCGCTGAGGGGTTCATAACATTTCATATAATCATGAGTCATGAATTTATCATAAGTATGAGTTTTAAGAACACACAAATTATTCTTAATCTTATATTCATATAGAAAATAAAGATTTCATTCATACAAACATATATATTTACATATGCTTATACATCATTCTCGATATTACAACACCTAATATCAAAAGCTTCTACCAAAAGATACTATCACATATATCTAAGTTGTTTATCGACCACTCCCTTCACTAGTCTTCTTCTTGTTGGGACACTTGTTGAATCTGTGACCCGTTCTACCACATGAGAAATACTTCCTCAAATTTGGCTTAGGAAAATGCAAAGAAATATGTCATTCTTGCTTACAGTTGAAACACACATTCTTCCACATCATGCATTCTCCCGCGTGAGTCTTTCCACACTTTCTTTGCAAGAGCTTGCTTCTTCTTGAGTTTGAATTTTGAGAGTTTTCACTTTGTCTTTTTCCCTCTTTCTCTTCTTCTTGTCTTTCTTGCTTGTTCCTTCAGATGATCCACCACCTTTAGTCTTCATCCTTCCCCGCGCCTTCATTTTTTTCATTCTTGGTCATCTCGTAACGCTCGCTCCATCTTCTAAAACTCCTCCAAGAGAAACACTTTACTCCAGAGTTCCTGAACTTCTGCAGATAGCTGATCTTGTTCTCCAACTTTGATCTTATTCTGTAACTCCACTTTAGCTTCTTTAGACTCCGCCTCCTCATCACTACACAGATACATCTCGGGATAATCATCATGATCACTCCCGAGATTAACCATGGGTTCATCTTTTCCCATCTCCTCTATTGATTCGCTCTGTGCTGGCACCTCGGCTACTGGCACTGGTGCGACAACTGCTGGCATCTCCGTACTCATCTTATCTTCTCTCGACATCCTACAATCAGTTTAAACAACTTGATTAGTACTTCTCCAATACAAACTTCTCATACCATGTGTCCACATATTTCACTATTGATACGTTTCAGCAATCTCTCACTTAGTACTCTAAATGAGTATTTTCTATCTCGCTCATGGTTATAATCCTAGGGTTTTCCCCCACCCCACTTGAGATTTATAACCTACAACTTCGATACCAACCTGTGACACGCCCAAATTCGGGTTACCTGACCCCCGAGTTTGGTGTTCACGATCCACAATATAATACCATCTAACTACCCATTTAAATTATAAATAGGAATACATAACTCATTAACATATATTGTTAACATATAAGTCCCAGGTTTTCTAACCTTAATATAATAACTTTACCCTTCAGATAAACAAAAAGGGTTTACAATACAATACAACATAATAATATTGTTCATCATAACTAATTTATAACTATGCCTTTTAATTTGTTCTTATTCGCAGCACCTTCTGTAACTTCGTCCCTAGCTGAAAAGTTTTATTTATAGCAAGGGTGAGCAACAAGTTTACCCCGCAAGTTAAGACCTACGATAAAGATATAGAAATCAATATCAATTCTTCTCACATTCTACACAACAATAATCTGATAATGAAAGAGTACAACGCTTTCAAGGTATTCTACGATATTAAAATAAATAATCAAGAATTAATTCTACGAAATAGCAAAGTGGAATGTTTTCCAGATTTATACTGAGCGATCCATTGGATCCTGAACTTCTCTTCTCGAGTAACTATCAAAGAATTTACTTTGATATACCCAAGTGTATCAGATAACCATAAAGATTAAATCATACCCCTCTACAAGTATATAAAGTGATCAGCTTTATTATACCCTATATTATGTATAATACTTAATCGCGCGCAAAGGCCGAATATACGACCAATAAAATGTTCCCTTTATATAAAAAGTTGTTCTTCTTAGTCTCAGAATCAAGATTTTGATTTAACAACGAAATACTGTGATTTCAATTTTTAAGTACTTCTCGATCTAGCCGAAATAATTGGCATCGATCTATCAATAACAATTGAATTCTCTTCTCGAACCTATCAAGTTTTAAAAAATATTCTTCTAGCCAGAATAATTGGCTAAGACATTTCTCCATATAATTCGATAATAAACAGGAATTATCTGTACTGTCAATACTAGCTTCTACATATATGAATATCCAACAACAGATATTCTACGAACATATATTTTATGAATTAGTAATTCAATTTGAATTATTAAACATGCACTAAATATGAATAAATAACAATAAATCCCTGGACGTGGTATAATTAGCAATAATTAACCACTATAATAATTGAATGAATATAACTCAAGGTTGAGTTAGGGAACTTGCCTCTTCCGCTGATTACAGCTACACAATAAAATTATCTGCTTTCGAAAGACCTATAACCAATAATATCGGTCTCACAATTAGCACAATAATTCACAACACGTATCACTGTATTCTACCATCAAACTTCTCCTAGACACATTACCACATAGCCACATCAGTGTTTATAATCTATATAAACACTTAACAAGTCTAACTATTTCGGTCTAGTTGGACTTCGGTCCATTCTCGGTGTTCTGATCACCCTATCCGACAATTAACACAGTTATTGCCAAGTAAATTTGGTTTCTAAGTTTCAATATTAATTTAGATAAGTCAATTATCATTTATAATATTTTTCAAAAGCTTTTAATAATTTATAAGTACTTATTATAATTTATAATAATTTTCCAAACATCGGAATCATTTTTAAATGATTTAATTATCAAATAATTTTATCATCATTAATATTTAATAATATTAAAATATTAATGACATACTTGTCAAAATATTAAAGTTATTATTAATAACTTAAAATATTTTTAAATCAACAATATTCTACTTAAATGATTTTTAAAATAATTAAAATTATTTTTGAATCATCACTATTAATATCTAAATATTAATGAAATTATTATCTAAATATTAAAAGTCATTAATTATAACTTAAAATATTTTTAAATCATTTTTCTCATTTTTAAATGATTTTTAAATCAATAAAATCATTTTTAATTCATTTATTTAATATAATAATTAAATAAATCTAATATCATTAATATTAATTTATTAATGAGAATTCTCCAAAAATATTGAAAATTATATTTATAATTTAAAATATTTTCTAACACTTTATTCTCATTTAAAATAATTTTAAATCATTAAAATCATTTTTATCTTATTTATTTAATTTAATAATTAAATAACTCTAATATCATTAATATTAAATTATTAATGAAAATTCTCTAAAAATATTAAAAGTTATATTTTATAACTCAAAATATTTTTAAATACATTATTCTTATTTAAAATGATTTTTCATAATATTAAATCATTTTCCTCTAATTTATTTAATACACTTATTAAATAAATTAAATACCTTTAATATTTAAATAATTATAAATATTAAAGAAAAATATTCCAATTGGTCAAAAATTATTTTTCATAATTTAAAATAATTTTTAAAACCATTTTTGATAATTTTGATAATTTATTTTTTATTTTTGATCATTTTCCGGAATTTAGGAAAATAAAATAATTAATAACCGTCGCTATAGGCTATAGCGACACTTATCTGTCGTGTTAGGTGTTCTTGGCCTTAAGAACACTAACAAGTCAGTGTTCGAGGTGCCCTGTTTGACCGAATCTAATTCCTATCTCGAAATGTTTCTGGGTCATGTCAAATATTATTCATGTAGTGTTTATGTAACACTATAATTAACAATAAAATTCCAGGTCATAACATACAACACCATGAAAATCTGGCCAAGCAAAATTAAATGTCAGACGACTCCTGGGTTTTCTGGGTAACCCAGAAACCCAGGCAGTCACAAGTGCCTATTTTATAGATCGATTCCTTCTATGTTCCGATTATCAAATAGGTATTTTCTTGGTCTAATCATGTAGTCCATATTACAAATAACATTTATATACCATGATCTCGGTCAAACAACATCAAAACCACAAATTACAGTTCGGTCAAACATGGTCAGAAAACAAGTTCCTCCAATTTCTGGGTTTTTCCAAAAACGCACAATCAATGCGAGTGGTCTACTTTGACCATCTTCTACCTTGATTTTGATGATTATTTACATGATTTAAAACCATGGAATCAAAGAACATATAATAGGCTACAAGTATGTTACAACAACATCATAACATTAAAAACCTGACATATCAAGAAGCTTAAAAATCTTGTCGACGGATATTTTAAATTTACAGGTTACCTGAGTTGTGCTTGGTCTTCTTCGGTCACGGGTTTTGATCGATTATATCTTCAAATCCAGACATCTAATGACCCTGATTCCACTTGCAGAGCAAAGACAACATAATAAGCTACCAATAACAACTTTAAAACAACAAATAGCATAAACGAGCAAGGATATGTGGCCACTGACATTACTTGTCAGACCACAAGAATGCTGAAGATCAGATTTTGGAAAAATCACTTTTTACCCATTTTGATGCTATAGATCCATCATGGATCAACATAGATCATCTAAAAACATTCTTTAGCATCAATCTGAACACATAAACACAGAATTTCTCTTAGCATACAAGATCTAGAATGAGATAGGGTTTATACCTTCTCTTGAATATGCTTGATCTTAGCTTTATCAACCTGATCTAGACGTGTTAGAAGGTTAATATTTGACTGATACACTTCACAAATTCGGAGGTTTGGGATAGAGAGAGAGTTGTTGAGAGTTGGATAGCAATTTTTTAATTTTGGTGAACTTTCTCTCTCCAAATGTATTTATATTACTTTGATTCATTGCATGTTGCTAAAATTGCTAGCAAGATAGGCTGATTTGCTGTATTTGTAGGTTATAAAAAGTCAATATTAGGTTACCAACTAAAGTGGATAGCAATTTCTACAAATGACATATTAAAATATACTAAAAGGGCATTTTGGTCATTGTACATTAAATTATAATGGCATTCTTGACATTGCCCAAACCCTCAGGGTTAACCCTTAGGGTTTAACCCTAAGGTCCTAACCCTTAGGTTTTACATTATTAGTTTCTAAAATATCCAATTAGGGTTTTAATTAGAAAAATAAAATTTCTAAATTACAATTAGGGTTTGTAAAATAGAAATTAAAATAACTAGAATATAATTAGGGTTTTCTAATCATATTTAAGTTTAACAAACATATTAGGCTTGCCAACTAGGATTAGGGTTGCCTAATTAGGGTTTAGGATTCTCGGATATAAAATTAGGATTTCCCGGCGTATAGTTAGAGTTTTTAACTGTATATTTGGTTTTCTACATCTGAGATTAGGGTTTCTAATCCCTTATTGAGGTTTACAAAGTTTAAAACCCTATCTTGTAAGACCCCAACTTATTATTAATAAAATTTAATTTTCTCTATTTATTATTTTAAAATAGTAAGGGTTGATTTGATTAATGTGGATAGTTAGGGGTAAAATACGCAAATATTTCAAAATAAACAAGTGGTTATAAATTATTCATTATTGTTTGGGAATATTCGTTTGGTCGTGGAATATTAAATCGTTTCGGGAATATTAAATGCGACTGCAGCCAGCATGACCATGTGGGCCCCATGTGAAAGCGATTGGATGAAGAAAACGACAAATATAAGTGGTTTAAAAATAATGGCGTAGTTGTTACTGAATTAATCATTGTTAAAATACCCGGTGGTTAAAACACAAGATAGCACTGCGGTATTGCACCAATTATTGATTCTTTCGTAAGAAGACACTACTCAATAATGGTTACTGAATTACCGCTCAAAGATTGTATTGATTTAATAATTCTTTGCGTTGATATTTTATATTGTTGTTGTTTCAATAATTGTCATTATACGATATTTTTTCATTATCGAAGCAATAATTCATATTATCTAAATAATATTATTAGATAACATTATTGGCGATGTCTAGAAAGTTACATCTAAGGAGAGGTTTGGTCACCTAATTCTTGCTGTTAGTAAGAAGAAATTCTTATTCGAAAGCCCCCTCTTTCCTCAGAGGCGCACGGTTGTCAATATTGTGATTCTCGCAATATTATTTGTGAATAATTAATTATTGATTCATATGATGAGGAAAATATTGATTTTATGTGGATATAAATGGAGAAAATTTTAATGTGACAATTGTTGAAAATTGAAATTTTATCTTTTTACGATAAAATAATTCATTTAAATATATTATTATATTTTAATAATATAATAATGGTGATATTTTACAACGAATGTGGGATATATTAGTATCTGAGGAGGAAGAGTATTTTTGTTGCAATAAATATTTAAAACATGTTAAACATGTAAATTGGACACCATATATTGATTTGAAATTTGATTATAGCTTGTAAAATCACCCGTTTGTGGATTTTGGTCAATTTTTGTTTGGAATTTGGAAAAATTTTCTTCCGCAAAGTTGTAGAGAATTGAATTTCCTATAAAAACACGTGAGATTCAAATTTTACGATGAAAGGGCTATTTATTATGAATTATTGAAGTTCGTAGCTCAAAAATAATTGATTTTGGAAGTTTAAAATATTTAAAATTAGAAAATGTTTTTTCATTATGGTGTGTTACATGTGGGTTGAATGAGCTGAATTCAGTTCTTGGAAGGTTGGCTTAGGAAATTTGATTATATATATTATTATTATATTAAATTTTACGCTTTGGTGTTCTAAAGCATTTTCTATAAATAGGGTGCTTAGGTTAGAATTGAAAATCACACCGTAAGAAGCGAAGTTTTCTCTCTATATTATCGGCGTATTCTTGTGAGTATTTTGAGTATAATTTGAGTATTGCTATATGGTGCAAGTTCAAGTCATAGCTTTATATCAGGTGTTTCAAATTTAGAAGTACTTGATCTTTCGAGGTAAGGGATATTTTTTTTGTAATGATATTATTTCTTCAATATCATTATGTTGAAATATTGATCGAAGTTTTTATCAAATTTGGAACTTTTGGTGTTGGAGATTACTACTCACGTATACTAAGACTATTCACGATATCTTGTATTATTCACGAATATGGCACTATTCATGGAAAAATGAAAAAATTTTCATTTCGTCCAAAATATCTGTTCTGGATACTAGCTTTGATTGTATCCATGTTTTGATCATTCTTGAATTTTACACCACTGTGATTATTTTTGAGGCATTTTTGGACGTGGATAAAACAAAGTACGAATCCTTAATCCTTAATCTTTGTCATTTTGTTTCACTGGATTCGTTTCTTTAAAAATATTTTTCATCATCTTCAGTCTTAAATGATGATATTATGGAATATCTTTGGCACCGTAGTGCAGAAAGATGAATGATTCTGAAGAATATCTTTGGCCCGTAGTGCAAAGATGAGCAGTGTTTAGATGAACATGACCGGTGATGAATATCTTTGGCTGTGTAGTGCAAAGATGAATATTTGATTCGGATGTATGTTGATTGATGTTACAGGATAAAAGATGGCGACGAACTTTTAAATTCATACATAGAAGATAGTAGTTTGCATTCTCTACTTAACTCTTCTAATGAATTATTATTTCATTGCGAATATTGGTTTAAAAACTTGTTGTCTATTGTATTCTATTAGTTTTTTTTCCTGTTGAAGACTAATGATAATTTGTTGTATATTATCTTAGTCATAATATTCTTTCTTGGGCTAGTTGAGCTCACCCTTTTCCTTGTTGTTCCGCTTTTTTCTTCTCGGGAGGCGAGAATGTAGTGAGTACTAGTCGGGGTATGGAATGAAGGTTCTAGAGAGAGTTGTTTAGTAGTCCTCACCATTTTTGTAAAATAATGTATCAATAAATGTGATGAGGATTTATCGAGTATAGATATTGTCTAGAAGATAATATTTGTATACAAACTCACGATTTCTTGTTGAAATAATAAAGTTGTAGTTGTTTACATACCATGTATTGACAACTCGAGAATGGGTGATGTATACCTATTTTAGGGGCGTCACGGTTGGTATCGAGCTTTAGGATATGATCTCTGGAGAGATCGGTGAATAGAACTAGGAGGGAGAGGCGAGTAAATCCTTCGCTAGTTTGTCCTACCTAAGCTTATTTGTTAATTGGTCAAGATATATAAGGATATTATGTGATATATTGATTTCCTTAATTAACCCATGTTTTATGATAAAGATTTGAGAATGTCGATTGAGAATATTAATGATTGGAGTAAATGAGACCGTGGAGATGCTGTACTTACCAACGAGGAGAACGTGTAACAGTGGCAATGTACCTCTGTGAAACAACAACACCATCGATCGATGATGAGCGAGGGATGTTTAGAAGCTTTTTGCGATTCATGCAAAATCGCACGAGGAGACTCGTGTTCCAAATCTGAGGAGGAAATGATAGCAATTCACGGGTTGTCACAGCCCAAGCGATTCAAAGAGTTGGGACCACCAAAATTTAAGGGAAAGCGGATCCGATCACATGGCGGAAACATGGGTCAAGCAAATTACCAAGATATTCGATGTCTTGGGATGCACGGAGAACGAAGGTTCCATTCGCCACCTTTATATTTTTCATGGCGAAGGTAGCATAACTGGTGGGAGTCTGTGAAGCATACCCATCCAGTACTTTTCGGCATGTCTTAGAGAGCGTTTGAATCTGTTTAATGACAAATACTTTCACGAAAGTGTTCGTCATATGAAGGAAGTGGAGTTTATTAGATCGGAGCGAGAACAACATGGCGGTGTCTCGAAGACGAGGCAAAGTTTGCAGAGTTATCCGAGTTTGCACCTCATTTGGTGGAGAATGAGGAACGTATGACGGATGTTTCTTAGAGGTTTGAAACCCAAGATACGTCGATATCTCATTTCTCATAAATTTTCTCTCTATTAGGATGTTGTAAGCAGGCTCAATTATTAGAGCGAGATAACGAAGTGCACGGCCAATCGAGGGACCACAACGAGGATCGTACCGGAGATAGCGGTCAGCCAGAATAATGATAACCACGGAGAAAAAGCAGACGGACAAAAATGGTAACCACTCGGTGGTAATCATGGCCATGAAAATAAAAAAAACGAGTCGGGAGGAGATTTTAAAAAGACGAGATTTAACAACGACCATGTGAAGACGCAGCGGTCTTGCGCAACAAGAATCGGTTCTAAGGAGGAGAACGACCTCCCGGTCATATATGCTACAAATGCGAAAAGAGGGACATATCGGTCCAAGCGCCCCAACAGTTCAAGGTATGCTATAATTGTGGAAAGGAAGGACATATCGCCGAGATTATACGGTAGCGAAACCTAGTTCAATGAGGGGACGGTGACTCAAAAGATCATCGTCGAGAAAAGTTAAAGTCAACGGTTCTGGAAGAAGCGTTTGTTGTATTTGGTTATAATGCGAGGAACCCAAACGAGGTGATCACGGGTAAGCTATTTATAAATTTTTGCGAAGTTTATACCTTACTTGATACTGGGGTGCTACCCATTCATTTATCTCTCCCGCTTGTGCTCAGCGTTTAAACTTGACTCAGGAGAAATTAGACTTTGACCTATCTCTGTGGAAACTCCATTAGAGAAACTTTCATCACATCCAATCATTTATAAATCTTGTTTAATTCAAGTTGGCACCATCACCTTACCTATTGACCTTATCTCTTTAAAGATACTTGCTTTTGATGTGATTTTAGGGATTGATTGGTTAACTACTCATCATGCCAAAATTTATTGTTTTCGTAAGGTTGTTAGTTTTCATATTCCTAACCAACTTTGTTATGCAATTCAAGCAACTAAACCATTAAAATCAATCATCGTCATATCTAATCATAAAGCTATTCGTTTATTAAAAAACGGATGTCAAGCTTTCTTAGCCCATGTTATGGATTTGAATAAAGACACGTCAAATTTGAATAATATTCTGTTGTTATTGACTTTCTGACGTATTTCCTGAAGAACTTCCCGGTCTACCCCCAGAACGTGAAGTTGAATTCTTTATTGATCTTGAACCTGGTACAAAGCCCATTTCTAAAACCCCATATCGAATGGCTCTATTGAACTTCAGGAGTTAAAGGTCCAACTACTGAGAATTGTTGGACATCGATTTCATTCGTCTAGTACATCTCCTTGGGGTGCTCTGTTTTATTCAGTAAAAAGAAGAAAGCGGGGAGTATGCGACTTTGTATTGACTATAGGAATTGAACCATGTCACCATCAAGAATAGGTATCCTCTACCTCGTATTGATGACTTGTTTGACCGATTGCAGAAGGCACAATTCTTTTCAAAAATCGATCTTCGATTACGGATATCATCGGTGAAGATTAGAATCGAGGATATTCAAAAGCGCCGCCTTCGAGAACTCGATATGGGCATTATGAATTCTTAGTCATGTCTTTCGGACTAACTAATGCTCCTGCGGCTTTCATGGATATGATGAACCGAGTATTCAAGGAATATTTGGATCAGTTTGTTGTTGTCTTTATTGATGACATCCTCATATATTCCAAAAGTCGTGAAGATCATGAGCACCATTTGAAGCTGGTACTCCAAAGGCTTCGTGAAAACAAACTATATGCCAAATTGAAGAAATGCGAGTTCGGCTTGAGGAAGTAGCATTTCTTGGGCACGCAGTGTCAAAACATGGAGTATCTGTTGATCCGTGAAGATTGAAGCAATACAAAGTTGGGAGTACCAAGTCGGTGGATCAAGCACGTAGCTTTCTGGGTCTAGCTGGTTATTATCGGAGATTCGTGGAAGGGTTTTCTCGAATCGCTACTCCATTAACTCAGCTAACTCGGAAGGATACAAAATTCGTTTGGAGCGAAGAATGCGAGAAGAGTTTCAAGAGCTTAAGAGGAGACTTATTTCGGCACCTGTTCTAACAATACCATCTGGTTCGGATGGATTTGTTATCTGATGATGCTTCGAGCAAAGGGTTAGGATGTGTTCTCATGCAACGTGGGAAAGTCATAGCCTATGCCTCATGACAACTTAAAAGAGTATGAGAGGAATTATCCTACTCATGATCTAGAGTTAGCGGCGCAATGCGTTGCGCTAAAGATATGGAGGCACTATCTATATGGGGAGAAAGTGGAGATATATTCGGACCATAAAAGTCTTAAATATTTCTTCACTCAAAAAGAACTCAACATGCGGGCAATGACGTTGGCTCGAGTTATTGAAAGACTACGACCACACTATTCAATACCATCACGGAAAAGCGAAGGTGGTAGGCCGGCGTTGAGTAAAAAGATCATATGCGGAACGAGTGCGATGATGTCAAGTATACGACATAGAGCCAACTTTAATAGAAAAGTTAAGGTTGCTCAAGCCACCGACACGGAGGCGATGATGGTATGAAGAAGAAAGTACAAGAAGGAGCTATTAGGAAGCAAGAATTGATGAAGAAGGAATACTTCAAGTCCACTCTAGACTTTGTGTTCCTAACGACCCTGATTTGAAGTACAAGATTATGATGGAGGCACACAATACACCATTTGCAATCCATCATGGAAGTACTAAAATGTATCGTGATCTTTGACATACATTTTGGTGGAACAATATGAAGAGAGATTGCAAAGTTTATCTCGATGTGTTTAAACTTAGCGTGTAAAGGTGGAGCATCTAGTACCTAAGGGTCCGTTGCAACCACTTGAGATTCCGAAATGGAAGTGGGAACACATTACCATGGATTTAGATTCTGGGTCTTCCAATGGTTTCTCAAGGCATCAATGCTATTTGGGTTATTGTTGATAGATTAACCAAAGTCCGCTTCATTTCTTGCCGATCACGGAGACTTATTCCTTGAACGTCTTGCTAGTATGTACGTGAATGAGATTGTGAGGTTGCATGGCATGCCTGTATCCATAGTTTCGGATCGTGACCCAAGATTCACTTCAAGATTTTGGGTTAGCTTGCAAAAAGCTATGGGCACGGAGTTACTGATCTGATTCTCAGATACCATCCTCAAGCGGACGGACAATCGAGAAAGGACTATTCAAATTCTTGAAGATTTATTAAGACTCGTGTCCTAGACTTCAAGGGCAGTTGGGATAAGTATTTACCATTGGTTAAATTCTCCTACAACAACAGTTATCAGGCAAGTATAGGTGTGGCTCCATTTGAAGCATTATATGGACGAAAGTGTCGCTCTCCAATATGTTGGGATGAGGTGGGTGAAGCAACATTGTTGGGACCCGAGTTAGTACGTATGACTACAGAAAAGATCCAAATGATTCGACAACGTATACAAACGGCACAAGATCGATAAAAGAGTTATGCGGATCTTCATCGAAAGGACGTGGAATTTAGTGTAGGGGATCATGTATTATTGCGTGTTGCTCCATGGAAGGGAGTTACAAGATTTGGGAAGAGAGGAAAGCTCAATCCACGATTTATTGGTCCATTTCAAATTCTTGACCGAGTAGGAAATGTAGCCTATAGACTCGCGTTACCTCGAAAGTATGTCTCGTGTTCATAATGTGTTTCACATATCCGCATTTTAGTAAATATGAAAGACCCGAACCACATTATAGAGTTAGAACCGGATGAGATAGCCGAAGACTTAACGTATGAGGAGGTACCTGTCAAGATCTTGGATAGGAAGGAGCATGTCCTACGTGCAAAGGTCATACCACAAGTTAAAGTTTTGTGGAGGAATCATGCTATAGAGGAAATGACCTGGGAATTGGAAACGGAAATGAAAGCGAGGTATCCTCACCTTTTGAAACACACAGTGACGTCACGTCAATTTCGAGGACGAAATTGCATAAGGAGGGAGGTTGTAAGACCCCAACTTATTATTAATGAAATTTAATTTTCTCTATTTATTATTTTAAAATAGTAAGGGTTGATTTGATTAATGTGGATAGTTAGGGGTAAAATACGCAAATATTTCAAAATAAGCAAGTGGTTATAAAATATTCATTGTTGTTGGGGAATATTTGTTTGGTCGTGGAATATTAAATGTGTCGGGGAATATTAAATTTACCAGCCTTGACCATGTGGGCCCCATAACGGAAAGCGATTGGATGAAGAAAACGCACAAATATAAGTGGTTTAAAATAATAGCTTGGCGTAGTTATTACAAGTTAATAATGTTAAAATACCCTAATTGGTTAAAACACAAGAATATTACCAGTATTGCACCAATTATTGATTCTTACGTAAGAAGGCACTACTCAATAATGGTTACAGTAATTCTCGCTCAAAGATATTTTATTGATTTAATAATTGTTGCGTTGATATTTTATATTCTTTGTTGTTCAATAATTGTCATTATACAAGATTTTTCATTATCGAAGCAATAATTCATATTATCTCGAATAATATTATTAAATAACATTATTGGCAATGTCTAGAAAGTTACATCTAAGGAGAGGTTTGGTCACCTATTTGCGCCAAGAAGAAGAAATTCTTATTGAAAGCCCCCTCTTTCTGAGGCGCTCTGGTTGTCGATATTGTGATTTCGTAATATTATTTGTGAATAATTAATTATTGATTCATATGATGAGGAAAATATTGATTTTATGTGGATATAGATGGAGAAAATTTTAATGTGACAATTGTTGAAAATTGAAATTTTATCTTTTTTGATAAAATAATTCATTTAAATATATTATTATATTTTAATAATATAATAATGGTGATATTTTTACAACGAATGTGGGATATATGAGTATACGAGGAGGAAGAGTATTTTTGTTGCAATAAATGTTTAAAACATGTTAAACATGCTAATTGGACCCCATTTATTGATTTGAAATTTGATTATAGCTTTGTAAAATCGCTTGGTTTGTGGATTTGATTCGAATTTCATTTGGAATTTGAAAAACTTTATTCGCGCAAAGTTGTAGAGAATTGAATTTTCTATAAAATTCGGAGATTCAAATTTCGAGGACAAAATTTCATAAGGAGGGAGGTTGTAAGACCCCAACTTATTATTAATGAAATTTAATTTTTCTATTTATTATTTTAAAATAGTAAAGGTTGATTTGATTAATCTGGATAGTTAGGGGTAAAATACATAAATATTTCAAAATAAGCAAGTGGTTATAAAATATTCATTGTTGTCGGAGAATATTCGTTTGGTCGTTGAAATATTAAATCTTTGTCAGGGAATATTAAATGCGACAACGCTTGACCATATGTGGGCCCCATGTGAAAGCGATTGGATGAAGAAAACGACAAATATAAGTGGTTTAAAAATAACGGCGTAGTTGTTACCATTAATACTGTTAAAATACCCGGTGGTTAAAACACAGTAGCACACGGTATTGCACCAATTATTGATTCTTACGAAAGAAGGCACTACTCAATAATGGTTACGATAATTCTTATTCGAGATTTTATTGAGTTAATAATTGCTGCGTTGATATTTTATATTGCTGTTGTTTCAATAATTGTCATTATACAGTATTTTTCATTATCGAAGCAATAATTCATATTATCTGAATAATATTATTAGATAACATTATTGGCAATGTCTAGAAAGTTCGTCTAAGGAGAGGTTTGGTCACCTAATTGTGCGCCAAAGAAGAAGAAATTCTTATTGGAAAGCCCCTCTTTCCAGGGCGCACGGTTGTCAATATTGTGATTCTCGTAATATTATTTGTGAATAATTAATTATTGATTCATATGATGAGGAAAATATTGATTTTATATGGATATAGATGGAGAAAATTTTAATGTGACAATTGTTGAAAATTGAAATTTTATCTTTTACGATAAAATAATTAATTTAAATATATTATTATATTTTAATAATATAATAATGGTGATATTTTTACAACGAATGTGGGATATATGAGTATACGAGGAGGAAGAGTATTTTGTTGCAATAAATGTTTAAAACATGTTAAACATGTCGGTGGACCCCATTTATTGACTGAAATTTGATTATAGCTTGTAAAATCGCCCGTTTGTGGATTTCGATCAATTTCTATTTGGAATTTGGAAAAACTTTCTTCTACAAAGTTGTAGAGAATTGAATTTCCTATAAAAACACGCGAGATTCGAATTTTTTGATGAAAGGGCTATTTATTATGAATTATTGAAGTTCCGAAGCTCCGAAATAATTGATTTTTGGAAGTTTAAAATATTTAAAATTAGAAAAACGTTTTTTTCATTATGGTGTGTTACACATGTGGGTTGAATGAGCTGAATTCAGTTCTTGGAAGGTTGGCGTAGTAAATTTGATTATATATATTATTATTATATTAAATTTTCTGCTTTGGTGTTCTAAGCATTTTCCTATAAATAGGGTGCTTAGGTTAGAATTGAAAATCACACCTTTAAACTCAAGTTTTCTCTCTATATTATCGAGCGTATTCTTGTGAGTATTTTGAGTATAATTTGAGTATTGCTATCTGATTGCAAGTTCAAGTCATAGCCTTTATATCCAGGTGTTTCAAATTTGTAAGTACTGATCTTTCGAGGTAAGGGATATTTTTTTTTTGTAATGATATTATTTCTTCAATATCATTATGTTGAAATATTGATCTGAAGTTTTTATCAAATTTGGAACTTTTGGTGTCGGAGTTACTATTCACGTATACGTCACTATTCACGTATACGGTACTATTCACGAATACGACACTATTCATCGAAAAATGAAAAAATTTTCTTTTCGTCCAAAATATCTGTTCTGGATACTAGCTTTGATTGTATCCATGTTTTGATCATTCTTGAATTTTACACCACTGTGATTATTTTTGAGGCATTTTTGGACGTGGATAAAACAAAGTACGAATCCTTAATCCTTAATCCTTGTCATTTTGTTTTTTTGGATTCGTTTATTTAAAAATATTTTTCATCATCTTCAGTCTTAAATGATGATATTATGGAATATCTTTGGCCTGTAGTGCAAAGATGAATGATTTCTGAAGAATATCTTTGGCCCGTAGTGCAAAGATGAGCAGTGTTTAAATGAACATGAATTAATGATGAATATCTTTGGCTGTGAGTGCAAAGATGAATATTTGATTCGGTTGTATGTTGATTGAAGTTCTGGGGATAAAAGATAGACGACGAACTTTTAAATTCATACATAGAAGATAGTAGTTTGCATTCTCTACTTAACTCTTATAATGAATTATTATTTCCGCTGCGAATATTGGTTTAAAAACTTGTTGTCTATTGTATTCTATTATTTTTTTTCCCTGTTGAAGACTAATGATAATTTGTTGTATATTATCTTAGTCATAATATTCTTTACTGGGCTAGTTGAGCTCACCCTTTTCCTTGTTGTTCCATTTTTCTTCTCAGGAGGTGAGAATGTAGCGAGTACTAGTCGGGGTATGGAATGAAGGTTCTAGAGAGAGTTGTTTAGTAGTCCTCACCATTTTTGTAAAATAATGTATCAATAAATGTGATGAGGATTTATCTCGAGTATAGATATTGTACAGAAGATAATATTTGTATACAAACTCACAGTTTTACTGTTGTAATAATAAAGTTGTAGTTGTTTCTGTACCATGTATTGACAACTCAGAATGGGTGATGTATACCTATTTTGGGGGCGTCACATATCTAGTCAATCATTGGTCATTAAGTTTATACAATACAAGCATATACTCATAGTTATAGATATTATAACTGCAATTTCTGTCGAATCCCTATCCAGAAATTAGGGTTAGGGTTTCTAAAGCTGTTAAGCATAACTCTACTCTAATTTCTCAGTTAATACACAGATTAACTAATTCTCGAGACTCGTATAACAGATACACAGTACAATATTAACAGTTAATATTAAATAAAAAAAATTTAGTCGTAAATTTTGGATTATTCGAAATCCCGGGTTATCACATGAGCTCGACTGCCTAGCAATTCTAATAGTTTTCATGCATCACATAACACATATGATCATACTCAGTTTATACAATCATAATTATTTAAACACATACACATGCCGCTTCTCACATAACGAGTATATAGATTAACTTACAAAACATATTATCGTAGATTAACTTTCAATCTCATACATATCTCATAGACATTTCCACATTTTATGGCATATCATAATTCATTTCATACATATCTCATATGAATTTCATATATAATTTAACGTTCCATATTATAGCATAAATCAATCAATAATTATCAACATTATAAAACAATTAGAAACTGAAAGACTTGTCTGGCTCGTAGATTATCAACTACAACTTAACTGCTTATCATTATATGCACTTCGTGTATTCCTACACAATTGTATAATCATGGATTCATACCCATCAGTCATACATTTCTGTATATTCTTAATGTAATAACAATGGTTACATTGGTTTCTAACTCGGTTCTTAAAACCTTCGTTTCACTTTCTTATCATACTCTTAGGATAGCTATGTATGTATAAGTATACCGTAGCCACACATACTTGACATCAAAATCCATAACCTTTATCAAACACTAGACTAGCTATGTGTTCGTTACACATTAAAACTCATAGATACATGATTCACATTGTTCTTGCATTTTGCAAACCTTAATAAAATTTATTCAATTTGGACTTTATATAACCATTACTTGTTCATATACTTAAAACATCACTTAATTCAAGCATTAAAGCTTAAGTCATTCATACACATATGCTTAAAGGTTAAGATTATAATTTAAACAATCAAGCAACAACGCCTGCAGTACGTAAGCTTACATTTGCATTTATTTTGGCTAAGATGGGTTGTTGCACCAGTCCCCAACCGGATCAGATTGAAATCTTTATTTCCCAGTTTACACCTCATTTCTTAACATGCATGAATGTTAAAACATAATATATACACGTGTTAAGAGGTCTTGGTCCATGCTTGGTGCCTCTTATGTTTACTTTAAGCTATATTCATACTTTATAGGCTTATTGCCATTTATTTCACGGCTAAGCGAGTTCATGCAACAAGGGTCTAACTATGTAACCAATAAAGATGTTAAACAACTTTAATACGCATGCTCACATGTATTCATCTTATTTACATATGAGTATCATAATTCATCACTTGAAAACTTACTTTTAAAACATGCTTGAATGAATTTTATTGTGTCAAACTAAATAAGTGCACTTATAGGCCACGTTTAATGACATAAATAGTAATAGCATGCCATCCTAGAAGTTCAGAGGGTAGACAACACAATTGTAACAATCGAGAAAATTGGATTATATGTAAAATAATTTTATTTGAATAATTAATGAATAAAATTATTATATATGTTATTTATAACGAGTAAGCGTGATGAAGGTTGTTCTATAACCTAAAAAAGGAATAATATCGTAGTATCCTGGCTAAGTGCTAGAATTAAGGTGTTTGAATTTCCAAGACAAAAATAAAAGCTTTCTGAGAAATTCTCCGAAAAACACTATTCATCCATTTCTGCTCGGGAATTATTTTTGAACTTTCGAGAAATATGTAACGATAGAATGATAAGGAATGATGGATTAGCTAATAATAATTCAATTGTGACAAACACAGTTTTTTGCCTGCGTACTAAGTTTGAGAATGTTAAGAAAAGTGAAGATTTGAATAAATGTTGATCGTATAATAATAAAGTTATTATAAGAGGTAATGAATACGAGTATAATACAAGGTATTGTACAAGAATGTGCGAAAGATAATATAACGTATATGATGAATGTTATACGAACTAGTATATGAGAAGAATGCGAGGATTATACTTTAAAAGCTTAAGCCATTTTAATGGATTAGTAGGATTTGGTTATGAATTTGGCAATCCCAAATGAAATTTATGTTAAGGCCCAAAGATAAATAATGCAAGCCCAATGTTAGGCCCAAAGTAAGTAAACCTAAGCCTGAACCAAGAACCAAACCCGTAGATCGAACCGATGGGTCACCGGGTAAGAAAAACCAATCGGGCATCCCATGTAGGCCCTCCATGGTGAGTCATGGCTGGCCACTTGGTGGCCAAATAAAGGAGGTGGCTTTGTTAGCAAGTTAGGAATAGTAAGGAGATGGAATAGTAAGGAGGTGGGTGGCCTTTTTACCATTGAGCCCTCACTTTGAAATTCTATAAATAAAAAGCTATGTTGATTATTTGTTGGTTGTTTAAATTCCACCAACACTTAGAGAAATTTTATTGAGAGAAAAAGTGAGAGTTAGTTCAACTAATCTAAGAAGAAGAAGAAGAAGAAGAAAGTTAGAACATCAAAGGTATTGAATCTTTAACCATTAATCTTTATCTATTCATTTGTAGCTATGATAGAGAAGTGGATATTTGTGGAGCATGTTTAATAAGGAGTAACAAATATGGATATTAGTGGACTTAAACATTAATAACCATGTTACAAGTGGAATAAAATTCATAGAAATATAAACTAATGAAGAAAACATGAAAATTTATATTATGTTGTTGATGGACAAGTTTAAAACCATCATATGCAGGATTAGATGATATATGTTGTGTTGTATGATGGATGTATGGATAATGGAATGAATCCATTTGGAACAGAGTAAAAATCTCAAGTAATGAAGTTATGACAAAATTTACGAGATTAGACGATAATCGTCGAAATCGTCAAATTCTCGGAATGAAAGTCAAAAGTCGCCGTTTAACTCAGAAACCTTAGTTTTCAATGGCTTATCGTAGAACTTTGCATTTAAGAGTTGTGGAATCAAGAATGGTCGAATTCTGACTTAAAACGAAGAAACGAGCTATGAACGTTCATGAACGTTTAATGAACGTGTAATAAGAATTTTAAATAATGGATTTAATGTTAACGAATTTAGAAACGTAAGTTGTCCTAATGAAATCGTAGTATACAAGATATGTGAGATAACGACTTTTGTACGAGCCAATTCTGACTTATAACGATTAAGTTACAAGCCCGGAAAGGATTTGATGAATTGAAAAACTTAAAAAAATTTCAAAGGCTCAGGGCCAGCGCCGCAGCGCCACCCAAGCCTATGAACATGGCGCTATAACGCCATGCCCGGATCCCAGACACTGTTGAGTTGCTCTACAACGCGACATATAAGAAGGAAACTGGCACCGCAGCACCGGAAAGGGGGACAAGATACTAGAGAGTTGCGCTCCAGCACAGGTTATACCAAAGGACATGGTGCCGCAACGCCGGTCCTAGACCTAAGGCAGAGATGAATGAAAATGAATATAAAGAAAGGGAAGTTGATTGAAGGTGAATTATAACCTTAATTAAACTTAATGTAACATCATAAAGGAAGATTAAAACCTTAAGTTTAACAATTTAAAGTTAACAAAAGGTTACGAAAACGTAATCACAAAGTAATACGAAAACCATAAGTATGTTGAATGAATGTTTGAGTTTACTTAAAAATGTAATTGTTTAAGCATTTAATGAATAAGATTACTTATAACAACAATATGTTATAAAGTCATAATGAACGTTAACTAACCTAATGAATGTTAGTAAGTTAAGTAAATGAATAGTAAATCGAGAAGAAGGAGAAGATAGGTTAATGACAATACTTATCAATTGTTTATGACCTAATGTGGTATGCTATGTAATTATGTGTTGTAGAATCTATAAAGACTCAAAAGAGAAGTGAATTAATAGTAGAAGACGCTAAAGGCAAGTGTTCTAAACTCTTGTCTATGTTCATTTTGGACAAGCTTTATGATTCATGTATCTTATGCATGAATTGATGTACAAAGAAGTCGAAGCCAATTCCTTCGGCTAGACTTAATGTATTTTGTGGATTTTATGTTAATCTATCAAAATATTATTGATATTGCTATCTTATATCGACTGTTTTGGAATGGATTTCAAAGAAAGACTTAGTATGGTTAAATAAATGTTTTTTCGTCAATCGAAAGGCACGTGAGGTTGCCAAAACTTAAACGTAGATAAATTTAATGAAGTAGTGTTGTACAACATAGAGTACTATAGGTTGATAACCTAGACCTGCTCATAAGAAATGTCATACTTACGGACTTGGTGCTAGGTTATCCTTTTTAAATAAAGAATGAAATTCTCAAGGTCTTGGACCAAAACTAAGGTTTAACAGATGTTGTTCACTGTTAAACATTTTAAAGAAAAGAGAAGTGCTATTTTGGGAATTATCTATAGTACTTCATAACTATTGATTAAGTTATAGAAGATATATATATATATATATATATATATATATATTCATATAATTCAATAATATTGCTTAAATGAAATTGTTATACTTGCTGAGCTAGTTATGCTCACCCTTGATTGAACCATATGAATGCAGCTAAGAACGACAGATCGAAGAATCTAGTAAGGATAAAAGAAAGGCTAAGGCGGATAAGTAGTCGTCTTTGTAATAGCATAGTATGAAATTATATTTATTTGATACTATGACGAAGAACATATGTAATGGTTACAAAGAACATGGGAAGGGAAATATTATGTTGTAATATATAGAAGACATATTCACTCTTTTAAGGTATTTCAATTGAATGTATGTGTGAACAGTAACACCATGTAGCACCAATTGTCGTTGTGACGCCCCTGAATCTGGGTCCTCTGACCCTGGTTCGGTCATCACGATAAACTACAAACATCCACCTCTAAACAACATATGATAACTAAAATGCAGAATATAGTAAACATATGTTGTTCATTCAAAAGGTGTGACTAGTCCCAAGATACGATAACCTTAATATCATCTTACAAACATACCCTAAAATAAATATTAGGGTTCACATTACATAATCGTAATTTAAACTAAGCATAAGATAAATTCAACTTCTCGCAATTATCCTACATATTCCCTTTACCCCTGTCCTTTCCTGAGGTCTCGGGCTTAGCTGCAATATAATTCATGATATAGCAAGGATGAGCAACAAGTTTGCTCAACAAGTTTAAATACAACAATAAGGATATATCATGATGAATGGAAAAATATCTAGCAATGGATTCAACAATATAAATATCTGAAGGATTCAACAATATGAATATCATAAACAAAGATAATGATTGCTTTTAGAATAACTGCTAGTCAAGTAGATTTTGAACTATAACACTCCAATAGAATCAATAGCTAATTGACCCTTTGGTTACTGGCTACAGAATAAGTACTTGAAGGGATCAGCCTCACGTACTCTATGTATATGCATAATATTTAAATCTGCTCTGTGTATCTTATATTAGATACTTGGGGTACTCCCCTATCATAGAAGGGGTGTTCTTTCAGTCTAAGAATCCTTACCATCAATTGTTTTGGATAGCTTTTATAAAACTTCATACTCTTCTCTGAACGAACAAAGGTTCAGACTTTATCTATCATAGTTCAAGAATTATTGAACTTTAAATGATGTACAAGTTCAAGACTGTACGAACTCAAGTGCACTAAGTGCGAATATCAATAATATCGACGTGGAATAATTATAAGGTAATTAAACCACTTAATAACATGCTTGGAAATAAGATTCAAGCTTAAATGAATAACTTTAAATTCAACAATAACATACTCAATACAATATGAGAAGGATAAGAAACTTTCACAATAAACAAAGTTGTGTAAGTTAGGAAACATTTCAACACAATAAAATAGTGTTCAGATACTTGCTCAATATAAATTGGAGTAAGTTTAGGGAAACTCGCTCAATAAAAGTAGGGTTCAAGGAACTTGCTCAATAATAATTGGAGTAAGTTTAGGGAAACTTGCCTGTTTGCTCAACTACAATTAATTTTAGCTTTAGTTAACTTGCGTTGAAACGACCTAACGTTATCAAGTCGATCATTTCAATTAGTATGTGTAAACTAATACGAGTCTACACTTACAAGAATCATATCCTCACATAGTATACTTCTATACATGTATCATTACATTACACGATTAGTTTCTAACACACCATGTCATAGTTGAAATCACAATTGAACTTTAAAGTTGTAAACACTGATTTATCATAGGATTCTTTCAATAACATGCTTATTATTATATGACTACTATATAGGACATGTATTACAGATTAGAGTAACCATATAAGCATGCATCAGCTCTCAATTTAATAACAGAACTCAGATCTCAGTGCAGGATTGCGCGACCGCGCTTGGTTTGTACTAAAGAGTGGCATGGCCGCGCTGCTTCTGGTACAAACCAAGACATGGCTGCTTCTGCAGAAAACCAGTGCACACATGACTTGCACATAAACGAACAATCATGCACAACATACATGTTATTATATGAATAACTTACTTTAACCTTTTATCAAACATATCAAAGGTCATTATTCGTTTTTACTTAATCAAGACTTCACATGTTAAGGTCATTATAAGTCACTTTACCTACCATACATAACACTTTCATATATATATATATATATATATATATATATATATATACATGCTAGACATCAAAAACATACTTACAAGTTTTAACTTAATGTATATATAGTTTATCAAGTTCATTTTCAAAACTTTAAGTCTCCATTAGTAAAATTCATTCAAACATGCAAGATACATCTATATTTTCTAATTCATGCTTTAATATGTATTTGTGCACATACTCAAGTTATTTACATATGTTCACAAGGTCAGAATGTTTATTACTCCATGTATACAATTTTTAGTTTTCAGTTCTTTAAACGTTCTTTGATATTCCAAGTCAAAACAAACCTATTATAGCTTACTACATACATAACTACCTTAGTCCACAAGTTCAGGTCATTTATATGCATATAATAATCAAAGTAACATGCTCAGAATATCTTAAGGAACTAACATGAGCAATCAGATCGCTACCATGTGGCATCGCATACGGTGAAAGGTTAGAAATCACAGCGGCCGCTACCACTTCCACCAGAAAGAAAAGAAATGCCCTCTGCTTCTATAGAGGCTCAACTCCAACATTGCCAAACATTTAATTGCTGTAACTCAACTACTTCTAATACATATATATATTTACAGCTTTTATATATATATATATATAACTGCTTACTATTTTCCATACAAACTGCAGTATCATGTGAGCCTAGGAATCATGTGATCACAGATTGATCTCATGAATCTAGATTGATTCCGTGATGGACTTTTTCAAATTATAAGCGGCTTGTACATTATTTACGATGTAATTAATTTCCTTGGATGGTCATCATGCCCATAAGGAGTTTAAGATCACAGATATTATTTTCTTGAAGATGCCTCGCATCTTGAAAATAAAAGCAAAATGTTTCGAACATAATAATAATAAAATGGAAGTATGAAAAGGTCTCAATTCCTATTGAGCACAGGGTTTGAAAAACCTCTTTTTATAAAACTTCATTGCTATATCTTGGTTAAAACTGAATTTTTCTATAAATTTAAACCTTGTGTATATAGGTGCGAATGAGGCCTCACACTACTTTCAAATAATTGAACATTGATCCACACACACACACACATACACACATACATATAACAGTTTCTTTGAGAAATGGCAGTCACCGTGGTAACACGGATGTCGGGGGGTGCCTAACACCTTCCCTCCGCATAATCAAGCCCCCGAACCTAAATGAATCTCGATTTCATAGACCCGTTTAGCAGTGTTATATCACTGGGTCAATGTGCAAACCTTTTCGGTTACGTTGGTGCAACCAGTTAAAAACACCAACTGGCGACTCTTAAAGTCAAATCGTCGACATTACACATGTCGGACCTTTTTCACTTATTTTTTCAAACAAATCTCACATTAACATGAGAACACCAAAGAACAAGTAACGAAAAGGGACACCTAAAAATCCCGACGTCAACAATGTGCTTCCATTTCCATTTTGGAATTTCTAATGGTTGTAATAACCCGCTTGGTCGTTGGTGCTCTGCCTTGACTCTCTGACAAGTTAGTCATCTACTCACGCATTCTGCAACCTCTCTCTTCATGTTTGGCCACCAGAAGTGGTGACGCAAATCATAGTACATCTTCGTGCTTCCTGGGTGTATCGAGTATCTCGTACTGTGCGCTTCTTGCAAAATCTCCTCTCTCAGTTCTGGTATTAGCGGTACCCAAATTCGCCCTTCAAATCTTAGTAGTCCAGTGCTATCAATCTTAAATTTCAATTCATCACCTTCAGTCAATCGCTTCTTGATGTTAATGCAATCTTCGTCCTTTTCTTGTGCTTCTTTAACCTTATCCAATAAAGTTGGACACGCTGTCACTGTAAATAATTGTTCGTTGGTCTCCATCGGATACTTAATCTCCAAGTCTAATCATTTGAAATCTTTCACCAATTCATCTTGAATGGTTAATTTCAATAACTTCTCTCTTTCTTTTCTGCTCAATGCATCCGCTACTACATTTGCTTTTCCTGGATGGTATAAAATCTCACAATCATAATCTTTGATCAATTCTAGCCATCGGCGCTGCCTCATGTTTAACTCTCTCTACGTGAAGATATACTTCAGACTCTTGTGGTCTGTATATATCTCACACTTCTCACCATACAAATAATGCCTCCAAATCTTCAAGGCAAAAACTACCGCTGCTAACTCCAGATCATGAGTCGGATATCCCTTCTTATAATCTTTTAGCTGATGTGAGGCATACACATTGACCCTGCCGTGTTACATCAGTACACAACCAAGACCCTTGTGTGACGCATCACTATACACTACAAACCCTCCTGTGTTGTCCAGAAAGGCCAACACAGGTGCTTGACTAAGCCTCTTCATCAATTCTAGGAAACTTTCTTCACACTTCTCCGTCCAAATGAACTTAACTGTATTTCTGGTAAGATTGGTCAATGGTGATGCTAATTTTGAAAAATCTTGAATAAATCTTTGATAGTATCCCACTAATCCTAAGAAACTCCTGATTTCTGTCGGCGTCTTTGGCTACTCCCAATTGATAACCACTTCTACTTTCACTGGATCCACCAAAACACCATTCTTGTCGATAACGTGCCCTAAAAACTGCACTCTCTGAAACCAAAACTCGCATTTGGAGAATTTTGCAGACAGTTTCTCCCTCCTTAATATCTCCAACACTATCCAAAGATGTTCAGTGTATTCTTCCTCTGTTTCTGAATACACGAGAATGTCATCGATGAATACAACAACAAACTTATCCAAATACTATTTGAACACTCTGTTCATTAAATCCATAAATGCTGCTGGCGCGTTCGTTAAACCAAATGACATTACCAGAAACTCATAGTGTCCATACCGAGTTCTGAATGCCGTCTTTGGAATATCCTCCGGCCTCACTTTCAGTTGGTGATAACCGGTCCTTAAGTCAAACTTTTAAAAGTACTTTTCCCCCTTCAATTGATCAAATAAATCGTCTATCCTGGGCAACGAGTACTTATTCTTAATGGTGACCTTGTTCAACTCTCGGTAGTCGATACAAAGTCTTAGCGACCCGTCTTTCTTCTTTACGAATAAGACTGGTGCTCCCCATGGTGATACGCTCGGTAGAATGTATCCCTTATCTAACAACTCTTGTAATTGAGCCATTAGTTCTTTCATCTCTATCGGTGACATACGATACGGTGCTTTGTATACCGGTGCTGTCCTTGGTGCCAAATTAATGACAAACTCAATCTCTCTATCCGGTGGCAATCTCAGAATCTCGTCTAAGAAGACATCAATGAAATCCCTTACAATAGGTATCTGACTCAGTTCACTCTCGACTCGTCGAGTATCAACCACGTGAGCCAAATAACCTATACAGCCCTTTCTAAGCAATCTATGTGCTTGTACCATTGTCAAACAATGAGATTGTCTCGGTGATTTACTACCATAAAATACCACCTTTGACTTATTCAGAGTCTTAAGGTGTACACACTTCTTCTTACAGTCTATAACTGCTCTGTGAACCGATAACCAATCCATTCCAAGGATTACATCAAACTCCCCCAAACAAATCGGTATCAAATCCACTTTGAGCTTAAATCCTCGCAATTCGGTATAACAATTCCTATAAATTTATTCTACGGGGATAATTTCCTTGTTCCCTACTTCTACGTTCATAGGGTGTTCTAATCTCTCACGGGGTAAGTCTAACTGTTTAGCAAATTCTTTGAAAACAAAAGAGCAGGTAGCACCCAAATCAAATAACACGTATGCATCTATATCATTGATCGGAATGATACCTGACACCACGTCCTTAGACTCCACCGCATCCTGTACGGTCATGTTGAACATTCGTGCCGATCGTCTGTTGGCTTGACTGGCTGGCCCTCCAATGTTCAGCCCATTGTTGTTGTTGTTGCGGTTGCTGCTAGCTGCATCGCTTTTTTTCTTTGGGAAGTCCTTAATTTGATGGTCCGTGGCTCCACACGAGAAACAACCTCCCTTCTGCTTATTCGGACACTGAGGAGCCATGTGCCCTGATTGTCCACAAGGATAACAAACACTTTTTCCTTTAATGCACTCCCCCGAGTGATTCCTCCCACAGTTATTGCACCTCATACTTTTCTTAACTTCTCCCCCAGACTTATTACCTCCAGAGGATTGGCTCTCTATCCATTTACGCTTATTGGGGTTGCTACCTCCGCTGGTTCCCCCTTTTTGTCCTTCTTGACCTGCCTTCTTTTCTTGTTTGAATCGAGCGATGGCTTCATTGCCTCCATCGGCAATGATAGCCCTTTCCAAAAGATTAAAGTCTTAATCTTTAATACAACCACTACTTTTTGCACCCATGGTTTCAGTCCTAATTCAAACCTTCTTGCCTTCCTGGCCTCCGTGTCAACCTGATGTGAAGCGAATCGGGCTAACTCATTAAATCTTCTTTGCATTTCACGGATGTATATACTACCTTATTTTAGTTCCAGAAACTTAACTTCAATATCCTGTTGCGTATTCTCCGAGAAGTAATTCTCAAGGAATAGCTCCTTAAATCTCTCCCAAGGAATAACTCCTTAAATCCGCTTTCGGCCCTATTTGCTTTCCACCAATAGTTAGCTTCGCCTTCATCATGAAAGTGGCAAAACTTGTCTTTCGTTTCTTGACCACACGCGACCTCAAACACCTTCTCCATCTCTTCTATCCATGTCTGGGCTTCAATTGGGTCCAGGGTTCCCCAGAATTCCGGTGGTCCTACCAATTTGAAGTCCTTAAAGCTAGCTAAGTGTTGTCCAGGCTGCCCTGCTACTGGCGGGGGTCTATTTTGCATTGCCTCAGTTAACAGGTTAACAAAGTTTTGCATTGGATCGACATTTGCCCCTCCACCATTGTTAACGAATCCTTCGTCCCTCTGATTCCGCTGAATTCTCCTAGGCGGCATGATCTGAGGAAAGGAAGAAAATTATTAGGCTTTATGTGATATGCTATTCATGTTAGCATTAAGAAGTTTAAGAAGTCTATTAATCATTTTTGATTTAGATAAACAACTTCAGTATCACAATAAAACTCGATGGATTTCCCCAACCCATCACTTATATATTCTACTTAAGTTTTCTATTAAGGTTATAACCTAGGTTTTGCATTCCTAATGTTTATAACCTACGACTTTGATACCAACATGTGATGCCCCCGAATCCGAGTCCTCTGACCCCGGTTCGGTCACCACGATAAACTACAAACATCCACCTCTAAACAACATATGATAACTAAAATGTAGAATATAATAAACATATGTTGTTCATTCAAAAGGTGTGACTAGTCCCAAGATACGATAACCTTAATATCATCTTACAAACATACCCTAAAATAAATATTAGGGTTCACATTACATAATCGTAATTTAAACTAAGCATAAGATAAATTCTGCTTCTCGCAATTATCCTACATCTTCCCTTTACCCTTGTCCTTTCCTGAGGTGTTGGGCTTAGTTGCAGTATAATACATGATATAGCAAGGATGAGCAACAAGTTTTCTCAACAAGTTTAAATACAACAATAAGGATATATCATGATGAATGGAAAAATATCTGGTAATGGATTCAACAATATGAATATATGAAGGATTCAACAATATGAATATCACAAGCAAAGATAATGATTGCTTTTAGAATAACTGCTAGTCAAGTAGACTTTGAACTATAACACTCCAATAGAATCAATAGCTAATTAACCCTTTGGTTACTGGCTACAGAATAAGTACTTGAGGGGATCAGCCTCACGTACTCTATGTATATGCATAATATTTAAATCTGCTCTGTGTATCTTATATTAGATACTTGGGGTACTCCCCTATCATAGAAGGGGTGTTCTTTCAGTCTAAGAATCCTTACCATCAATTGTTTTGGATAGCTTTTATAAAACTTCATACGCTTGTCTGAACGAACAAAGGTTCAGACTTTATCTATCACAGTTCAAGAATTGTTGAACTTTAAATGATGTACACGTCCAAGACTGTACTAACTCAAGTGCACTAAGTGCGAATATCAATAATATCGATGTGAAATAATTGTAAGGTAATTAAACCACTTAATAGCATGCTTGGAAATAAGATTCAAGCTTAAATGAATAACTTTCAATTCAACAATAACATACTCAATACAATATGAGAAGGATAAGAAACTTTCACAATAAACCAAGTTGTGTAAGTTAGGAAACATTTCAACACAATAAAATAGTGTTCAGATACTTGCTCAATATAAATTTGAGTAAGTTTAGGAAAACTTGCTCAATAAAAGTAGGGTTCAAGGAACTTGCTCAATAATAATTGGAGTAAGTTTAGGGAAACTTGCCTGTTTGCTCAGCTACAATTAATTTTAGCTTTAGTTAACTTGCGTTGAAACGACCTAACGTTATCAAGTCGATCATTTCAATTAGTATGTGTAAACTAATATGAGTCTACACTTACAAGAATCATATCCTCACATAGTATACTTCTATACATGTATCATTACATTACACGATTAATTTCTAACACACCATATCATAGTTGAAATCACAATTGAACTTTAAAGTTGTAAACACTGATTCATCATAGGATTCTTTTAATAACATGCTTATTATCATATGACTGCTATACTAGACATGTATTACAGATTAGAGTAACCATAAAAGCATGCATCAGTTCTCAATTTAATAACATAACTCAGATCTTAGTGTAGAATATGCCGTACGCTCGGGTTTGTACTTTAAGGAGTGGCACTGACGCTACCGCCTCCCGGTGCAAACCAAGACATGGCTGCTTCTGCAGAAAACCAGTGCACACATAACTTGCACATAAACGAACAATTATGCACAACATACATGTTATTATATGAATAACTAACTTTAACCTTTTATCAAACATATCAAAGGTTATTATTCATTTTTACTTAATCAAGACTTCACATGTTAAACTATCAATCATGTAAGTCACTTTACCTACCATACATTATACTTTCATATATATATACATGCTAGACATCAAAAACATACTTACAAGTTCTCAACTTAATGTATATATAGTTTATCAAGTTCATTTTCAAAACTTTAAGTCTCCATTACTAAAATTCATTCAAGCATGCAAGATACATCTATATTGTCTAATTCATGCTTTCATATGTATTTGTGCACATAATTAAGTTATTTACATATGTTCACAAGGTTAGAATGTATATTACTCCATGTATACAATTTTTAGTTTTTAAATCTTTAAACCTTCTTTGATATTCCAAGTCAAAACAAACCTGTTATGGCTTACTACATACATAACTACCTTAGTCCACAAGTTCAGGTTATTTGTATGCATATAATAATCAAAGTAACATGCTCAGAATATCTTAAGGAGCTAACATGAGCAACTGTAATCTACTACCCACGCGACCGTATGGTGAAAGTCTAGGGAAGTGGCGCGGCCGCGCCACTTTCCACCAGAAAGAAAAGAAATGGCCTCTACTTCTGCAGAGGTTCAACTCCAACATTGCCAAACATTTAATTGTTGTAACTCAACTACTTCTAATACACCTAAGCATGCATACTAACTTAGATAACACACCTTTAAGCCAATTCATGCCACATTACAAGAATTTATGAGAATTACAAGAATTTGTCAAAAACCCAACTAAGAACACAATTAGGATTTTCATACCTCTTTGAAGTAATTGAGCTGCAATATAACAATTTACTCACTCTATATAACCTCCTTAGCAACTAATTCTCAGCAATTGCAACAAGGAAGGAAGAAGGTCTCATTTATAGGAGAATGGTTACCTAGATAATGGAATTACCTCCCAAATCAAACCAAAGGATTTCAAGAATGCATAAGAGTTAAGAGAGAGTTGGTGAGAGTTGGTGAATTCACTAATGAATCCCACTCCCTATCCACTAATTGATCTAGGTTTGATGTATTTGAGATGAAGCTAGGCTAGGCTTGCTAGCTTGTTCACGTGGGAAGAAAGAATTGGACTCTAATTATGGGACAAAGAAATACCAGCATTTGCAAACAATGTAATACCAAAACAACATTTGGTTTATACTATACACATAATATATACTTTGGCTATATACTATGTTTACACAATTCATCTCATACAACATAGGTTATAATGATTTAAGGAGCATACAATGTATTTTCTAATTACAAGGCATCAAGTAGTGCACATAGAAATAATTCATGTACATTTTCTATTACCATGACTGTTATTATCATAATAACTTAATGAAATCATTATTAATTTAACAATTGATATGATTATATGTCAATAGGGTATACCTGAATGTTTACCCACACACTTCACATCATATAACAATATTATTATACAACTCACATGAATGCAAATAACTCTTACTATATAGTCTATATATAATATATAGATATATTAATGTGCCAACTTCGTACTATATAAAATATATAGTTAACTAGCATATAATAAAGGTTTACTACATTGCATGTTTGCACAAATTAATCAAGTAAATATATAATCACTTTATAAATTATTAATCTCTTACATATTAATTATTATTTATCCAATAATAATTATTAATTAACACATTATCAATTAATTACTCATAATTGCAATTTATCATTATGTTCAACTCTTGCTACTATATTCAAATAGATTGAATATTTAAACAATAAGAATCCTATCAATTTCTTGATATTAAAACTCTTAGGGTTAGTCCACTAATTTAAATAACTATTAGTGACTCCCTTTAATCATTTCATAAATTCACATAACCACATAAGGTTTTAATAGACTCACAAAACTAACTCATTAAAATTAAATCACATATTTAATTAATAAGGAGTTTAAAATTTGTGGACGTTCATAATGCATCTTGGATTTGGGGCGTCACGAGGTGGTAGTATCGTGAAGTGTATCTTATAAAACTTAAGGGGGGAGAACCTTAGGTAATAACCTTAAGAAGAGTTGAAGAATTAAAAGATGAAGTTAACCCTAAAAATGAATTAAAATGTGATATGTGTTTATAATATTCTAATGATGTGTACTAATCAAGATAACTTATTTTATTGTAGATGTCAAGAGATATCATGATGTATAGAGATATACATGTGGTTAGTGAAGAGTTTGTGAACCAGATAGAGATTTTATCGACACCCGTAGCTGAGTTGCTAGTGGTGGTGGTTGAGTTAGAAGATTCTGAGAACCTAGGATTTACATCCGTGTTCGATGGTATGTCAGAGGAAGAGGTGTAGGTAGTATCATTTAACACGGTAGTACCTACTGAGGAGATGACTCCGGGAGAGTCAATGAAGGCATTGTTCATGACGGTGTTGGATAGGAATATCCAGCTAAGGAAAGAGGTGAAAGAATTAAAAGAAGAGATCCATGACATCTTGGCAGACAAGAAAGACATGGAAACATTTTGGGAGGTAGAGCATGATGCGAAGATGTTAGCAAAGGACAAGGTCTATGAGCTGAAGCATGAGACCTTTGAGCTTAGGGATGAGATAAAGGCCAAGAAGTAGAAGATTTGTAGGATGTCTTATGTACATAGGAGTTCCCATAAGGATTATCAATGACAAGTTGCTGATTATCCTGTGGAGGTAGGGCAGATTCGACATACTATCAATCGAGATGTGGTAGCCAGTCTTGTCGATGCAGATTATGAGAATGTCACTAGGCAAATGTAATCTAGTTAGTAACTAGAGTATGTTGAGATATGTAAATATTGTGTATCTAAGTAGTGACGTAAAACCCTCTTTAGTATAATCAAAGGGCAGTCTTTTGCAAATCCAAATTTTTGGAAAGTAATTGTGGGAAAGTTATGTAATCAGCCAAGGCTGTGTAATGATGAACGATGTAGTATTATACTACAAAGAAGAAAAACATATCAATATAAGCCTTTTATTAAACATGTTGTGCAATGAGTTAAGTTATTGTTAAAAATGAATAATGACTAATTAATAAGAAGAAAGTAATAATGAAGTGTTATTTATTTTTAACAGAAAGATGCCGCCAAGAAGAAGACAACGAAATCAGGAAGCTAATGTTAATCAACCAGAAGGGGGACCAGTTAACCCGATGCAGGAGTTTTTTAACTTACTAACAGCTGCCTTTAATTAGACTAGTACAAATATACCTGTAAAGCCTGTGGTAGTACGTTATACTACGTTTAAGGATTTTAAGAGTGTAAGTCTGCCAGAGTTCAAAGAAACTAGAGACCCTATAGAAGCCCAAACTTGGGTAAAAGAGATTGAAAAGGCATTTGTAATTGCAAATGTCGAAGAGGGGCAAAAGACTTCTTTTGCCACCTATATTATAAAGGGAGAGGCCAACTTCTGGTCAGAGGCAAACTAGGCTAGGGCTGGAGTAGAGAATATAACGTGGACAGGGTTCAAAGAGATCTTCTTCGAGAACTATTTCCCCACGAGTATGCAGGGTATGATGGAAATGAGATTCTTAGAATTAAAACAAGGGGACATGACTATTCCCCAATATGCTGCGAAGTTCAATGAACTGGCAAGATTTGCTCCATATCAGGTGGATACGGAGGCGAGGAAGGCATAGAGATTTGAGTAGGGCTTGAAACCCTAGCTCTATAGTCTGATATTAGTGTTTCAAACTAATTCATTTGGAACCATTTTGGAGAAGGTGATAATTACCAAGGGTGGTCATGAGGCTTTAAGCCAATACCACAAAGAGAAGAAGAACAAGAGTGAGGTAGATGGGGGAGTAAAAATAGAGGAAGCCAGCGGGAGTGGCAACGATTAGAAGTGGGAGGCTTTTAACTCTGGGAATACCAGGGTAAAGTAAGGAGATCCTAAAAAGATGATGGAGGCGTGTAAGAACTGTGGGAAGACTCACTTAGGAGTCTGTCTAAAATGTAAAGCAGTGTGCTATAACTGTGGACAAGAAGGGCACATTTTGCCTAACTGTCCAAGTCCGAAGAAGAATCACAGATTCTTCGTAACTGATCACATGGCGAAGAATTGCCCGAAGAAGGGGATGGATGGTTATAAGGGCAGTAATAGTGGTAAGTTAGCTATTAGTGGTCCAACTTAGATGAGTAGGCCGATTGCCTGCACCTTTAATATAATGGTCTAGGATGAATTTGCATCAAGTGATGTAGTTACATGTATTATCCCAATAAACGATATAAATGCTTATATGTTGTTTGATTCGGGTGCTACTTGTTCTTTTATAGTAGGTGATTTTGCTAGACAATTAGGATTACTTCCCAAAAGATTTCCTATACCTTTGAATATTAAGGTAGCAAATGAAGAAATAATTCCTATTGAACATATTCATAGGCTTTGTTGTGTAGAAATACGAGGTTATAAATTATCAATAGATTTAATACCGATAAAGTTGGGAGATTTTGATGTAATTCTCAGGATGGATTGGTTGTTTAACCATGGTGCAATTATAGATTGTCAAAAGAAATGTATAAACCTTTTAACATTGAAGCAACCTAAGGTAGTGTTTTACGGTAGTAAGTCACCAGGACATTCGTGTTGTCTTACCATGATAAAAAATAGGAAATTGTTGAGGAAGGGATGTGAAGGTTATCTGTGTTATGTTGTTGATACCCAGAGAGTGGGAGCAATGATGGAACAAATACCTATAGTCAAAGAATTCATGGATGTATTTCCAAGCGAATTACTAGGTCTTCCAACGAATAGGGAGATCGAATTTGTAATAGATATTGTGCCAGGAGCGACACAAGTTTCAAGGGCACCGTATCATATGACACCAATGGAAATAAAGGAATTAATGGTTCAACTACAAGAACTGTTGGATAGAAATTACATTCAACTGAGTGTTTCGCCGTGGGGAGCACTGGTACTATTTATGAAGAAGAAGGATGGATCGTTGAGACTTTGTATTGACTAACAAGAGTTGAACAAGTTAATGATAAAAAATAAATACCCATTGCTCAGGAGTATCATCAGGCAATGATAACATATGTGTTAAACTTAATCTTTTCTTTAATTCTTGAAAACTCTCCTCACACTTTTTCGTCCAAACAAACTTAAATGCCTTCTTAGTTAAATTCATCAACGGAGTTGCAATCTTGGAAAAATCTTGAATAAAACACCTATTGGAGCTTGCCAATCCCAAGAAACTTCTTACTTCTGACGGTGTCTTCGGCTGATCCCAGTTTATTACAGCTTCAACTTTTGATGATCTTCCGAGATTCTGTCCTTATCAATAACGTGCCCAAGAAACTATTCACGTTTGAACCAAAACTCATATTTCGAGAATTTAGCGTATAACTTTTCTCCCCTCAATATCTCTAACGTCACTCTTAAGTGTTCAACATGTTCCTCCTTGGTCTTAGAATACACTAACATATCATCAATAAAGACCACCACAAATTTATCTAAAAATAGTTTAAACACCATGTTCATCAAATCCATGAACGCTGCAGGTGCATTGATTAAACCAAATGACATAACTAGAAACTCGTAATGTACCGAGTTTTGAATGCCATTTTTGATACATCCTCTGGCCTCACCTTTAGCTGATGATAACCACTCCTCAAGTCTATCTTTGAGAAATATCTTGCTCGCTTCAGTTGATCAAACAAGTCATCAATTCTCGGTAATGGATACTTATTTTTAATCGTGACCTTATTCAATTCACAATAATCAATGCAAAGTCGCATCAATCCATCTTTCTTCTTAACAAACAACACTGACGCTCCCCATGGCGATACTCTCGGCTGTATATACTTATTGTCTAATAATTCTTGCAACTGGACCATCAACTCCTTTAATTCTACTGGGGCAATTCTATATGGGGCTTTAGATATTGGGGTCGTTCCTGGCACTAAATCAATAATGAACTCAACCTCTCTATTCGACGGTAGTCCAGGCAAATCGTCTGGAAATACATCTGCAAAATCTCTAATGACCAGTATCTCTTCTAATTTTGCACTCTTCTTCTATTTATCGACTATGTAGGTTAAGTATCCTACACATCCTTGTCTCAGTAACTTCTTAGCTTGCATCACCGTCAGACAACTTTCTTGTTGAGGCGACTTGCTGCCATAAAACACCACCCTTGATGGAGTCATAAGGTTAACACATTTCTTTTGGTAATCAATTACTTCCCCATAATTAAATAACTAATCCATTCCCAGTATAACATCAAACTCCCCAAGTTTAATTTGTATCAAATCTACCATCATCTCTTGGTCCTTTATATCCACCCTACAATTCTTGTATATAAACCTAACAAGAATCACTTCCCTATTCGCAATCTCTATGCTTAAAGGGAAATCTAATTCTTCCTAAGGCAGATCTAAGTTCCTAGAAAAATCATCAGATATAAATGAAGAAGTAGTACCCGAATCAAATAGCACATAAGCACTAATACCATTAATCAAAATGATACCTAACACCACATCCTTTGACTGCACAGCATCCTACACGGTCATATTGAAAGTCCTAGTAGTAGGTCGGCTTGATTGCACTAGCCCAGTGATAGTTAACGTACCACCACTGTTGTTTCCCTTTCCTCCACTTATACTTCCTGCTGTCTTTTTAGGGCAATCACGAGCCATGCAATCCTTTGACCCGCAAGTGAAACATTCTCCCTTCTTCGGGCTAAAACAATTTGGTGCAATGTGACCCTCCTAACGATAATTAAAATACACTCGTTTTCCCTTCAAACACACACCAGTGTGGTTCTTCCCGTAAGTAGCACAATCTTCAAACTTCTTTTTTTGTTAACTTCCTTGCTTTCCTCCCGTATTCAAATTCTCAGTCCACTTCCTCTTCGGGTTGTTACCTCCACTATTCCCTCCACCAGCCTTATTTTCATTCTCATTCTTTTTCTTCTTTTTGCTCTTGATTATACTTAGTTAAGGCATCGCTTCCTCCTTCCACAATAATTGTCTTTTCCAATACTGCTGTAAACGTGTTTAACTGGAACATTGAAACCTTGCTATATAGCCAGGGCTTCAACCCTTGTTCAAACCTTCTCGCCTTAAGCTCATCGGTATTAACTTGATATATAGCAAACCTTTCTAGCTCATTAAACTTTGTAGCATACTCTGGCATAGACATGGTTCCTTACTTTAGCTCCAAAAATTAAACTTCCAACTGGTTCCGGAAACTCGTTAGAAAGTACATCTCGAAAAAAATATTCCTTGAACCTATCCCACGCTATTACTTCCTGTCCCCCATGAACCTTATTCACCTGTCACCAATAGCTAGCTTCAGACTTCAACCTAAACATTGCGAATGCGATTTTCTGATCATCATTGACTCTAGCAACATCGAAAACCTTCTCCATTTCCATGATCCAGGTTTGGGCTTCAACTGGATTTATAGACCCTTGAAACTTTGGCAGTCCAACCGCTTTGAAGTTCTTGAAAGTCGTGACTTGAGCTTGCGGTTGATTCGCAAGTGCTCCCGTTAACAAAGTCACCAATTGCTGAACCTGGTTAGCGTTGGCCTCGTTTTTGTTATTATTAGTAGACCCCTCAGGAGGTGGTTGTCAGTGTGATTGTCTTCTTCTATGAGGCATTTTCTATTTAAAATATACACTTATTAGTTCATTACTCAATTTCTTGAATATTTAAAGTTTAACATAAACATTTTAAGATTAAACCTTAACACATAACATTTCAATAAACTTTGACATTTTATTCATTTATAGTTTTCAAAACATAGTAAGGATAACATCTCTACTATCAACATCAACTTTCCTGAACTTGAAAAGTTTTAGGATACATACTCATCTTATCCCTTTATTTATCTCAAAATAAGGGATTTATAATTTATTTAATCATATATTATTGTTATTCTTCCTATCTTGGCATATTAAGATGTCGAGAGGCTTCTCTACGCTCTTCTTCTATAATACGATACATTATCCTATGATCCATCATGTACCATGGAAAGTCTTCAAATTGAGGTGGGTAATAAAAGACTCGGTTCTGGGCCCTAAAAATCGCAGAATGAATGGCATAATCCATTTCATTCATTTTGGCCTTCTTCATCTAAACCTTGGCTTCAACATGATCTGCACGCTGAGTAGCCTTCATCCAGGCGTCTTCTGCTCTCGTACACTTAGCTGACTCCTCCTTCAAGTCATCTTTTATCTTTTCCACTTCAGTCTTCATCTTCTCATTCTCAGCCAATAGCTCATCTTGATGTCCCTCTGTGTGAACTAGTTTCCATTCCATATTCACAAGTCGTGAGTTAAGTTCCTGAATCTTCACATCCTTCTATTCTATAGTAGCCTGATGCATCTCATATAGCTCTTTCAACTCCTCAATCTTATCTTGTAATTCTATATTACGATCATACAACTCATCATACATCTCAACCGATATGGAGTTTGGTGGAAACTCCACATGATCCTTTTCCTCATCCTCCACCTATATCTCCTCAGAGTCCTCCAACTCAAGATCAAAAAAAGGCTCATTCTCCTGTCCTTCCTCAGCATCCAACAGAGAAGGCTCCCTGTGGATTAACTGTTCCTGAACCACATAAACATCTAGGGGCTTCTCATCTCTAGGCACCTGAGGTATCTCTTCCCTAGCTTTCCCGGATCCTTCAATGTTAGACATCCTGACAACAAAATACTTTTAAGTTTTATTTATTACGTGACATTCTTCGATACTCATGAGCACATAAGTTATTAACACATAAGCACATAAAGTCTTTTATTGTTTATCTTTAATGAATTCCCTCAATTCATTCCTTAGAACTCGATAAGAGTTTATCACCACTATGTTTTCTGTCTTCTTAAAGGTTACTTCCTAAGGTTTCCCCTACCTAAGGTGCATAACCTAAGGCTCTGATACCAACCTATGACACCCCAAAATTCGGTACTCCATTCCCACAGGATTTAGTGCTCACTATCCAAAATAATTACATCTAACTACCCATAAGAAAGGATAAAGACATAACTTAAATAACTTAAACAATAATCTTCCCCATTAAAGGGTTACATCAACTTAAAAAAATCCCAGGTAATCTAACCTTAAACTATTACATAAGTTTGCGAAATACATCACAAAATAACATAAGTCTTTTAACATAAATTCAGTTAAGTAAATTCAAATAAGTCTTCATCACTTGGACATCTTGCCCTTTCCTTTGCTAGAAGGCGGCTCTTTAACTTTCTCAACTTTAGTTGTAGTGTTAATTGCAAGAGTGAGTAAACAATTGCTCACTAATACAAAGAATAATAATAGCAACAACATGAGGTTAAGTAATGAATACTAAATAATTGAGAACTTGTTCTACGAATCAAGAATAGAAAACAAGTTCAAGATTTATATCCGAGGGTCTTAAGACCATGAACTATGTCCCTGGTAATTAGGTATTTTTACCTCAACCTTAACATTCATTTAGACTATATAGACCCTTCCTTACGTACTTAGGGGGATTAGCCCTTTGTACCATGTATTGTGCACAAACATCTAAACACTAACGCGTACATATTACCCTATATTAGGGTTGTTCATCTCAGTTTGACTTTAGGATTTTTGCACTAAAGAAATTTTAGTTTGGAACTAGCTTATCAGTGATTCATAGTCACTAATTTGACTCAAAAGCAACCATTTTCTTGACATTTCCAAGAAATTCATAAATCTTGAAATGAAGAACATATTTATCAGTAATATTACCTCTAGAATGCTTGATTGGCTAACTATTCCTCTTCAATCATCTAATCTCATATTGCTCACACAAATAACAACTCACTCTTTATAAGAAACTTATCAGAATATCTCAGCAAATGGAAATGAGAAGGATGAGTCCCCATTTATAGAGAAATCATTGTCCATACAATGATTTTGCCCAAAGATTTAAACCAAGAAGAAAAAGAAGAAGCCATTGGTTATTGAAGAGTTGGTTACCTACTCCCCCTTCCTCTATCCCTCCCTTCATCATTAGCTATATCTAGCCTTCTATATTTCCAGCAATTATAGAATTAGGCCAATGGCCTATTAGACGGCTGTTATAATAAGTGTGACACTAATTTTGGGACAAGGCTTATAACTCTCTAATTTATTAGTAAAATGGGTCTCATTCTACTATGGTTAATTCCTGTTGGGCTTATTAAATCAATTATAATGATTTAACATTACTATATTAAATTAAGCTATGGACACATATACCCACATTTTCATAAATGTAACCCAAAAAGTATACTCATATTTAGATATATCGCAACACCTTTAATCGTGTATCTCAGTTACACTGAGTTAGCCCAAATAATATTTTAACTGGCTAAATATAATTCACTCGGGTACTCTCAACACATTATTTTCTATCATGTTTAAATGTCATAATGATTAATATCAATCATATATTCCCTTACCATTAATTCTCTTTAAATAATTTTAGTTAAACCTTTAGTCTAGTTTAACTTTAATACTCATGCCACACAAGACTCAATTATCCAACTTACTAGAGTTATATAACTCAAGCTCATAATCTCAACAATAAAATGTAAGAACCCAACTTATTATTAAATGAAATCGAATTTCCTCTATTTATTATTTTGAAATAGTAAGGGTTAATTTGATTAATGTGGTTAGTTATGGGTAAAATGCGCAAATATTTTAAATAAGCAAGTGGTTATAAAATATTTATTGTTGTCGAGGAATATTAGTTTGGTCGTGTAATATTCTTACCGCTTGTCGGGAATATTAAATGCGATGTATGCGACCTTGTGTGGCCCCATAATAATGTAAAGCAATTGGATGAAGAAAACGATAAGTATAAGTTGTTTATAAAATAGCAGTAGTTATTCTGCAGATTAATACCATTTGAATACCCGGTGGTTAAAACACAAGAAGACACTTGCGGTATTGCACCAATTATTGATTCTTATGTAATAGGCGCCACTCAATAATTATTACAAAGAATTCTTTATTCAATATTTTATTTTATTGATTCAATAATTGTTACATTGATATTTTATATTGTTGTTGTTTCAATAATTGTCACTACACAAGATTTTCCATTATCGGATCAATAATTCATATTATTTGAATAATATTATTAGATAACATTATTGGCAATGTCTAGAAAGTTACATCAAGGAGAGGTTTGGTCACCTAATCAAGGCGCCAAGAAGGAGAAATCTTTATTGGAAAGCCCCCTCTTTCCTGGGAACGGCCTGGTTGCCAGTATTGTAATTTTGTAATATTATTTGTGAATAATTAATTATTGATTTATATGATAAGAAAAATATTCATTTTATGTGGATATAGATGGAGAAAATTTTAAAGTGACAATTGTTGAAAATTTGATATTTTATCTTTTCTGATAAATAATTCATTTAAATATATTATTATATTATAATAATATAATAATGGTGATATTTTTACAATGAATGTGGAATATATGAATAAATGAGGAGAAAGAGTATTTTTGCTACTAAAAATATTTAAAACATGTTTTTCATGTTTGTGGACTCCATTTCTTGACTGAAATTTGCTTATAGCATGTAAAATCGCCCGTTTGTGGATTTCGGTTAATTTTTGTTTGGAATTTGGAAAACCTTAAACTTACAAAGTTGTAGAGAATGAAATTTCCTATGGAAAAGACATAAGGTTCGAATTTTTCTGATAAAAGGGCTATTTATTATGAATTATTGAAGTTCTGAAGTTCCAGAATAATTGATTTTTAAAGTTTTAATTAGTTTTTTAAAGAAAAACGTTTTTGGTGAGTGTCCCACATGTGATATAAATGTGTTTAATGGCTGAAATCAGATTCAAAGGCGTGCGTAGGAATTTTGATTAAAAATAATATTATTTTATTAAATTTGCTGCTTTGGTGTTCTAAACATTTTTCTATAAATAGGGTGCTTAGGTTAGGATTAAAAATCACACCAGAAACTGAATTTTTCTCTCTCTATATTATCGAGCGTATTCTTGTGAGTATTTTGATACTTTGAGTGTTGCTATATACATTTGCAAGTTCCTTCACGTTATATCGATATTCCACCCGTAAGTACTTATTATTTTCGAGGTAAGGGATATTATTTTTAAAAATGATATTATTTCTTTCAATATCATTATCTTAGGAATATTGATAGTATTTTTCTTGTGAAATTCTTGTCTTTTAGTGTCGGGGTTACTATTCACATATACTAAGACTATTCACGATATCGATTAATTATTCACTTAATATAAGACTATTCACAAAAAAAATTAAATTTTTGTTTTTTGTCCAAAATATCTATTATGGATACTAGCATTGATTGTATCCATGTTTTGATCATTCTTGAATTTTACTCCACTATGATTATTTATGAAGTATTTTTGAACTCGGATTGTTTAAAGTATGAATCCTTAATATTTGTTCTTTTGTTTCACTGGATTCGTTCTCTTTAAAATATTTTTCATCATCCTCAGTCCTAAATGATGATATTACTGAATATCTTTGGCCTGTAGTGCAAAGATGGTTGATTTTCTGATGAATATCTTTGGCCCGTAGTGCAAAGATGAACAAGTGTTGAGATGAACATGACCAATAGATGAATATCTCTGGCTTGTAGTGCAAAGATGAATATTTGATTTAAGATGAATATTGATTGATGTTACAGGAATAAAATAATGATGATGGACTTTTAAATTTATAGATTATAGTAGATTTCATTCTCTACGTAACTCATCTATGAATTATTATTTTCTTCATGTAATATTGATCCGAAATTTGTTATCTATTGTATTTTATCGATTTTTCCTCGTTGAAGACTAACGATAATTTGTGCTATATTATCTTAGTCATAATATTTTTTACTGGGCTAGTTGAGCTCACCCTTTTCATTTTTGTTCCATTTTTCTTCTCAGGAGGCGAGAATGTAGCGAGTTCTAGTCGGGGTGTGGAATGATGGTTCTAGAAAGTTATTTTAGTAGTCCTCACCATTTTTGTAAAATAATGTACCAATAATTGTAATGAGGACTTATTTGGGTGTGAATATTGTCTAGATGGCAATATTTGTATTTAAACTCACAGTTTTTATGTTGTATTAATAAGTTGTAGTTGTTTCTGTACCATGTTATTAACGACTCAAAATGGGTGATGTATACCTATTTTCGGGGCGTCACATAAAATATTAGGGGTCTAGGCCACGTTTGGCTTTTCCCCAATTCCACATTATTTTAATTTTCATTTAATATAAAATTTGTGTGACACACTTTACCTTAATGCTAAATTATTTAGCTTACTTTAAATAATTGCACAATTATAATATGTAGAACTACTAAACTAGGCTTTATGAATTTTATACTCATAACACCTTTATTTAAGATAACCATTTCCTTAGAATAATTAGTATGTACAAAACTAATTACTATTCCATAATTCTTCAATTTCTTTTCTTTCATAAATTGTCCTAACATATTTTCAGTTAGTCATAACTTAATTATTAACTTAATGCATAAATCTCTAACCAATATTTATTTATAATTATATTGGTTGTCTTCTTTTATTAATCACTTATCTTTCAAATATTAACCCTTTTATATATTACAATACTATGTAATATATTTAAAATATCAAATTTTAATTAACATATTCATTTCATCATCTTATGTAAAACACATATATTAATTCATTGTCTTATGTAAGTGAATTAACTCGTTTTCATTTACTATCACGCGACTACCACACAAGGCTTTATAATATAATATTCTATAATATCACTTAATTAATAAATATTTATTCCGGGTTAATTAATTAACTCTTATTCAAATCTTGTTTTTGCTAACTTAATCCATTCATGGATAACTTAATCACCAATTATGACTTTTGTTACACATATGAGTCCTTAATATACATGTCTTTAAATTCAAATTTCACAAACATACTCAGAACCTTTTGCAAACCGGGGCAGCTACGCTGGTTATAAGCTTGGAAGTGGCACAGTTTTTCCACCTCAAATTCAAATGCATACAAGTTCTACTTTAGCATAAATATAATCTAAATTCCTAAATACTTTGCACATACGTCTTAAGTGTTAACTCATCTAAAATCAATCTCTTCTTTGATTTCACATCATCGATTACTACTTTCTTTAATAATTTAAAGATCAACTTTATGTTTTAAAATTTTATCTTTCCTTAATAGTTTAACCAACTATAAAGTCTCATTTATGGATTTCTTTCCACCCATAACACAAAATTCAAAATATATAACACCTATATATATTTTTATTCAAACCTGACACATTCTATAATAAGAATTCTATTTACTAAATTCTTATTTTAATAATTTCTAAAAATTCAGGTTATTACATTCTCTCCCCCTTATAAGGATTCCGTCCTCGAAATCACTGGAACCTCTCTGCTCGGTCCCATTCTGAAGATTACCTATTCTATTAAATAACTTGATCTTTTCTCCTTCAGAATTTGTATTCCTTTCTTGGAGTTTTTTTTTATAGCTTGCTCAATTCATTCATTACTACATGTCACGGTCTACCACTTTCTTCGTTCTAAGGAATATCCTCCTTACCACATTCACCCTTCAAAAGAATAAAGAATCTTCCACAATCATTCAATAATTGGGAAGTAGTATGAATAACTCTGAATCCAAATTATGATGAGGGGTCACAAGACCGTGAACTCTTCTCTAGGTTTACTAGTGCCTCAACAAAATCCTTCACACTGTAAACCCTTCCACAGAATGTTTATCAATCATAAAGATTGTAAACACCCTCTACAAGTACTCTTGGTGATCAACCTATCATACCACTACGTTGTGCACAAACGTAGCACATCGTAACAACTATATGTGTCACACTCGGAACCATTATCTCCGAAAACATGTCCCCTTTATAGGGTTGTTCACCTCAGCCTTTCAACATCTGAATCCACACCAGAACAATCTGGTTTGGCATAAATACTCAAGAAGGCTTGAATTCCATAAATATTTTTTGACAGCCGTCTAGCTGAATCAAATAGCTTAGACTTTCAATAACTCGGACATCAATCGAAATAATTTAGTAAACTTAATGGATCTTCTTCATAATTTAAAAGAAAATTGAAAATTCTTTTATGACTTTATGACACCGTACCAGATTTGTAGTACGTTAAGGATTCTGACAATTATAACTTTGTCATATTACATCTTACCATAGTGGGCTGACGATCTTTTGATCACATCCAACACCAGGTTCGATTGCATTGATGACTCCATCTTTTACCATTTTCTACACCATATTAAATGATGCATATGGTCCAAAAATACATTTTGGAAATTTTTAAATCATTTTTGTCTTAGTTGCAACAAATAGCATAGACATACGAATAATGATATTGTTTTTAAAACTATTTGGTTCAATCATCTGATCTAATGTTTTTTTAAGAAAAATAAAGTGCAATCATCAGCACGAATTCAATAGATGTTGAAAATCTAGCATAACTAGAAGATTTAGAAAATCCATGTTTCTCCATCAACTTCCATCTTTACTCCATTGCCTCATTCTATCAATCTTCAACACCATCAATTCTCGTTATACCAAAATTTCTTAATTATGATATATAACATATATATTCCCAATATAGTTCATCAAACTTACCACACCTTGGAAGTTTAGGAACTTACCACATTAATATGAGTTTAGGAGCTTGACCTAGCAATACGTAGTCCAAAAACCAATCAAGGATTGTCCATACGCTTAGGGGCTCAAAAACATATATATGATTATGAGTCACAAACATACCATAAGCATGAGTTTTAAGAACTTATGCATAGTCTTAATATTCTCTAACTTAATCGTAATAGTCTCTAACTATCAAATATGATATGAGAAAAGAATTACCTTCTCACCATAAGCATATTGATAGCACGACACCAACATTCCAATGATTATCACTATGAGGAACCGAGCATGAGCACAAAGCCTCGGCCCATATAAAGCTTTGTACAACTCAACCCTCTCATGAATCCTTAATTAAAATCCCACTTAACTCTATCTCACTCTTAACTTGGTCTTTGCTCTATACAAATTTTTTCTATCTCATCATTTATAACTCCTCATGAGTTTATCTCGTACCATTTCATAGTACCTTCTCTCTATAGCATCAAGCTATAATCATTCTGTCATTAAAGACCATCTATCAATTCATAGCTCAATCTGATCACATGGTGATCTTATTTTACCATCGGTTTACCTTATGATTCTTCTTATTTTCGATTGTTTTAATATTTTACGACCTTCTTTCCTTTCTTTTTAATCACAATCTTTTTATTATTGACCTTAGGTGTTCCCTGATCCTCTAGCTCTTCAGGTTCTTCTTTGAACCTATCATATTATCTTAACTTATTTCCCATGAATTTTTTGAATTCATCAACTACACTCTTTTTGAGTTTATTCCCATTACTTTTAACATATTCATCTTATAGACATCTTCTATTTAATAATATTTTTCATCTTTATTACTAGAGTCAGGTGACTCCTGATCCTCATCTTCTAAATACTTCAAAATTCTTCTTTGAACCTTCTCATATATATTTTAATCTCTTTTTTATAAATTTTATTTCTTATCACTTCAACTCTATCTGAGTTTATCCTTTATAATCTTTACATTCCCTTTCTAAGGTTATAGCCTAAGGTACTCTTACCTAAGGTTTATAACCTACTACTTTGAACCAACCTGTAACGCCCCCAAATCCGGGTATTCGTTACCTCAGACCTGGTGCATCACGATATTATATTCGTCTAACTATTAATAACTTCCATTCATAATTTAATGAATACAACTTAGCTTTGATACTAATTAATATATTAATTCCTTTTTATTTCCAGGATCTATGAATCCATCCCAAAATCTTCATAAGTCAATTCCCAATCTTGGTCATTAACCATTCTTGCCTTTACATCATATTCGATGTTATACTTAATATGATGCAGAATAATTAAAACATTTCTGAATTCTTTTTTTCATTTCCCTAAAGCACAACCTTCATCATTTACATATCTTTGAATCAAATTTATTTTATGCTTCAATTCATCAGAGTTACATTATAGAATTTACATATCAATTCGATGTTCTTTATGTATCGAATAGTACGGATTTACAACTATATAAGAGTTAAACAACCATCAAGTACGTCATCTAAAACCTAAAGCATGGTTCAAAATCATAACTTCATGTAAACAAATCAATCTGCTTGTGATACTATTGAACTTTATCAATCAAGTAACACGTAACTTTACCGTGAGTCCTTAACATGCAAAAGTTGTTATTTGCAAGGGTGAGCTCGACAGCCCAATAATTCTAACAGTTTTCATACATCACATAACACATATGATCATACTCAGTTAATACAATCATAAGCATTTAAACACATACGCATGTTGTTTCTCACATAACGATTTTAGAGATTAACTTACAAAACATATAATCGTAGATCGACTTTCAATCTCATACATATCTCATAGACATTTCAACATTTCATGGCATAACTGTAACGCCCCCATATCTATACTCCCAAGGTATCTGATATGGTGTTTATAGAAAATCAACATAATGCTTTTAAATCTATACACCCATGGTATCTGATTATAAGATTACATTAAATAGAGGGACTAGCAGATATAATTCCCATAGATCCAAAATTCACAGTATCCCATAACAGATGTCAATTCTCAAGAGAACTTTTACTGTGTTTGGATACCCTCACTTGGATATATGAACTGTATATGTGACTAGAGTCTATCTATCCGAAATTCAGAGTATCAGCAATAACATGAGAAGTCCATATTACTAATACCCTCACCCAGATGTATAGTCTAAGCCAAACGAATTTATACTATCGTATCGATAGTAACTATCTATCCGAAATCCAGAGTATCAATAACAACATGAATAGTACATGCTATTAATACCCTCACTCAGATAAATAGTTCTCAAGGATCTCAACTAGATTCGAAGAAGTCTAATTTTACATCTATATGTGTAAGAAATATGGTTGCGGAAATAAAAGATGTTGTATATATCATAATATTAATATTCGATTACATGATTCTCATAACGAGTTCTTATTACAGGGTATTCAAATAGACAAGAATATAATCTAATCTATGTAGGGACGCTTTCCTTTATCTACTCCAGAAGTTCCAAGATTACCGTCTAAAACTGCAAAGGGAATAATTTGTAAGGGTGAGCTATGACATGCTCAGCAAGTTGTGTATTTAGAACAATATAGGATTTGAAGAAATATAATAGTTCAAATTTTGATTGATAATTGTACCATTTCTGGATTTCTATTTATTTCAACCATTTCTGGAATTTTTCTTTATTTCATCGGTCCACAGACTTAGAAATTTTGTTCGAGATATGAGATAGGGGATCATTTATTCAACATCTTAGGAGTATGCATATCATCCTACCAGTGCTCAAAATACACTAAATGTCAATATATGAATTGACTAAATTTCAATCCCTTACGGGATACCCAACTTTAGTATAAGATGTCTTACCAAAACAATTTGGTTTGACACAACAGTTTATGCTCAATAAACATTATCATCTGAATAAACAATTCATTTTTGAGTTATGCTGAATCTATAGCAATAACTTAACAATAATTTGGCAATTCAATTGTAGGATTGGTATAATATAACAAAGACAATTCAAGATATCAAGATATCAAGATATAAGGGTAGGGTTTAGGAAACTTGCTTTATAAGAAATTTAAGGATAGAGAACTTGCCTGAGCGTAGATCAGTCAAGTTATGCTATTCAATCGTTAATAAATACCTACGAAGTTCATATATATAAATCTAACATGTTTGTATTGATAACAATGCTCAATTATAACATTAGTATAATATCGGGTTAGATTAATTGGGTTTGGTATTTAATACCTTTGATAAATGGACTAAATTTTATTTATAAAATTTAATTATAATTTAAAATACCTTTTTAGAAATTTTAATGTATTTAAAACATTTATTTTAATTTTTAAATCATTTATTTCTATTTATAAGTAATTAATATTTACTTAAAATTTTACAAAAACATTGATTATTATTTTAAATAATTTATATTCATTTATTATAATTTTTATATCATTAATAATATTTTTCCATAATTATTTAGTATTTATAAATAATTTATTCTAATTTCTTTATTAATAATATCAAAATAATATAAAATATTTATTAAATTTATGTAAAAATATCAGAATATATTTATAATAATCAAATATAATTTTTAAAACTATTTTTATATTTATTTATTAATTATTTCTAATTTTTATAATTTATTTTTAAAAAAATAATTTTTGTCTGTCGCTAAAGCCATTCAGTGACAGAAAGTGTTGTTGTAGGTGTTCTTGAGTTTCTGGGCAGCAGTTTGGTCAAGGTCGAGTGACTATTTTTGTAAGACCCCAACTTATTATTAAATGAAATCAAATTTCCTTTATTTATTATTTTGAAATAGTAAGGGTTAATTTGATTAATGTGGTTAATTATGGGTAAAATGTACACATATTTCAAATAAGCAAGTGGTTAAAAAATATTTATTGTTGTCGAGGAATATTCGTTTGGTCGTGGAATATTCGTTTGGTCGTGGAATATTCTTACTGTCGGAGAAAATTCGTACGATGGCGCAACCTTGTGTTGGCCCCATAACGAAAAGTGATTGGATAAAGAAAACGACAAGTATAAGTTGTTTATAAATAACGCCAGTAGTTATTCTTTATTAATCTTGTTGGAATACCCGGTGTGGTTAAAAACACGAGAAGCACGATATTGCACCATTTATTGATTCTTACGTAAGAGCAAAGACTCAATAATTGTTACAGTAATTACTATTCAATATTTTATTTTATTGATTCAATAATTGCTATGTTGATATTTTATATTGTTGTTGTTTCAATAATTATCACTACACAATATTTTCCATTATCAGATCAATAATTCATATTATTTGAATAATATTATTAGATAACATTATTGGCAATGTCTAGAAAGTTCTGTCTAAGGAGAGGTTTGGTCACCTAATCATCAAGGCCAAGAAGAAGGAGAAATCTTTATTGGAAAGCCCCTCTTTCCGGGAACTACAGTTGCCATGATTGTAATTTTGTAATATTATTTGTGAATAATTAATTATTGATTTATATGATAAGAAAAATATTCATTTTATGTGGATATAGATGGAGAAAATTTTAAAGTGATAATTGTTGAAAATTTGATATTTTATCTTTTCTGATAAATAATTCATTTAAATATATTATTATATTATAATAATATAATAATGGTGATATTTTTACAATGAATGTGGAATATATGAATAAATGAGGAGAAAGAGTATTTTTGCTACTAAAAATATTTAAAACATGTTTTTCATGTTTGTGGACTCCATTTCTTGACTGAAATTTGCTTATAGCATGTAAAATCGCCCGTTTGTGGATTTCGGTTAATTTTTGTTTGGAATTTGGAAAACCTTAAACTTACAAAGTTGTAGAGAATGAAATTTCCTATGGAAAAGACATAAGGTTTGAATTTTTACGATAAAAGGGCTATTTATTATGAATTATTGAAGTTCAAGTTCGTAATAATTGATTTTTAAAGTTTTAATTAGTTTTTTAAAGAAAAACGTTTTTGGTGAGTGTCCCACATGTGATATAAATGTGTTTAATGGCTGAAATCAGATTCAAAGGCGTGCGTAGGAATTTTGATTAAAAATAATATTATTTTATTAAATTTGCTGCTTTGGTGTTCTAAACATTTTTCTATAAATAGGTGCTTAGGTTAGGATTAAAATCACAATTTAAACTGAATTTTTCTCTCTATATTATCGAGCGTATTCTTGTGAGTATTTTGATACTTTGAGTGTTGCTATACGGTGCAAGTTCCTTCAGCGTTATATCTGATATTCCAGCCAAAAGTACTATTCTTTTCGAGGTAAGGGATATTATTTTTTTAAAATGATATTATTTCTTTCAATATCATTATGCCAGAATATTGATAATATTTTTCTTGTGAAATTCTTGTCTTTTAGTGTCGGGGTTACTATTCACATATACGGCACTATTCACGTATACGACACTATTCACGAATACAACACTATTCACAAAAAAATTAAATTTTCGTTTTTTGTCCAAAATATCTATTATGGATACTAGCTTTGATTGTATCCATGTTTTGATCATTCTTGAATTTTACTCCACTATGATTATTTATGAAGTATTTTTGAACTCGGATTGTTTAAAGTACGAATCCTTAATATTTGTTCTTTTGTTTCATTGGATTCGTTTTCTTTAAAATATTTTTCATCATCCTCAGTCTTAAATGATGATATTACTGAATATCTTTGGCCTGTAGTGCAAAGATGGTTGATTTTCTGATGAATATCTTTGGCCCGTAGTGAAAAGATGAACAAGTGTTGAGATGAACATGACCAACTGATGAATATCTTTGGCCTGTAGTGCAAAGATGAATATTTGATTTAAGATGAATATTGATTGATATTACATGGATAAAATAATGATGATGGACTTTTAAATTCATAGATTATAGTAGATTTCATTCTCTACGTAACTCATCTATGAATTATTATTTCCACTGCGAATATTGATCTGAAATTTGTTATCTATTGTATTTTATCAGATTTTTCCCTGTTGAAGACTATCGATAATTTGTTCTATATTATCTTAGTCATAATATTCTTTACTAGGCTAGTTGAGCTCACCCTTTTCGTTTTTGTTCCATTTTTCTTCTTAGGAGGCGAGAATGTAGCGAGTTCTAGTCGGGGTGTGGAATGATGGTTCTAGAAAGTTGTTTTAGTAGTCCTCACCATTTTTGTAAAACAATGTACCAATAATTTTAATGAGGACTTATTTGGGTGTGAATATTGTCTAGATGGCAATATTTGTATTTAAACTCACAGATTTTATGTTGTATTAATTACTAAGTTGTAGTTTTTTCTGTATCATGTTATTAACAACTCAAAATGGGTGATGTATACCTATTTTGGGGGCGTCATAGTTGGTATCAAAGCTTAAGGATATGATCTCTGGCGGAGATCGGGGAAGAGAATTAGGAGGGGAGAGACGAGTAAAACCTTCGCTAGTGTGTCTTACCTAAGCTTATTTGTTGGTTGGTCAGTATATAGGCATATTATGTGATATTTTGATTTTTTTAATTAACCCTTATTTTATGGCAGTATTTGAGAATGTCGACTGAGAATGTTAATAGTGGAGTAAATGAGACTGTGGAGACTCCTTTACTCACCAATGAGGAGAACATGCAATAGGCCGACAATGTTTCTCCTGTAAACAACACCACTGATCAGACGATGAACGACGGAATGTTTAGAAGCTTTTTGCAGTTCATGCAAAATCATACGAGGGAGACCCGTGCACAAAATACAGGTGGAAATGATAATAACGCACGGTTTGTCACAGCCAAGCAGTTCAAATAGTTGGGACCACCAGAATTCTGGGGAAAGCCGGATCCAATTAAGGCAGAAACGTGGGTCGAACAAATTACCAAGATATTTAACGTCTTGGGATGCACAGAGGAACAGAAGGTTCCATTCGCCACCTTTATGTTCCGTAATGCGGCAGACATTGGTGGGAATCGTGAAGCGCACCATCCGCTTTTCAAGATGTCTTGGGAGACGTTTCAAAAACTATTCAATGACAAGTACTTTCCTAAAAGTATTCGTCATATGAAGGAAGTGGAGTTTATTAGATTGGAACAAAGCAATATGACGGTGTCCTAGTATGAGGCGAAGTTTGCAGAGTAATCCAGGTTTGCACCTCATTTGGTGGAGAATGAGGAACGTATAACGCGGATGTTTCTGAGAGGTTTGAAACCCGACATACGTCAATATCTCATTTCTCTTAAATTTTCTCTCTATTCAGATGTTGTCAACAGGGATCAATTGTTAGAGCGAGATAACGAGTACGTTCAACGAGGGACCACAACCAGGATCATACCGGTGACAGCAGTCATCAGAACAACGATAACCAGCGGAAAAAGAAAAATATGGACAAAAATGGTAACCACTCTGGTGGTAATCATGGCCATGAAAATAGAAGAAGCGAGTCGGGGGGAGATTTTAAAAAGAGGAGATTTAATAATTACCATGTGAAGACGTCAGCACCAGCAGCAACTAGTTCTAAGGGAGGAGAATGACCACCGGTCGTATGTTATAAATGTGGAAAAGAGGGACATATCAGCTCAAACTGCCCACAACAGTTCAAGGTATGCTATAATTGTGGAAAAGAAGGACATATCGCTCGAGATTGTACGGTAGCGAAACCAAGTCCAGCGGGGATGGTGACTCAAAAACTGTCCTAGAAAAGTCAAAGCCAAGGGTTCCTGGAAGAACGTTTGTTGTGACTGGTCAAAATGCGAGGAACTCAAACGAGGTGATCATGGGTAAGCTAATCATAAATTCTTGCGAAGTTTATACCTTACTAGATACCGGTGCTACCCATTCATTTATCTCTCCTGCTCGTGCTCAACGTTTAAACTTAACTCCGGAGAAATTAGACTTTGATTTATCTGTGGAGACTCCGTTAGGAGAAACTTTCATCACATCCACTATTTATAAATCTTGTTTGATCCAAGTTGGCACCATCACATTACCTATTGATCTTATCTCTTTAAAGATACTTGCTTTTGATGTGATTTTAGGAATTGATTGGTTAACTACTCATCATGCCAAAATTAATTATTTTCGTAAGGTTGTTAGTTTTCATATTCCTAACCAACCTATTGTACGAATTCAAGCAACTAAACCACTAAAATCAATCACTGTCATATCTAGTCATAAAGCTATTCGTTTATTAAAAAACGGATGTCAAGCTTTCTTGGCCCATGTTATGGATTTGAATAAAGACACGTCGGATTTGAATAGTATTCCTGTTGTTAGTAAATTTCCTGACTTATCTGAAAAACTTCCCTGTCTACCCCCAGAACGAGAAGTTGAATTCTTTATTGATCATGAACCTGGTACAAAGCCTATTTCTAAAACCCCATATCGAATGGCTCCTATTGAACTTCAGGAGTTAAAAGTCCAACTAAAGGAATTGTTGGACATCGGTTTCATTTGTCCTAGTACATCTCCTTGGGGTGCTCCTGTTTTATTTGTAAAGAAGAAAGACGGGAGTATGCGACTTTGTATTGACTACCGGGAATTGAACCATGTCACCATCAAGAATAGGTATCCGCTACCTCGCATTGATGACCTATTTGACCAGTTGCAAGGAGCATAATTCTTTTCAAAGATCGATCTTCGTTCTGGATATCATCAGCTGAAGATTAGAACTGAGGATATTCCAAAGACTGCCTTCAGAACTTGGTACGGGCATTATGAATTCTTAGTCATGTCTTTAGGATTAACTAATGCTCCTACGGCTTTCATGGATATGATAAACCGAGTATTCAAGGATTATTTGGATCAGTTCGTTGTTGTCTTTATTGATGACATCCTCATATATTCCAAAAGCCGTGAAGATCATGAGCACCATTTGGAGCTGGTACTCCAAAGGCTTCGTGAAAACAAGCTATATGCCAAGTTGAAGAAATGCGAGTTCTAGCTTGAGGAAGTAGCATTCCTTGGGCACGTGGTGTCAAAACATGGAGTATCTGTCGACCCGGTGAAGATTGAAGCAATACAAACTTGGGAGCAACCAAAGTCGGTGACCGAAGTACGTAGCTTTCTGGGTCTAGCTAGTTATTATCGGAGATTTGTGGAAGGATTTTCTCAAATCTCTACCCCGTTAACTCAACTGACTCGGAAGGATACAAAATTCGTATGGAGCGAGGAATGCGAGAAGAGTTTTCAAGAGCTTAAGAGGAGACTCATTTCGGCACCTGTTCTGACAATATCATCTGGTTCGGATGTATTTGTTATCTACAGCGACGCTTCGGGAAAAGGGTTAGGATGTGTTCTCATGAAACATGGGAAAGTCATAGCCTATGCCTCACGACAACTTAAAGAATATGAGAGGAATTATCCTACTCATGATCTGGAGTTGGCAGCAGTCGTTTTCGCGCTAAAGATCTGGAGGCACTATCTATATGGAGAGAAAGTGGAGATATATTCAGACCATAAAAGCCTCAAATATTTCTTCACCCAAAAGGAACTCAACATGCGGCAACGACGTTGGCTCGAGTTGTTGAAAGATTATGACCACACTATTCAATACCATCCCGAAAAGCGAAATGTAGTGGTGACGCGTTGAGTAGAAGATCATATGCGGGAACAAGTGCGATGTTGTCAACACAAAGGCCCATTTTGTGTGATTTACAAAAGATGAAGATAAAATTCAAGACTCTGGGGACCAATGTGATGATGTCAAGTATACGCATAGAGCCAACTTTAATAGAAAAAGTTAAAGTTGCTCAAGCCACTGACCCAGAGCTGATGCGTATAAAGAAGGAAGTACAAGAAGGTACTATTCCGGAAGTGAGAATCGATGAAGAAGGAATACGTCGAGTCCACTCCAAAATTTGTGTTCCTAACGACTCTGATTTGAAATACAAGATCATGACGGAGGGACATAATACACCATTTGCAATCCATCCTGGAAGTACCAAAATGTATCGTGATCTTCGACATACATTTTGGTGGAACAATATGAAGAGAGAGATTTCAAAGTTTATCTCGAGGTGTTTAACTTGTCAACGTGTAAAGGCGGAGCATCAAGTACCTAAGGGTCTGTTGCAACCACTTGAGATTCCGAAATGGAAGTGGGAACACATTACTATGGATTTCGTTATGGGTCTTCCCATGGTTTTTCAAGGTATAAATGCTATTTAGGTTATTGTTGATAGATTAACCAAGTCTACTCATTTCTTGCCGACACGGGAGACTTATTCCCTTGAACGTCTTGCTCATATGTATGTAAATGAGATTGTGAGATTGCCTGGCATGCTAGTATCCATTGTTTCAGATCGTGACCTAAGATTCACTTCACGATTTTGGGTTAGTTTGCAAAAAGCTATGGGCACAGATTTATGATTCAGTTCGGCATACCATCCTCAAACGGACGGACAATCAGAGAGGACTATTCAAACTCTTGAAGATCTATTAAGACTCTGTGTCCAAGACTTCAAAGGGAGTTGGGATAAGTATTTACCATTGGTGGAATTCTCCTACAAAAATAGTTATCAGGCAAGTATAGGGGTAGCTCCATTCGAAGCATTGTATGGAAGAAAGTGTCGTTCTTCAGTATATTGGGATGAGGTGGGTGAAACAACATTGTTGGGACTAGAGTTGGTACGTATTACTACAGAAAAGATCTAAATGATTCGACAACGTATACAAACGGCACAAGATCGACAAAAGAGTTATGTGGATCTTCATCGAAAGGACGTGGAATTTAGTATTGGGGATCATGTATTGTTGCGTGTTGCCCCATGGAAGGGAGTTACAAAATTCGGGAAGAGATGAAAGCTCAATCCACAATTTATTGGTCCATTTCAGATTCTTGACCGAGTATGAAATGTAGCCTATAGACTCGCGTTACCTCCAAGTATGTCTCGTGTTCATAATGTTTTTTCATATATCTGTGCTTCGTAAATATGTGAAAGACACGAACCACGTTATTGAGTTAGAACCAGATGAGATAGCCGAAGAATTAACGTACAAGGAGGTACTTGTCAAGATCTTGGATATGAAGGAGCATGTCTTACGTACAAAGATCATACCACAAGTCAAAGTTTTGTGGAGGAACCATGCTATTGAAGAAATGACATGGGAGTTGGAAACGGAAATGAAAGCGAGGTATCCTCACCTTTTCGAAACACCAGGTACGTACGTCAATTTTGAGGATGAAATTTCATAAGGAGGGGAGGTTGTAAGACCCCAACTTATTATTAAATGAAATCGAATTTCCTCTATTTATTATTTTGAAATAGTAAGGGTTAATTTGATTAATATGGTTAGTTATGGGTAAAATGTGCAAATATTTCAAATAAGCAAGTGGTTATAAATTTTTTATTATTGTCGAGGAATATTCGTTTGGTCGTGGAATATTCTTACTGTCGGGGAATATTCGTACAATGGCGCAGCCTTGTGTGGGCCCCATAACAGAAAACGATTGGTGAAGAAAACGACAATTATAAGTTGTTTATAAATAATGGCGTAGTTGTTACCGTTAATACTGTTCGAATTCCCCGTGGTTAAAACACAGTAGCACACGGTATTGCACCAATTATTGATTTTTACATAAGAAGGCACTGCTCAATAATTGTTACAGTAATTACTATTCAATATTTTATTTTATTGATTCAATAATTGCTACGTTGATATTTTATATTGTTGTTGTTTCAATAATTGTCACTACACAGTATTTTCTATTATCAGATCAATAATTCATATTATTTGAATAATATTATTAGATAACATTATTGGCAATATCTAAGGAGAGGTTTGGTCACCTAATTGCGTGCCAGTAAGGAGAAATCCTTATTGGAAAGCCCCCTCTTTTTTGGGAATGGCCTGGTTGCCAGTATTGTAATTTTGTAATATTATTTATGAATAATTAATTATTGATTTATATGATAAGAAAAATATTCATTTTATGTGGATGTAGATGGAGAAAATTTTAAAGTGACAATTGTTAAAAAATTGATATTTTATCTTTTTTGATAAATAATTCATTTAAATATATTATTATATTATAATAATATAATAATGGAGATATTTTTACAATGAATGTGGGATATATGAATAAATGAGGAGGAAGAGTATTTTTGTTACTAAAAATATTTAAAACATGTTTTTCATGTTTGTGGACCCCATTTCTTGACTGAAATTTGATTATAGCCTGTAAAATCGTCCGTTTGTGGATTTCGGTCAACTTCTATTTGGAATTTAGAAAAACTTAAACTTACAAAGTTGTAGAGAATGGAATTTCCTATAGAAAGGATATAAGGTTAAAATTTTCCTGATAAAAGGGCTATTTATTATAACTTATTGAAGTTCTGAAGTTCTAGAATAATTGATTTTTAAAGATTTAATTAGTTTTTATAAGAAAAACGTTTTTGGTGAGTGTCCCACATGTGATATAAATGTGTTAAATGGCTGAAATCAGATTCAAAGGTGTGCGTAGGAATTTTGATAAAAAATAATTTTATTTTATTAAATTTTTTACTTTGGTGTTCTAAGCATTTTTTTATAAATAGGGTGCTTAGGTTAGAATTGAAAATCACACCAGAAACTAAAGTTTTCTCTCTCTATATTATCGAGCGTATTCTTGTGAGTATTTTGATACTTTGAGTGTTGCTATACGGTGCAAGTTCGTTCAGCGTTATATCTGATATTCCAGCCACAAGTACTATTCTTTTCGAGGTAAGGGATATTATTTTTTTAAAAATGATATTATTTCTTTCAATATCATTATGCAGGAATATTGATATTATTTTTCTTGTAAAATTCTGGTCTTTTAGTGTCGGGTTTACTATTCACGTATACGACACTATTCACATATACGACACTATTCAGGAATACGACACTATTCACAGAAAAATTAAATTTTCATTTTTTGTCCAAAATATCTATTATGGATACTAGCTTTGATTGTATCCAAGTTTTGATCATTCTTGAATTTTACTCCACTATGATTATTTATGAAGTACTTTTGAACTCGGATTGTTTAAAGTACGAATCCTTAATATTTGTTCTTTTGTTTCACTGGATTCGTTTTTTTTAAAATATTTTTCATCATCCTCATTCCTAAATGATGATATTACTGAATATCTTTGGCCTGTAGTGCAAAGATGGTTGATTTTCTGATGAATATCTTTGGCCTGTAGTGCAAAGATGAACAGGTGTTGAGATGAACATGAATTAATCGATGAATATCTTTGGCTTTCGTAGTGCAAAGATGAATATTTGATTTAAGATGAATATTGATTGATGTTGTTGAGGATAAAATAATGATGATTGACTTTTAAATTCATAGATTATAGTAGATTTAATTCTCTACGTACCTCATCTATGAATTATTATTTTCGCTGCGAATATTGATCTGAAATTTGTTATCTATTGTATTTTATCAGATTTTTCCCTGTTGAAGACTAACAATAATTTGTTCTATATTATCTTAGTCATAATAGTCTTTACTGGGATAGTTGAGCTCACCCTTTTCCTTTTTGTTCTATTTTTCTTCTCAGGAGGCGAGAATGTAGCGAGTTCTAGTCGGGGTGTGGAATGGTGGTTCTAGAAAATTGTTTTAGTAGTCTTCACCATTTTTGTAAAATAATGTACCAATAATTGCAATGAGGAATTATTTGGGTGTGAATATTGTCTAGATGGCAATATTTGTATTTAAACTCATAGTTTTTATGTTGTATTAATAAGTTGTAGTTGTTTCTGTACCATGTTATTGACGACTCAAAATGGGTGATGTATACCTATTTTGGGGGCGTCACAAGTTCATTTCTTTATTAATAAGTTAATTATTAATAATATCAAAATAATATAAAATATTTATTAAATTTATGTAAAAATATCAGAATTTATTTATAATAATTTAATATAATTTTTAAAACTGTTTTAATATTTATTTATTAATTATTTCTAATTTTTATAATTTATTTTTAGAAAAATAATTTCATTTGTCACTAAAGCCCTTGGGTGTGATGTAAAGTGTCATTGTGAGGTGTTCTTGAATTTTCGGGCGTTTAGTTTGGTCATGGTCGAGTGACTAGTTTGACCACTAATTAAAAGTCTACTGATGATAATTCTTGTTTTGTTCAAGAGTTGATGTTGTAGTACTCATACAGTAGTATAACATGAAACAAATTTTAGGCTTTAACCTACATATAAGAAGAAGTTATAGAGGCTCAAAGTCACTGTCAAAGCTGTTCTTGAGTTTCTGGGTAACCTAGAATAGAAGTCATGGCCGGTCAACGGGTTTGTGGCTTAAATATCTTTGATTCTGTGTATTAGATGTGTGTGATGTTTGTTGTAACATGTAATATATATGTCAGGGTACATATATATAACATTAACATGAACAAAGCATAAATCTAAGGTCTCTAATTATGCTGGTCAAAGTATAGCCAAATGTCGATCTTCGTGTTCTTTAGTTTTCTGGAAAACCTAGAAAACTTGGTCAAGCTCGGTCAACGATTTTTGACCATTAATTCCAGTAAACCTATACGTTGTTTATTCAATTAAAGATCATAGATATGTAATACATATAACAGGGTATTGATCTATAACAAAAACTTACAAAAATCACAAACAGAAGATGATTAAACAGATTGGTCAAAGTAGCCAGTTCGACTGTTCTTGAGCTTTCTGGGTAACCCAGAAAACTGCATTCCGTGAACGGTTAACTCACTTTGACTGCTTATAACTTGAAATCTATGGTTCAAATGAACATGTTTTCTTTTCCAGATTAAAGACCTATTAACTAGCTACAAATAACAAACAATAAACGAACCAAAACATAAACACAAATGAATCTATAGGCCCTGACATTCGACTGTCAGGCATAGTTTTTGAAATTTCCAGATTTCTTAAAACACTTAATTAAGGCATCTAGATGTTATGAAAATGTGTTCTACCCATCTAACATACTAATACATAATTCTAAATATCTAAACAACAAATCTAACATAAAATCATAGAGCTAATTAAGAATTAGGGTTTGTACCTTTACTTGAATAATTTTTGATTCTAGCTTCTGATATTGTTGCTGCTATCACCCAAGCTTGATTTGGAAAGTTTATAAGTGTATCTAGGCTTAGGAATTTCATGAGTTTGCTTAGCCCTAAGGTTCCTATTTATAGAATTCTTTAACTTGGCTTTTTGGTCATTTTTGAGCAACTTGCCTCTAAAAAGATCTGATCTAATGACTATTGTGATGCTTGGGAGTTACAAGCATTTCATGTGCAGCCTAGGAACTTGCAATGGTGACTCCTAACCTACTTGTGAGCTAGTTAGGTTTGTTTAGTAGCTTAAATAGGCTTTAATATTCACCAATCTTGATTAGGGTTTTATTTTTAATGATTAGGAATGTTAAGTAATGTTAATTAGTACCTAATTGAAGTTTACTAACCATGATTAGGTGTTAACATAAGCTAATTAGGGTTTATAAATTAGGGTTAGGGTTTTACTAATTAGGGTTAGGGTTTGTTAATCTAGGATTGTTAACCTAAATTTCTCACTAATCCTAACAAGCACGACAAAGCATTTTGTCAGTGTAAGCATGACAAAGCAACCTATAAAAATAATTTTACCGAAAAGTCCGATTATAGAAAAAAAATTAAGCACGAGGTGTCAAGCACGACGTTTTTTGGACAAAAAATTATTTGGTCAAATTCGTCAAACCAAGTATATATTAACACATAACACATTCAGAACGGAGATATTTTATTTATATAACGAGATTTTATATATACGAGTCTTATTAGGGTTTTTGGGTTTTACATTCACCCCACTAATAAGAATTTCGTCCTCAAAATTAAGACAAGTTAAGTAAATAATTGAGGATAATTTTTCAAGATTTTATCTTCAAGCTCCCATGTAGCTTCTTCAACGTTCTGATTCCTCCAAATTACTTTGACCGATGCTATCACTTTATTTCTCAGGACTTGCTCTTTACGGTCGACAATCTGCACATGTTCATCTATATAAGAAAAATCTTCCTCTATTTAGATTGGCTCATATTGTGTTTATAACATGTTTATAATCGACACATGTTTATATGGTGTCAGAGTAATATCTGCTATTTCATACACAATGAAACACATTATGAATATGACTTAATTTTCCTTTCTTGCCAAAACGTATCTTGCTTTTCCAAGGAGATACTTTCAAGAATACGTGATTTCCTACGTTAAAGTTTCGTTGTTGACGATGTGGATCGGCGTATTTTCTTTGTCGATCTTGAGATGCTTGTAATCGTTGACCAATAATTCTGATAGTTTCAGCTGTTTGTTAAATTATCTCAGGTCCTAACATTTGTCTTTTCCCGACTTCATCCCAACATAAAGGTGTTCTACACTTACACCCATATAAAGCTTCATAGGGTGGCATACCTATGCTAGCATGATAAATATTGTTATAGGTAAATTCAACTAAGGGTAAATGATCTTCCCAACTTCCTTTGAAATCTATAATATAAGTTCTTAGCATATCCTCTAATGTTTGTATGGTTTTCTCACTCTGTCCATCAGTCTGAGGATGATAAGCTGTACTCAATCTTAGTTGTGTTCCTAAGTGTTTCTGAAGGCTTTTCCAAAAACTAGAAGTAAATCTTGGATCTCGATCTGATACTATGGACACATGTACTCCATACCTAGAGATAATTTCATTGATGTACAGTTTGGCAAGGTGATCTAGGTTATGAGTAATCTTAATAGGTAAAAAGTGAGCTGATTTTGTTAAACGGACAACTATTACCCAAATGGCATTATGGCCCTTTTGTGTAGCTGGAAGACCAACAACAAAATCCATAGTTATATGTTCCCACTTCCACTCAGGAATTGGTAAGGGTTGAAGTAAACCACTCGACTTTTGATGCTCTGCCTTAACCCTTTGACACGTGGGACGTTTACTTACCCATTCAGCTATTTCTCTTTTCTTGTTCGACCACCAAAAGTGTCAACTTAAGTCCTTATACATTTTTGTACTGCCAGGATGTATGACAAATTTAGAATTATGAGCTTCGTTTAAAAGTTCATCTTTTAAAGCTTGCTCTAACGGAACCCAAATTCTATTTTCATATCTTATTATTCAATTTGTATCTATTCGAAATTTATTATACTTATCATGTGTTGAATTAGATTTGAACTTCTAACATTCTTCATCCTTCTCCTGTATCTCTTTAACTTTATTAAGCAGAGATGAAACTCCTTCTAAAATATATAATTTTTGGGTAGAGGTAGTTGGACATTCCACCTCAATTTCTAAATTTTCAAATCTTTTATTAACCTATTATTGGTGGTTAATACATTCTGTTTTTCCTGATTCTTTCTACTTAACTCATCAGCTACAACATTGGCCTTACCGGGATGATATAAAATTTCACAGTCAAAATCCTTTATCAATTCTAACCATCATCTCTATCTTAAATTTAATTCCTTTTGTGTAAAAATATATTTCAGACTTTTATGATCCGTATATATCTCGTACTTCTCCCCGTACAAGTAATGTCTCTAAATTTTTAGAGCAAAAACTACCGCGGCTAACTCTAGGTCATGATTAGGATACCTCTTCTCATAATCTTTGAGTTTTCGTGATGCATAGGCTATTACTTTCCCATCTTGCATCAACACACACCCTAAACCCTTGTGTGATGCGTCACTATATACTACAAGGCCTCCTGTATCATTTGGTAAGGATAACACTGGAGCTATGCTTAGTCGCTTCTTCAACTCTTGGAAGCTTTCCTCACATTTATCTGTCCAGACGTATTTCACCGTTTTTTGAATTAAATTGGTTAATGGGGTTGCTATTTTTGAAAAATATTTTATAAACCGTCGATAATAACCCGCTAATCTGAGAAAACTTCGTACTTCTGTTGGAGTTGTTGGTTATTCCCAATTCACAACCGTTTTGATCTTAGCTGGATATACAGATATTCAATTCTTATCAATTACGTGACCTAAAAATTGAACTCTCTTTAACCAGAATTCACACTTGGAAAACTTTGCATAAATTTGTTCCTTTCGTAATATCTCCAAAACAACTCTCAAGTGTTCAATATGCTCTTCCTGTGTTTTCGAGTATACCAGAATATCGTCGATAAAAACTACAACAAATTTGTCCAAGCATGGTTTAAACACTTGATTCATTAAATCCATAAATGCTCCCGGTGCATTTGTTAATCCGAAAGACATTATGAGAAACTCATAATGTCCATAGCATGTCTAAAACGCTGTTTTTGGCACATCCTCCTTTCTTACCTTTAATTGATGATAACTTATTCTAAGGTCAATTTTTGAAAAATGTTCGGCCCCTTTTATTTGGTCAAACAAATCATCAATTCTTGGTAAACGATATTTATTTTTAATAGTTAACTTATTTAGCTCCCTATAGTCTATACAAAGTCTCATAGTTCCATCCTTCTTCTTTACAAACAAAACTGGTGCTCCCAGGGTGAAACACTAGGTTGTATGTACTTTTTATCTAAGAGTTTCTGTAATTGTATAAGTAACTCTTTCAGTTCTATAGGTGCCATTCTGTATGGTGCCTTAGAAACTGGTGTCGTTCCTGGTGCAAGATCAATGAAGAACTCAATTTCCCTATCTAGAGGCAAACCTGGTAAGTCATCTGGAAATACATCAGGAAATTCCTTAACTATACGTATTTGATCTAGTTTTACTCCTTCCTGTCGAGTATCAACTATATAGGCCAAATATCCTAAACAACACTTTCTAAGTAATCTTTCTACCTGAACTATAGTCAAACATCGAGATTGCTTTGGTGAACAACTACCGTTGAACACTACCTTTGACTTCGAAGTAGTCAAAAGATTTATACATTTTTGATGACAATCAATCATCGCGTTATGATTAACTAACCAATCCATTCTTAGAATTACATCAAGTTCTCCTAACTGAATTGGTATTAAATCTACCTTAAAATTATGTCCTTTTATTATCACACTACAATTTCTGTATATGGTCTCAACCGAAATTCTTTCATTATTAGCAATTTCTACGCAAAATAGTTTGTCTAGATTTTCACAAGGTATATTTAAGTTTGCAGAGAAATTTCTAGACACAAATGAACATGTAGCACCAGAATCGAATAACACGTATGCATTTAAAGTGTTGATAGGGATGATACCTGTCACCACGTCCTGTGAAGCAATAGCATCCCTCACCGACATATTAAATATTCTCGCGGTAGGTCGATTCCGAACCCCAACTGTAGCTACTGTTGATTAATTATTCTCTGGTATTCTAACCCCTTTTCCTCCTTGATTCCTAGGTTTGGGACAGTTCTTTGAAAAATGGTCTAATGAACCACAATTAAAACATTTATTTTTCCTTGGAAGAGGACACTGTGGATAATAATGTCCCGATTGTCCACAATTAAAACATTTGTTATGAAGGCATTCTCCTCTATGTTTCTTACCACAATTAGGACAAGGTTTAATATTATTATTACTATAGTTATTGTTAGTATTTCCTATCTTTTTCCCTAGGTTGTTAGAAAAAGAGTTATCCCATTTACGTTTGTTATTAAACCCACCTAAACTGGGTTCTGTCCTAATTTTTCCTTTTTCATTTTTAGTTCTCTTGTCCTGATGAAATTTAGCAAGACTGTCATTCTCACTTTCGGCTATAGTGGCCTTCTCTAGTATCTCAGAGAAAGTTTTTATTTGAAGTACTGACAATCTATTCCGAGTTTGAGGTTTTAAACCTTCCTGAAACCTACGAGTCTTTCTAAGTCCAGTGGTTACTTGATGAGGAGCAAACCTGGATAGTTCATTAAACTTAGCTGTATACTAGGTTACAGTAAGATCTCTTTGTTTTAAGTCCAGAAATTTTATTTCCATTCGGTCTTTCAGGGATTGGGAAAAATAGTTTTCAAAGAACAACTCTTTGAATCTATCCCAAGGAATAATTTCAGTTTCTACCCGACCTTTGGTTGATTCCCACCAATAATTAGCCTCACCCTTCAAGAAAAAGGTTGCAAAAGTTGTCTTTTGGTTATTATTAACATTGGTTACTAGGAAAAATTTCTCTATCTCTGAAATCCAAATTTGTGGATCTACAGGTTCCGATGTACCTTTAAACTCAGGTGGTCCAACTAATTTAAAGTCTTTAAAAGTTGTGTTCGTTCATGTGTCTATTTACAACTCCTAGCATAAGGTCTACTAACTGTTGGGTAGAATTATCATCATTCATTTCTCTTTGGGGTCTTCTGGTTGGTGGCATGATTCTATATAAACCAATAAAATTCACATAAGAATTTGAGTAACACAACATATTGTTTATTTTATATATCACAATAGTATTACACAACAACTTCATAATTAAACATACTACTATTTACAAAGTACTGATTACATTACAAACTTTGAATGCTTCTTTATTGTACTAATATAAAGCATTCAACCACCTATGCTACTCTCTAGAATTCATTGATATCATCAAAGGAATCCTGAATCATGTGACAAACCACAGATCGATCGATGAGATAAGCCGTCTTCTTCTCCTCTACCGGATTTTAAACTACACGGTGCTGCAAATCATTAAAAGTATCTCGAACACCCAGAGATGTTTTAAGAAGCCTTGATTGAATTTCCTTTCTGCCCCTCTGTGCATGGTGCAGTTGTACTTTTAGTCGTTGACTATGTCCTCTCTCATGCTGTAGCATTCCTTCAGCTATATCAGCCTTAAACCTCATCTTATTACCCTCATATTCTGTTATCTTCAACAGTGATGCCATTGCCTCACCATGCTCATCTATTCTCATTAACTGTCCTGCCACTTGATCCTCTTCTTCCTCAGCATCTAACAGTTGTTGATCATGAAGCAATTCCTCATCTTCTGCATCACTGGCTGTGTATGACTCTATTTGTGGTGGATTATTGGCTATTACCATTTCCTCAGCATTAGAGTTGGCCATCTATAAAAGAAAACTCCTTAAATACTGTATAGAAATTTACACAACATAACAATTTTAATGTTATTTTATATGTACTTTTAAAATTTTTTACAAACTCGAAGACTATATACTAAGAAACCTCTTCCTTATATCTATAGCCTTAACTGCTTTGATACCAAAATTGTAACACCTCCATATCTATACACCCACGGTATCTGATATGGTGTTTACAGAAAATCAAAATAATGCTTTTAAATCTATACACCAATGGTATCTGATTATAAGATTACATTAAATAGAGGGACTAGCAGATATAATTCCCATAGATCCAAAATTCATAGTATCCCATAACAGATGTCAATTCTCAAGAGAAGAACTTTTACTGTGTTTGGATACCCTCACTTGGATATATGAACTGTATCTGTGACTAGAGTCTATCTATCCAAAATTCAGAGTATCAGCAATAACATGAGCAGACCATATTACTAATACCCTCACCCAGATGTATAGTATAAGCCAAACGAATTTATACTATCGTATCGATAGTAACTATCTATCCGAAATCTAGAGTATCAATAAAAACATGAACAGTCCATGCTATTAATACCCTCACTCAGATAAATAGTTCCCAAGGATCTCAACTAGATTCGAAGAAGTCTAATTTTACATCTATATGTGTAAGAAAACACGGTTGCGAAAATAAAAGATGTTATATATACCACAATATTAATATTCGATTACTTGATTCTTATAACAAGTTCTTATTATAGGGTATTCAAATAGACAAGAATATAATCTAATCTATGTAGGGACGCTTCCCTTTATATACTCCAGAAGTTCCAGGATTACCGTCTAAAACTGCAAAGGGAATAATTTGCAAGGGTGAGCTATGACATGCTCAACAAGTTGTGTATTTATAACAATAAAGGATTTGAAGAAATATAACTGTTCATATTTCGACTGATAATTGTACCATTTCTGGATTTCTATTTATTTCAACCATTTCTAGAATTTTTCTTTATTTATTTCACTCACCACATGACTTTGAAATTTTGTTCGAGATGTGAGATAGGGGATCAACCTTATTCAACATCTTAGAGTATGCATATCATCCTACCAAAGGCTCAAAATACACTAAATGTCAATATATGAATTGACTAAATTTCAATCCCTTACGGATACCCAACTTCAAAGATAAGATGTCTTACCAAAACAATTTGGTTTGACACAACAGATTTATGCTTTCAATAAACATTATCATCCTAATAAACAATCCATTTTTGAGTTATCTTTGAATCTATAGCAATAACTTTACAATAATTTGGCAATTCAATTGTAGGATTGGTATAATATAACAAAGACAATTCAAGATATCAAGATATAAGGGTAGGGTTTAGGAAACTTGCTTTATAAGAAATTTAGGATAGAGAACTTGCACTCGAGTGTAGATCACCAAGTTATGCTATTCAATCGTTAATAAATACCTATGAAGTTCATATATATAAATCTAACACGTTAGTATTGATAACAATACTCAATTATACCATTAATATAATATCTAAGTTAGATTAATTGGTTTCGTGTTTAATACCTTTGATAAATGGACTAAATTTTATTTATAAAATTTAATTATAATTTAAAATACCTTTTTAGAAATTTAAAGTATTTAAAACATTTATTTTGATTTTTAAATCATTTAGTTCTATTTATAAGTAATTTACATTTATTTGAAATTTTACAAAAACATTGATTATTATTTTTAAATAATTTATATTCATTTATTATAATTTTTATATCATTAATAATATTTTTCCATAATTATTTAGTATTTATAAATAATTTATTCTAATTTCTTTATTAATAAGTTAATTATTAATAATATCAAAATAATATAAAATATTTATTAAATTTATGTAAAAATATCGTAATTTATTTATAATAATTTAATATAATTTTTAAAACTATTTTTATATTTATTTATTAATTATTTCTAATTTTTATAATTTATTTTTAGAAAAATAATTTCATTTGTTGTCTAAAGCCCTTCAAAGGATGTAAAGTGTCTTTGTAGGTGTTCTTGAAGTTTTCGGGCAGCAGTTTGGTATGGTCGTGAGTAGACTAGTTTGACCACTAATTAAAAGGCTACTGATGATAATTCTTGGTTTGTTCAAGAGTTGATGTTGTAGTACTCATACAGTAGTATAACATGAAACAAATTTTAGGCTTTTACCTATATATAAGAAGAAGTTATAGAGGCTCAAAGTCACTGTCAGAGCTATTCTTGAGTTTTTGGGTAACCTAGAATAGAAGTCATGGCCGGTCAACGATTTTGTGGCTTAAATATCTTTGATTCTGTGTATTTGATGTGTGTGATGTTTGTTGTAACATGTAGTATATATGTCAGGGTACATATATATAACATTAACATGAACAAAGCATAAATCTAAGGTCTCTAATTATGCTGGTCAAAGTACAGCCAAATGTCGATCTTCGTGTTCTTTAGTTTTCTGGAAAATCTTGAAAACTTGGTCAAGCTCGGTCAACGATTTTTGACCATTAATTCCAGTAAACCTATACGTTGTTTATTCAATTAAAGATCATAGATATGTAATACATATATAACAGGTATTGATCTATAACAAAAACTTACAAAAAATCACAATGTAAGACGATTAAACAGATTGGTCAAAGTAGCCGGTTCGACTGTTCTTGAGCTTTCTGGGTAACCCAGAAAACTGCAATCCGTGAACGGTCAACCCACTTTGACTGCTTATAACTTGAAATCTATGGTTCAAATGAACCTATTTTCTTTTCCAGATTAAAGACCTACTACTAATGTGCTACAAATAACAAACAATTAAGGGACCAAAAACATAAACACAAATGAATCTATAGGCCTTGACATTCGGATCATCGTATATAGTTTTCAAAATTTCCAGATTTCTTAAAACACTTAATTAAGGCATCTAGATGTTATGAAAATGTGTTCTACCAATCTAACATACTTTCTAACATACTAATACATAATTCTAAACATCTAAACAACAAATCTAACATAAGATCATAGAGCTAATTAAGAACTAGGGTTTGTACCTTTTCTTGAACATTTTTTGATTTTAGCTTCTGATGTTGTTACTGCTATCACCTAGGCTTGATTTAGTAAGTTTATAAGTGTATCTAGGCTTAGGAATTTGGTGAGTTTTCTTAGCCCTAAGGTTCCTATTTATAGAATTCTTCTGCTTAGATTTTTGGTCATTTTTGAGCAACTTGCCTCTACAAAGATCTGATCTGATTACTATTATGATACTTGGGAGTTACAAGCATGTCATGTGCAGCCTATGAACTTGCAATGTTGTCTCCTAACCTACTTGTGAGCTATTTAGGTTTGTATAGTAGCTTAATTAGGCTTTAATCTTCACTAATCTTGATTAGGGTTTTGTTTCTAATGATTAGGAATGTTAAGTAATGTTAATTAGTAACTAATTTAAGTTTACTAACCATGATTAGGTGTTAACATAAACTAATTAGAGTTAGTTTAGCTAATTAGGGTTAGGTTTACAAATTAAGGTTAGGGTTTTGCTAATTAGGGTTAGAGTTTGTTAATCTAGGATTGTTAACCTAAATTTCTCATTAATCCTAACAAGCACGACAAAGTGTTTTGTCAGTGTAAGCACGACAAAGCAACTTGTCAAAATAATTTTACCGAAAAGTCCGATTATAGAAAAAAAAAATTAAGCACGAGGTGTTAAACACGATGTTTTTCGGATAAAAATATATTTGGTCAAATTCGTCAAACCAAGTATATATTAACACATAACACATTCAGAATAGAGATATTTTATTTATATAACAGGATTTTATACATACGAGTCTTATTAGGATTTTGGGTTTTTACAATAACATAATTCATTTCATACATATCTCATATGCATTTCATATATAATTTTACATTCCATATTATAGCATAAATCAATCAACAATTATATATCAACATTATAAAGCAATTAAAAACTGAAAGACTTGCTTGGCTCGTAGATTATCAACTACAACTTAACTGCTTATCATTATCTGCACTTCATGTATTCCTACACAATTGTCACTACTAGAAATTCGACATATAGCGACGAGCTATAGCGATTTGGTCGACGCGGGAACCGTCGCTATAGGGTATCTATAGCGATGGTCAAGCAAGGAACCGCTTCAGATAGAGGTTTTTTTAAAAGATAAAACCCTCCCACTTTCCCCAAATCAAGATCTTCACTTTCCACTTTTTTTTCACTGGCCAAATTTTTTTTTCCCCAAATCAAGAACTAACAGTGCAAGAGAAGTATTTTAGGGTTTTAGTGCAAAATTGAACAAAGATTTTGAACTATGAAGCTTAATCAAGGTATAGGATATGGGATGGTGAGGCGGTTGGTGTAATGAGCCGAGGACCGAGATCGTAATCAATCGATGATTCATTATATCATACGGCAAGGCGTGGAGAAGTAAAGACGAAGAGGAGCTCGAGAACAAGCGTCTAATGGCCGGTGTGCTTCACCAGCGGCGTTTTTTCTTAAGGCCTCGCTATTGTTAATCAACTTCTAATACGTGGCTATTTCGTCCGGATCATCGTGGATAACGAAGGTGAGGAGTTTTTTTTACTTGTGTTCTTTGGCTTTATTTTCATTTTGTTTGATTTATTTTTTGGCTGGAGGAAAGGCATTAAAGGAAATCTTAAGATTCGCCAACAAATTGTTTGCATTTTTTTTTCTATTAGGAATATTTGTTCATTTGTTCTTTGGGATTATGGTCTTATGCTAATTGAATGGAAATATCTATGGTTTTATTGGACACATGTTAAATCTAAGGTATCAAGGTCAGACACAAGATGCATAACTACTTGCTATTTCATCATGCATATACCAATTTCGAAGCTTTTATTTGGCGCGTAACAAAATTTATCGATCTTTAGTTCTTTTCAGCTTTTTATATAGAATATATATGTGTATCTATATCTATATGTATATGTATATTTTGTTCGTGAATTGTATGTTTGTAGGCCCTTTAAAATTTTATTTATTTATTCCTTTCACGCGCACTCGTGCGTAGTTCGAGGTCTTGTCAGTAAAGCGCTTGAGTATATAAGATGATAACGTGAGTCAATTATTCTCATTGATATATTACTTGACATTTGTTTCTCAATAAAAAACTAAATTGCTTTTACATGAATTTATTATTTTGTTCAGAGGTTCCAAAAATTGAAACCATTTATTATAGGATAACCCCGAAATAATAACATTTATTCATGTATACTATCCCATTTCATTTAAAAATCTTAACTTCCGGAAGTTAAATGTCTATAATGCTTTGAATAGAAAACCAGGATTTATAGCTAAAAAGCAGATAAGAATTGCCTTCCCTTCGTGGTTTGAGGTATCAAAATTCAAAATCACCGAATTTGTTATGAGATATTTTTTGTTGTCGATTGGAGTGGTTTGCATTCGAATCTGGAAGTTTGGTATGCCGATAATAAAGGGCATTTTCATTTAGAAGTTGCACATGTTGGATTTTGCATGTTACTTGGGGTATGAGGTAATTAAAATATCTTTTATTTTTTTATTGATTAACATCATTGTTGGTTGGTGAGAGGCTCGACTTGGTAGCGCTTTGTTTGAATCACCGGATCGAATTATATTGCAACTGTGCTAATTGCCTATTTAGTCATACTTGCAAACCTCTTGCTTGAATTATTTAAGAATTGGGTTCTAGTTATTCTTATTAATTTGCACTACTAGAAAATCAAGATATGGCGACGAGGTATAGCGTACTGGCCCGTAAGCGTAACCGTAGTAATAGATATATATATATATTTGGCCATCGGTTCGAATCGCTTCAGATAAGCCTCTCTCAAGGTATTCTATTCCGAGGGTCACAATATGGCCGTGTGGTAAAATCATGAAACCCGATTTAATTATATAATAATGCATGTGTGGTAAATTTAGGGAGGAGGAGCAATTATATGAATATCCGAGTGGTGGGAAGGGACTTGCATAAATCTTACATATATACACCTTTTTGTTTTGTTTGAGTGAACTGGGAGTTTGGTCATGATAGATTTCTATACACAATATCATTCTCGATGGTTGTTCAATTTGATTTAGGGACATAATATTATGGATAAGATGTGGATGGAATTACCAAGATATTCTAGAGAATATCTTGCAGCATGTAGATATTTCTCGACTTTGGTTTCGAAAAAGTGGGCATGGTAACGGAAGAATTCCTTGCCCATGTAAGAATTGTGTAAATGGCCGATACCGATTCGAGCTACTATTCGTGAACATTTGATTTGTGATGGATTTATGTTTGGCTACACGAATTGGGTGCATCAAGGGAAGATGTGATTATGTGGATGTGAGTAATGATGATGTTCACGAAGAACCATCACAATCCCAAGATGAGCATCGATGCCCGAGATGGTAAATGATATATTTAGGGATCACTTGTAGATTCGCTTATTTGAAGCTTCAAAATACCAAAAGTACATGTTAGAGGCCAATCAACCTTTATATCCCGGATGTGAAAATGAGACAATCCTTTCATTCGTTCAGTATGGCTTTTCAATCATAAAATGTTAGCAAATGGATCGATGTGTCCTTTGATGGATTGCTCAAGTAAGTTCAAGTCATCATTTCCATCATTTGCAAACTTGCTCGATAATTTTATGAAATGAAGAAAATGGTTGGAAATTTAGGGTTTGGTTATGAGAAGATTGATGCATGCGAGAATGATCAGATGCTCTTTTCGAGGAGAATGAAAATTAGAGTCTTCAGATAGCTTTGCAAATCATCGAGATGGAAGCAGCACCGAGATGGTCAGATCGTAGAAGACACAAATAGATACAAAACGAAGAGGAGCAAAGTAGCCGTGGAAGCAATTACGTTATTTAGCGTTAATTCTTAGATTGCAGAGGCTATTTATGTCTCAGTAGAATCGCAAAATACATGATGTGGCATCATGTAAAGCGACGGAAAGATGGAGTGAATCGTCATCCACCGACTCTCGCACTTGGAAGCATTTGGATACAATGTACCCTACATTCTCTCAAGAACATCAAAATGTAAGACTTGACCGTCCATCGATGGCATGAGTCCCTTTACCCATGGGTCACCGTGATAGTATATGGCAAATGACAATTGTTGATATAACTTACCACCATGGATGTGTATGAAGCAGAGTATTTTATCATGCCGTTGTTAATACCGGTCCAAACTCTCCATGTAATGATATCGACGTATATGAAACCTTTAATTGAGGAGTTGAAGATACTATGGAGTAATGGGGTTGAAACGATGATGCATCTAACTAAGCACAAAGTTCCAAATGCGTGCGGCAATCGTTGTGGACAATTAGTGATTTTCCAACTTTGCTATGTTGTTCGTTGAGTACTAAAGGTAAGTTAGCTTGTCCATCATGTCAAATGAACACTGCGTTCTTGTAGATTGCAAAGTAAGGAATGTTATATCGCATCGTTGTTTTCTCGAGTCGGGTCATAGTTATAGGTTTGATACACGAAGATTTAACTGAGAATGTGACCATAGTGAAGCTCCGGTGGTGCCATCAGATTTGATATTCTTGAACAAGTTAATGCTATTAATGTCACTTTTGGAAAGACACCCACTAGCACGAAGACCATTCCCCACGACTCAAAACATAATTGGAGGAAGAAATCTATTTTCTTTGAATTTCATATATCGGCGGAACTTTTGTTTGCGCCACAATCTAGATGGAATGCACATTGCCAAAAACATTTGTGATAGCTTTGATTGGGACATTGTTGAGTGTGCAAGGAAAGTCAAAAGATAATTTAAAAGCACGATTCGACTTGATGAAAATGGGTATAAGAAGAGAGCTCCATCCAATACCCGCAAGCAAGCAATTCAAAGTACTTTTCACGTACCGCAAGCTACTCAATGTCTAAGAAAGAAAGACATGATTTCTTGCAAGTGTTGAAAATGTTAAGGTACTGATGGATATGCTTCAAATATTTCACGTTGCATCAATTTGAAGGGGGCAAGATCTCGTGTCTTAAAAGTCACGATCGCCATATTTTAATGCAACAATTACTTCCAATAGCAATACGACAAAATCGACTTGCCTAGACACATCTCCTTCAACAATAATTGAACTTTGTAATTACTTCAGAGAATTATGTTCCAACTATAACACATCGGAAGATTATGAACGGTTGAACAAAAAAATCCGCTAATACTTTGCAAGCTTGAGATGGTGTTTCCTCCCGCTTTTTGATATAATGGTACATTTGTGTGTCCACCTCATCAAGAGGCTAAGATAATGGAAATGTTAAATATCGACAAATGTGGGCTTTTGAAAGATACATGGGCAAGTTAAAAGGGTATATTCGCAATAGAAGTCGTCCAGAAGGGTCAATTGTAGAAGGGTATATTGCTGAAGAATGTGTTACATTTTGCTCAAGATATTTGAGTCAAAACAATGCTGCATGGAAACGAGTTGGAAGAAATGAAGCTGGATATGAACAAGGAAAAGAGATTCTCTCAGATTTGAAACATAGGTCGATTTCTTAATGTCCCAAAAGTTTGTACTCTATGTAGCGATGATGTCAAGAGTGCACACCTGTATGTGCTATTTAATTGTACAGAGGTTGAGTCATATCTAAGGTGAGTAAATAAAGAATGACATTTATTGTTCGAAATATTAATAACTTATGTTAGCCAGCTAGCTATGACAAAAAAAATTTGTTTAATTTGTTTATTTATTTGTAGTATTTGGCAAGATTCATATATGTTATGACGTGGAAAGCGTAAGTAAGCAAAAACCGACGCCATGGAAATTGACAATGCTAAGAAAAGGAATTTCTGAATGGTTTAAGAATTATGTAAGTACTACATTATTTGAACGTAATTTTATGCAAAATTTTGTAATGGTTATTAATAATAAATGGATGGAATTTGCTTATATCGCTACCATTTTGTAGATGGCAACTATGAATAACGATGCTTCAAAGGAAGTTCAAGCTCTTGATTTGGCCCAAATTTGATAGGCGTGAGAGGAGATGGTTATTTGGTAAATGGGTATCGATTCCATTCGACAAGTTGTGAGAGTAAGAGGAGAACGCAGTAATAGTGGGGTATATGTGGTAAGAATTACTCGTGGATATTCATCCGCTAGAGATAGAAATCCTAAGGAAGATGTAGTGAATACTTTGGTATTTTGGAAGATGTTGTTGAATTAGATTATTATGGATCCGCAAAGTTGTTCTATTCAAATGTAAGTGGTATGACAGCTTTAAGCACGTGATAGAGGGGTCAAAATCGATGACTATGGCTTCACGCTTGTAAATCATCAAAAGTTTGGTTCAACCGATGAGCCCTTTGTAATGCCCGCCAGTTCAACAAATAATTTATGTTGATGATCAAAGGATAACAATGGCGGTGGTTATATGTAACAAAGCCGTAGAGATTTATGTGAAGATGTCAAGTAGATTCTCGATAGTGACGATTTACCCAATACCAATGAAGAATTCATCACCCAAATTGCAGTGGTTGATATTGAAAACATAAATTGGGTTAGGAATGACGCTGATGTGAATTAGTTGAAAATGGACTAAAAAGACCTAAAGTAAGTTTTAAAACTAGATCTCAAATGATACATCTCGCTTCAAAAGACGAATGATTGAACATATTGTTGATGAAAATGAAGATGAGAATGGAGACGAAGACGAAGACGAAGACGAAGATGAAGGAGAAGATGAGGGTCCCAAGATGAAGAGGAGGGTGATAGTGAGGAAAATGAAGATGATTTAAGAATGAAGAGGATAAACATCACAATCGATAGATCTGCTTTTTACACTTTGTCCATTTTCTCCAAAAGAGAAACCGTTACACTTTGATAGATCCGCTTTTTGATATTATATCTTGGTGCTCCTTGTACTATTAGCAAATATCTAGACTATTAGCAAATATCTAGCAAATATCAAAAGATGTAGTATAGCTTTTACTTTGTTTTCTACATCATCTTATTAATTAGTGTTTTAAACACACTCTTTGTCAACATTTCAATGTAAGTAGATTTGAAGATCAAATTGACTAAACCGAAATTAAATGGACTACCCGCCGCCTCCCCGCCCACACCTGGTGTCTACAAATTTCAGATTAGCTAGCCAACTTATTTTCGTATGTATTTCATTTGGATGTATTTGTTAATTTTGGGGACTTAGTTTCAGATTTAACTAATAACCGTGGAAAGTTTCACTGCTCATTAGATTTAACTAATAACTTTTCTTACGAAAGTGTCACATTCATATTTTTGTTTCTCGTGTCGCTTTTAATGGCTTCTAATAGAACGCCTAGATCTCGTGGCTAACTGCTCCAATGGCCCCGGAAATTAATGATAATGAGATCCATGCCGATGAACCACATGTAGAGGAGGAAAGTATTCATGAGAATGTTCAAGGTACCATGCATATATCTACACTTATACTTGCATTGTCATGAGAATTAACTTGGTTACGAGCTTGTTCATAAACACTAGCACCTAAAATCCGATAGATCGCACATATAGTCACATTCATTTTCTTAAAATACAAAGATTGATGTTATCAAGTGAAGATAAAATAAACAAAGAAGAATCGAGATTTGATTACCATGTTTATGGTGTACAAGAACCAAAGATTTAGGTAAGGAGGACTACTTCATCGTAGTGAAAATGCGTGGAAGTCCAAGACGGCAAGAGTTGAAGTCGAGAGTAAGTTTGATGCCTTTAATTGACCAAGGATATGACTTTAGAAAGGGTCGATGATTTTTAATAACGAAGCTCAAATGGTATAGATCTCAGATTCGCAACTTAAGATGACTACTTTAGCTTGTATAAATTTTGAATGATTCTATACCGAAAGACCCAAAACCACCTTTTGAATCAAATGGCAACCCAAGGATCCAAAATGGTCCATTTTCAAAGAAGTGTGTCACTATCAAATTACTATTGATTTGTAAAATATAAGATAATGCAAAACATGAACTAGCTAAACTAAAGAAAAACATTACACTACCGATGTGTGTCAGGAATTACACCGCTTGTTTACACAAAAACAAGCATAGAGATAAAGATGTTTCACCCCAAAAAATTTCAAATCACTACTACTGTGCATCATCAATAACAGTTTTGGATTTATGTAATCATGTTATATTTTAGTTTTGTTTAGTTCATATATCTTCGATTCTTTTTCTCTTTTAGGTTCTCGACCTAAGAGGAAGCGTGGACCAACGATGGGAGCAAAATTATGGTCAAATATCGATGCACCCAAGAAAGTAATTTATGATGCAAATGGTCAACCCGTTGGGGAGAGGCCAATAAGTTAACCACTTTTCTCAAAGTGTCTTGCTCAAGAATGGAGAATTTTTTCCAATAAGTACTCCAACATGGTCCAATATGACAGAGGCTAATATGACAAGGGCTTGGGATGAAATTCAAAGGTTATTAATCATACCATTTTATAGAATTTGACATTAAGCACATTGAAACAAACTAATATATGTGTAAATTTGTTTGTTGAGAAACGATTTACCATAGATCACCCCAATGCTAAGAGAAAATCGATGACTATCATGAACAATAGGTGGAGAGATCGAAGTCTAACTTAAAGAGTAATAATTTTGTGCTCGGTGACCGTACAAATCGACAATAATACTATCAACAATGATCGAGTAAATCCTAATCAATGGGTCATATGGTTGATTATTGGCTAATCGATGATGCATGTGTCAGGTTTATTCTAATTTATGTATTATCAATTTTACTTATTGTTATATATTATTATTAATTTATAAATACATACAATGCAGTGATATAGCAACAAAAATTGTGAAAATCGAAAAAAAATTGTTGGTAGGTCATACATTGGGCACTAAATCAATTCCAAAAAAGAAGCATGAATTGGTAATATTTGATGTTATTTCAATATTTTTATCGTTAATCATGTATTGACTTTTATAAATAGAGTATTATTATTAATTATGAACTATTTTTTGTTTTATTTGTAGTACCAAATAAATAAAAAAGAGATTGGTCGAGCAGATATGTATATACAGTCCCACACTCGAAGTGATAACTCAATTTTACCGGGAGCATCCTCGAATGTGGTACGTATTTATCAATCCTCAAACAATGGGTTTTTTTTAACTCTTTATCCCTGTATGTGTGTGTGAGTTTGTTTTAGAGCATTCATTTACATGAATTTAAACCTGGCCTTTTCAGATTCTAAATACTGTGAGTTTGTTTTCGATTATAAATGGACTTTTGGATCATGGGTATTTAAGTGAAGCATTAGATGTTTTGAGTAGATAGTGGTCGAGTGTCCGATATGGGATGAAGTCACTTATATAACCATTTTGGCCTTTGTGCCCGACTTAAAGATTCAAACTGGTATGCAAGTTCATAACCACTTATCAAGAGCAATGTTGAGTTTGATTTGTATGTCACTAGTGCAATTATAGACATGTATGGGAAATGTACGATTTCATTTGCAAGAAGAGTTTTGATGGGTTACATACTCGAAATGTTGTCTCATGGACAACAATCATGATCGCTACTTGCAAAATGATTACTTTGAGGAAGCATTGAAACTATTCTTACACATGGAACTTGAGGATATTGTACCTAATGACTACACCTTCGCTTTAAAATGTCCCTTAATTGTGAAAATCAATGTCCCTTAATTGTGAAAATCAGATCTAAAACTATTGGATTTGCTGAAGGTTGAATGTTACATAGCCCTTCTATCACATTTTAGTTGTCCCATTCCTCGCCACTCACAACCTTAAATACGGGACAACTAGATGGAGGGATATTACATGGTCTCGTTATATTTCTTCCGGAAAGAATAAACATCCAACCTCCATATAAATATATCGATTATAATTTCGTAGTTTCATGAAATGAAATTTAATTTTCTTTATGTCTAAGATAGAAATGTGGGATTATTCACGACATCGAGTTAATCACATGTGTATTAGAAGTTGAAAGAATTCAAATCTTTCAATAGGATATCTCATACTTCATTTGTTTTGGTAATCTGTAAATAATTATTGATCAATTCTTATACATTTCTTATACAGTCTTATGTTATTTTCATGGAGTTCAAATTTTGATTTTATGAAGCATCACCCTTGTAGAAAATATGTAGCTTGAGGAATACATGCCATGGTGAACTTTTTGGGTGGTTTTGAACTTTTCACTCATGGGTGGTAATTCTAAATACCGAAAAAAACCTCAAATAACGAAGATATATTTTGACTAAAGGAGATACCCTAGAGGGTCAGTATACCGACATTGAAATTATAGTTGGTTATTATCTATATATATATATACATATATTGTAAAAGTGAGATACCCTAGAGGGTATCTAACTAGTATACCCATTTAGTTAATACATCAATATACAAATTGTAGTTAAAAGTAATCGCCCGCATCCGTTCTTAAGTGTCAATAATAATATTAGTTTGTAAATGAAAGATAACATACTTAGTCTTCATTTATTAAAATTGGTACCAAATGGATCCCATTTTGTAGAGAGGTCAAATGGATTATTTGTAGAGAGGTCACATTTAAGTTAATATGATTTTCGTGACATAAACCCGACCACAAGTTTCGTGAAGAAGATTTTCATGTTATTGTTTTTAAATGTTTTGGTAATAGATTTATTTTAATATTAGGGAAAGTTGTCCTTCCATCGATAATGAAGCATGCGCACGATGATGAAAATCTTAAAGTTTAATCATGCTTTAGCTTTCTTGTTTATCCCGATGGCCCATTCTTTCCTTTATATAAATATTTTTATGATGTTTTCCTCTTGAGAATCCTTCGAACTTGAACAGTAAAATTTGAAGGTGAGAGTCGTTAAATTGCTTGGTTTTGAGAGGTCGCACATATATTATTTTCTTTCCAATAATGGTCGGATCATCTTTTTTTTTTTATTTTTAAAAAGGTTGCTATGAGAAACCTTATTTGCTTGTCGATATGCCTAATGACTTTTGCATCTCTAATGACCCAGAGTGATCATGTCAATGTGGAGATTATCATAATATGAGAAATTGCTAATGCACATGCTTGCCCCTAAATTGTTGGGCTTTTTCCGATTGTGTTAATATATACGTGAATTGTTAGGCAAACTTTAGTGACTTAGGGATCTATGTGAAGCTAATATTACTTATTCTACTAAAATTATAAATCATTTGTTGATGCTCCAGACTATTCTCATTGATTTGCAAGTATAAGAGAGTAAAACAAGGTCTCTAGAAACAGGATTCGATTATACCCAAACATTAGTTGGTGGTTCCTAGGGATTATGATGCTAATTTGAGTGATAAACCAAGAAAATAGGAAAAGCATGACAGGATGTCGATTATGATGAGTACTACTATATGATAAAGCACATTTTTATAAACCAAATCGTTATGTAAACTCGCTTGGTTGTATTATACAAAGTTTGAATTTTGATGCGTATACACTTATTATAATGGAATGTTTTTTCAATTTTTTTTACACTTTGAAGGTGATTCGTGATTCAGATACCTATGTACATTCACAAAGAAACCTGTACTTACAAGATCCTAATTGGAGACTTAATATATGATCTTAGTGTTCTGTGTTGCCATGTTCTTTCGCTTCAAAATTTAAAATACCCAGAGTTGATTAATATTGATCTTAAAGGTAAACCATGACAAGCTTTCAACTTGCATGTCCATACTGTAAGGAGAAATCCTAGTAGTGTAGTGGCATTTATGTTATTTCTTTATGCTTTGCTAGCTTTTAGATAGTGGTGCCTTCATGTAGCCCATATGCATGGTTGTTAGGATAAGAATGAGGAAGGAGGATGTAATAGCTTCTAGTAGGTTCTATCTAGTAGTATAAATATGAGTATGGTACTATGGTTGTAATTTCAGTTAATGTTAATTATGAATGAAAATTGAGAATATTATGATCCCTTATCCTTTCCTTCAACCTCAAGTTCTTACTTTTTCTGCCTATTCTTTCTGCACTCAACTCTATTTCTGAAATCTATTTCTTTCATTGGTTTGAATAATTGTAACCAATGAGGAAGAGCAAAGGGAAATGTGGCAATGATGAAAAATCAATCTCTCACTCTTTAAAATTCAATACTCATTGTTGTAGTGTAATTATTTTAATTTTCAATACTTAGGAAGCTAAATACAAGATGGTATCTCAAGAACAATGTCTAAATAGGTAACCAATATAGAAAGAAGGAACATTTAAGTAAGTGGAATAGAATAACATAACAGAATTACTACTATTATTTGCTACTCTTCTTTAAGTTATGTTGAATCATTTCAGATATTTAAGTTGCCTTGTATATTTAAGTTGTGTATAATTTGCCTTATATATTTTCACAGAAAAATTATCGAAAGTTAAAGAAGACTCGTGAATCGACCGGTGAAAGCAAAGAAGTACAGACTGAATGATATACTTGCACAAGTTCTTGGACCAGAGCGATACGGTAGACTTGACAAGGTGGAGTTGGTGCACATACTACAAACACTGGGGGCCTCGTGACACAAATAATGAGGTACAACGTGAGAATCAAGAATTGAAAGTCGAGTTGAAAAGGTGGGGAAAAAGGAGATGATATCGCAAGGAAAGTGGATGAACTATTATCAATTATGATGTAATTTATGAAGAATTCATCAGCCCAAATGCTCAATCCAACAATCGTGTGTTGCTCTCTCACTTCACTTATACTTCAATTTTGGGGCTATCATTATGTTTATATGGATTAACAAGTTCACTTGATAATTAATTTGTAGGATCGATATACGTAAGGAGATAATGGTGATATTAGCGGATCAAATAATCCTATAGAGGACCTGTGACATGTCACGTGCTACTGGAAATTTGTTATATGTAACACTATTTTTGATGAAAATTTGTTAGATGTGATACTAAAAATATGTTAAATGTGCTGTTGGTTATGTATCGCTTTTGATACAGTAATAAAGATTTTGGATGGTTATGTTTATTTAGATGATATTATACATTAATAGACTTTATTTGTTTTATTCTTTTAGTTGTAAATGTTATATTCAGATTGGATGGTTGAATGTGGTTATGTTTTTAATGTAAAAATAAATAAAAATTATTGTATGTAAACAAAGATTTTCTTTAAAAATTTGGGAAGATATAAATGACGGCCACCATCGTCGCAAAGAGCTCACGTACCAAATCTAAATCTATATAATGACGCAAAGGCCACCAATTAATCACGCAGAGAGCTCATGACCAAATCTCACCTATAGCGATTACGGCCGCCACGATCGTCGCAATATCTCATAGCCAAATCTCACCTATACCGACGGCCACGACTGGTCGCAATAGCTCACGTACCAAATCTTCTATAGCGAGGGTCATCGCCATTGCAGATATCCACTTTCCTCAATCGGTCAGAAAAACCTTCAAGCCGCGTTTTTGTGGAGTTTTCAAATATTATTCCCGACCATCGCTATAAGAAAAAGACCGTCATTATAGGTTTCAAATGACGGCTTCTATAATGACGAGTCGGTGACATCGTCGCTATATACTATAGCGACAGATCTTTTTATCTATAGCGACGGTCACGAATCGTCGCTATAGCTTCGATTTTTCAGTGTGTATAATCATGGATTCATACCCATTAGTCATACATTTCCTTACATTCTTAATGTAATAACAACTGTTACATTGGTTTCTAACTCGATTCTTAAAACCTTCGTTTAAATTTCTTATTATCATACTCTTAGGATAGCTATGTATGTATAAGTATATCGTAGCCACACATACTTAACATCAAAATCCATAACCTTTATCAAACACTAGACCAGCTATGTGTTCATTACACATTAAAACTCATAGATACATGATTTACATTGTTCTTGCATTTTGCAAACCTTAATAAAATTTAACCAATTTGGACTTTATATAACCATTACTTGTTCATATACTTAAAACATCACTTAAGTCAAGCATTAAAGCTTAAGACATTCATACACATATGCTTAAAGGTTCAGATTGCAATTTAAATAGTCAAGAAACATCTTTGCGGTATTTATTTGACCGCTATTTGATTTAGCCTAGGATGGGCTTGAATACTTGCCCCCACGCCGCATTGCATTAAAATCTTTATTTTCCAGTTTACACCTCATTTCTTAACATGCATGAATGTTAAAACATATTATATACATGCGTTAAGAGGTCTTGGTCCATGCTTGGTGCCTCTTGTGTTTACTTTAAGCTATATTCATACTTTATAGGCTTATTGCCATTTATTTCATGGCTAAGCGAGTTCATGCAATAAGGGTCTAACTATGTAACCAATAACGATGTTAAACAATTTTCAATATGCATGCTCACATGTATTCATCTTATCTACATATGACTAACATAGTTTATCACTTGAAAACTTACTTTTAAAATGTGAGACCCCGAATTTTATCAATAAAGATTTAAATTTTGTCGAAATAATTTTTTAATATTATGGTGTGAATTTGAGATAATATTATAGTTGTGGGTAGTATTTATAAATTTTGCAAAGTATGCAAGTGATTATATTATATTCGATTGGTCGGGGAATATTCGGTTTAGCAGGGAATATTCGTACAACGGCTCAATCATTGGTGGACCCCACAACAGAATTATTGTCGGATTGAGAAAACGACAAAAATATTTTATTGAAATAACGTCGGAAGTTTTACCGTTGATACTGTTTAACTACTCGGTAGTAAAAGTACAGTAATACGTGTGGTTGCATAAGTAGCAATACCAGTATTGATTATCGATGCTTATGTGAGAAGTCACTCGGTTTAATTCCATTATTGTCGATTAATAATATGAATTATTATAGCGATAATGAGGTTTTGTTTTATTCATATTATTAACGTAATAAAATGTAAACATCTTTTTTATATAAAATGTAATACTTTATTAAAGTTATTCTATAAATAGAATATATTATATTTTATTATGCATAGTGTTTAGTAGTGTTTTGCATAGTGTTTTGCATAGTGTTTACATAGTAAAATGTTTTTATATAAATAGAATATATGATATTTTATTTAAAAGATTTTGCTTTTAAATATGGACCGCCGATTAAAGTAAATCAATCTGGACCGCTCATGGATTAATTACTATGCATTTTATTTTCCTATAAATAGAAGCTCATTCCTTCATTATTTTCTTTTAATTCCTTTGAAACTCTAGAGAGAGAAATTATAGAGAGAAGCTATAGAGAGAAAATCTATAGAGAGAAAGAAGAAGAGTATTCGGTGCTTCACTACTTTGATATCCAATTGTCTTTTACGGTAAGGGGTATTATTTGTTGTATTCGTAAGGGTGTTATTCTTTCTTATTCATGAAGAGAGAACTTCGTTATTCCATTCATTATTATTCTCGTTGGAATAACTCAGTAAAAGTGGTATACCCTATACATAATCAGTATATGCTGGCATACCCTATACTTGGTGAAATCCTTATGTTATTCCATTCTTATTTATTCTGGTTGGAATAACTCAGATACGTGGAATCCCTCTATACTTGGTGATCTTCTTCTGTTATTCCATTCTTTATTATTCGTTGAATATCCCGTCGTCAAGTGTGTTTTACACCTGGATCGTTAGGTTTGTAATATTCAAGAACGCAATCAAATTGCATAAAAAGTGGAAGCTTAGATAAAATCGAGTTTAAAAAAATTTACAAACCATATACCCCGGATCACCCTTTATGCACAATTATTAATTAAACGAAAAGATAAAGAATAAATCATACCTTTGAAGATCGAACTTCCTCGTGTACAAGTTCACCTCCAAATCCTTTCGCTCAATCTTGAATCCACCGGGTTTGGTTCCTTCCTTCGATCAACGTTAGCCACCCAAATGTTTGGCCTCAGAGGTGATCCACCAAGGAAGAATAAAGAATTCAAGAAGATGGTGTATTGGCTCAAACCCTAGTTTTCTATCTCAGATAGAAAAGGCGCATTTCCAACAAATTGGAATTATACGTGACGTTGTAAAAGTCAACAACCCCACCACCCATAATAAGACTCCTCTTATTTATAGATGTGGGCAACCCACCTTAACAATTAAGGAATTGGGTTTTATTTAATTAATTAAATTCTTTTAATTAATTAAGCTCCCTAATCTTATTAGGATAATTAATTAAACTCCTTTAACTAATTTTCCTTCCTAATCCAATTAGGAATAAATGAGAGTACTTATATTAAATTAATTCCTAAACTCTTTTAGAAATTAAAATAATAATAATTGTAATAATATTAATAAGACTCCTCTTATTAATTTATATTTAATATTTCTAAAATATTAAATAATAATATTAAGCTATTTAATTTATTCTATCACCATAGATTAAATTAAATATACATAATATATTATTACGATTATGTCATTAACTTCTTAAATAATTATTCTTCCCTTTATGGTGTGACCCTTTAGGTTCTCCATATTAAACAAAGTTGTGAATAAATCAATTAGAATAATTCTAATCTTATTTAAATAAATAAATTAAACAATTAATTTATTTAAATAAATAATATTTATTCTACAATAGGATAAGCCTCCCAATGATCAACGATTTTCCAGATAATATAGATTTCAACATTAATCATTAAAGAACCTTTGAGTAAATAGTTACCGCATGACAATTCAATCCTTCAACCATACAATGTCCCAATTAAATATAAGACATGGAATTACTTTGTCAAGTCTTATTTTATTTAATTATATGTATTTCGACTCTTAAATGCATAACTCCAAATAATGCAAATTAGAAACTCCTTTCTAATTTCATTTTCGCTTTGCCAAGGACTACTGGGTTGTCATTTATCGAATCACATAGACATTTTCTTCTTTTTATTAGAAGTGGTAGATTCTTTATCGATCATACATTATCTCCATGTACAACTTATTAAACCCAAGCATACCCTTTGATATACCCTAAGGGTCTTAAGGAATAAGTCAAAGTATAACTCATCATACACAAGATACTATGATGATCTCAAGTCCAAGGATTACTTGTACTACTATCACTACAGAATTCCTATTAATGTACCAAATAAAACTCCATTAGGTATTCCTTAGCGAGCCAACGCTCAAATGAACTTATTCTCTAATAAGCACCTACATACTTGCTTTAGTGTCTCCACACAAATGATCATGAGATCAATCATCCTCATCCAATGAGTGTGTTAACGATGTACCAATCTATCCGGATTCACTAATCCCCAATTTAGTAATCCAACGATTGGGAACTATTTTAGTTTTAAGCTTTCTAAGAATTTAGATCTCATTAGAATGATCATCATCATTATTCTAAAAGCATTGCTTAAAACTATGGGTTTATCACATATTATAAAACAGCATCATGTAGATAATTAAAAACCTTTAATAAATTAATACTTTTTATTAATAAATGAATAAGATTGTTACAAAGTATATGCTTTATCATCAAACATGATTGGATTGTGTGCATACTACTTTCAATCTCCCACTTGCACTAAAGCCAATCGCCATTGTATCTTATACTCTTCTTCTCTAAGTGACGATTATCCTGCTGTTGGATAAGCTTTAGTTAATGGATATGTAATGTTGTTCTTGAGAGTCCACCATCTCTATAGTGATTTCCCATCTTTCAATGATTCTTATAATCAAATGAAAGTGCCACAACACATGTTTAGATTCAAGATGAGACTTAGGAACTATTCCTAGTTCTCAGAATGAACTTTTAATACAAACAATCTACTTGGCAGCCTTCATTTATAGCTATATACTTTGTCTTTATCACTAAACCAAAGAACTCTTTCATTGTTTGGAACCTTTCAATTCATCGCACCATTTGCTCAAGATAACGCTTTACCTTAAAGTGGATTTTTCGTCATCTTGGTCCGTCTCGAAAAACTTGAGTCTGTTAAGCCCTCTAGTTTTAATTAAGACCCACCATGAATATGATCACATCCTTAGTCTTTGGTTAAGAACTTTAAGATGTTTTTCACCGACTCACAAAGTGAACTTCTCTAGAATACGATCGATCAACATCGTGTCTCAGATATTTCATTGCATACATGATAGTCACTCATGCGATCTCTTTTCAGAGTCGTGGGGACTATAAAGAGAGATACACTCCATGGCTCATCGACATGAGACAACTCTTGAGTTTGTCATGCTAAACGACTTTAGCATCAAATGAATATACGTTCCTGGGTTAAGTCGAGCATCCTCAATCTATCTATATAGATTTTATCCCCAATTAAGATACTCTTCCCAAATCATTCGTGGAGGAATGTTTAGACAACTTTATCTTTACCGAATGTAGCATTGATATGTTATTCCTCATCCGTAGTATATCAACATATAATACTAGAAATTTCACGATGCTCCCCATCGACCCTTTTGTACACACACTAGAACTCTTACTCATCAGATGTAACTCGGATCATCATCTTCTATGATGCGTACCTCATCATCATCATCTATGATGAATCCATACCTCCTGGTATCTTGGTACTATTCCGCATTTACGATTGGGTTGTGGTATAACAGGTCTATCTACATGTGTTCCTCTTATTTGATTTATATTATTTTGTGGTTCTTGAACTCTTCAAGATCTATTATCCTCCCACTAGCCCCTTCAATGATAAACACCTTTATCTTAGAAGGCAGTGTGTTTCGCAATAAACACCTTTTGCTAAGTAGGATTATAGAACATATACCCTAAACTTACTTTAGGATGTCCCACAAATCGACACTTGTCAAATCTTTTCCCAAGCTTATCCTTGAAACCTTTTCACATAAGTTGACAACCCCTTATCTTAACATACTTAAGATTAGGAATCCTCCCCGCCCATAACTTTTATGGAGTCTTCAATGGATTTTGAGGTTACCATTTTCAGAGATATGCGACCATTTCTAGGACATTATCCTGAAGGATATTGGAATGTCAGTAAAATAATTATGGACCGCATCTATGTCCAACAAGGTACGATTTTTCATTCGGATACATCAATCAATTATTGTGTATCAGGATGTGTCCATTATGAGAAAACTATTTGAGATGATCTAGAAACTTATTGCATAAGTATTTATTCCTTGATCTAATCAAAGAATCTTAATACTTTGTCAATTTGTTTCACTTCTGAATTTTTGAACCTTTCAAATAATTCACACTTGTATTTCTTCAAATACATACATTCAACTCTTTGAATGATCATCTCATTTTCTTATACTAATTTGTTCAATATGCAAAATTATTTTCATGTAAGTCAAGTATACAAAATTTATTAAGTAATATTCCATTTCTATACAAAATATTATTATTATAAATAGAAACAACAATTGTTCTTAATTATAATACCAAAAATTTTATGTTCAACAATAAAATGGAAATAATGTTTCTAACAAGAATTGGAATACAATAACAACTTATCGACTTAATAGATTTGTTCGTAGGCATTGCTAAACTATAAGTTTCTATGGCTAATGTGGCAACCTTTGCTACATTTCCGCACATAGGATTACTTATATTTGTTTAGCTTTTTTACTCGCTTGGTCCCTTCATAAATCTATATTTATGATAACCAAAGTCGATATCCAATACCCAAGTAGAACCTCGACTTAAAGAAAATTTATTTCAATCATGAACAAAAAAATCAGATCGAACCTAAACTTCACTAAGCCTCTTTGGTTAGCCTTCGCAAGATGCTTTTCGCAGTTTCTTTCCAAAGGTCCGTGCTTATTGCAAAGGAAGCAAACTCCTTTGCTATCCGTGACGCTTTTGTTCTTATTATCCTTTGTTTATGCCTTTCTATTTACCTTCTTTGAATCGTTCTTCTTTCAAGATCCTTTGGCCTCTATCAAGAAGACTTGATCTTTCTTGGTTGAAAGTGACTCTCAACATTTTTCAATATGTTAAGCAAATCAAGAAAGTCGATATTCAGCTTGTTCATATGAAAAATTCACAACAATTGTGAAAGGAGTCCGGAGTGAGTGCAAGATCAAATCTCGCTCAACTTTCCATCCATGACAAAAACCAGGTTGTCTCTAATCGATCAATCAAATCGATTATGTTAAGAACTTTTGTCTGCATTATAGTGCCATTGGCCATTCTAGATCGGAAGAGCTCCTTAGATATCGATATCTATCGGGCCCTACTTTTCTCACCATCAACTACTTGATGTGCAGAATATAGTAGAAGCATCCATAGTTTCATGCGACGACTCAAGCTCGTTATTTCATAGATGCAGCATGATGCATTGAGCCACTGTGCATCATCTTCGCCACTTTCTAAAAGTAGCAATCTCTTCCTGAGGCATTATTCGCAACCATTGCAGGATAGGCGATTAAGGACATAAGATAGCTTTTCAATATATGAGAACTATTCTCAAATTCCTTAACCAATCCGTTTAATTTATTCTCGATTAATTTAGCATCTAATATGCTTCAGAGTGATAGTAATTTAGACATTGTAAAATTTGTAAATGAATTTGTAATTAACAACATTTTAACATACATTCTTTTATTAATTACCAAAAATAAATTAGGTCTTGTTTTAAATTGGTATCTCCCACTATTTTCTTCAAACTATATTACCTCACTTATATAGTTCTAAGCAAAATCTAATTAAAGATTTGCTAGTGAGAATAAGGATCCCATTTCAAATGTATATAGCCTTGTGGTGACACAACAAACTATATATAAATAAATAGGTAGACAACTTTTTGTCAATTACATCAACTATGCAACTCCTTTTCTTTTTGCCTCTTAGATTATTTTGATCAAGTGGTGGCACATCCGAATCAAAATTATCCAAGTTAAGTCCGACCTAGCACTCCATATATTCAAAAAAGAAAATATCATCCTTGTGGTGACACAACAAAACAATATTGTTCAATTTTCTTTATAAGCATCAAATGTGATAAATTAACATCTTAAATACTTAATATTTGCCTTGTGGTGACACAACAAACTCATATTAAATATTTAATACTCTATTAATTTTATCATGCTAGAAGGCTGACGCTCGATATTCCAAATATCTTTGAACGCTTAGGACTTAATATAAAAAAATATTTGAGGGGTTTGTTATTAATTTGTCTCATCTTGTTTAAGTGCATGCACATATATATATATAAAAATACGCAATATATTAATGAACATGCCAAGCATGTTTCAGATAATATATATATATATATAGTATAAGCATGCATATATAATACTATATTCTACCCGGATTGATTATGGACTTTTATTCTAGTTTGGTTCACTAGAGCCACCAAGTGAACCAAAAGGTCAAAACCTAGGGTGCAAGAAATAATATTTAAATATAACTATTACATTTAAACCCGGGCTCCATTACAAACGGGTCTTCACGCGCTCCTTGCTCCTTTGATCTCTAATTCTTCAAAATTAATTCTAAATATTCCTATTACAAAATAATTTTAAAATAAATAGAAACCTTGATCAGCAGTCAAGGGAAAGTACATAGGAGGGAGATAGAATTTACATTAAGAAAAATTAGAGAAGACGAGGTACGCAGAACCCCATTTAATAAAACCCATACATTCACGCATCCAACTAAAATAAAATCCAATCACATCGTCAATAGTCCATAATCAATCCCATTTATTATCATACACATCACCATATACATCAATAAATAACATTCATCTTATGAATAATAAACATTTAATATATATATTGATATCATTTAATGGGCAAATTTAGTTAAGATAAAATCTAATTTTTGAATCAAAATAAACACCTTTATTTTAATCCAAATTTAAATCAAAATAAAATTATTTTATTTTAACTTATCCAATTTTGAATAAAATAAACTATTTTATTTTAATCAAAATCTTTAATCAAAATAAACTCCTTTATTTTAATTAATTATAGAATCCAATTCCATGTAAAAAAATCTTTTATTAAGGAAACACGGATATTCTTTCCTATTCACAAATAAACTCCTTTATTTTGAATAATATGAAATCTTATTTCATATTTAAATAAACTCCTTTATTTAAGGAAAGATCCATTCTTTTTCCTATTCACAAATAAAACCTTTTATTTTGAATAATATGAAATCTAATTTCATATCAAAATAATCTCCTTTATTTAAGGAAAAATAGAATCCAATTTCAACTCTAATTAGTTATCTTGAAATTCAATTCCAACACTAATTAGTTAGATGAAATTTAATTTTAAAATTAAAATAAACCTTTTTTATTTTAATAATAAAATAAACTTTTTATTTTAAGATTAAAATAAACTTTTATTTTAATTATAAAATTATTTTTGGAGAATATATATATATATATAATAATAATATATATATATATATAATAATAATATGAATATGCTCCTCGCTAGTCCACGAAAAAAAGGTCGGGTCATCCTTGAAATTTCCGTGAACCTTGAATCTCAAAAAAATATGCCTCGCTAGTTCGCTATCAGTAGTCAGCTTTTTTTTTTTTTTTTTTTATTTAAACTATAGCACGTGTACCTTTTAAAAAAAAAAAATCCTACAAAGAACTATAGTAAGCGTAACGTGAATCACTAAAAAAAAATATGAGCTTTGCAGGACACTTAAAAAAAACGTGAATCACTGATTTCCATTTTTTTTTTTAAATAAATTTTATACAATAAAATTATGCCCAATTAAATTGTTCTAAACACATATCAATATAGATATTAAATTAAAACAATTAATAATTCGCATAAAGGTTTGGCTCTGATGCCACTGTTAGGTTTGTAATATTCAAGAACGCAATCAAATTGCATAAAAAGTGGAAGCGAGATAAAATCAGAGTTTAAAAAAAATTTACAAACCATATACCTGGATCACCCTTTATGCACAATTATTAATTAAACAAAAAGATAAAGAATAAATCATACATTTGAAGATCGAGCTTCCTCAGGTACAAGTTCACCTCCAAATCCTTTCGCATTCAATCTTGAATCCACCGGGTTTGGTTCCTTCCTTTGATCAACGTTAGCCACCCAAATGTTTGGCCTCTAGAGGTGATCCACCAAGGAAGAATAAAGAATTCAAGAAGATGGTGTATTCGCTCAAACCCTAGTTTTCATCTCAGATAGAAAAGGCGTACTCTCCAACAAATTGGAATTATGTCGTACGTTGTAAAAGTCAACAACCCCACCACCCATAATAAGACTCCTCTTATTTATAGATGTGGGCAACCCACCTTAACAATTAAGGAATTGGGTTTTATTTAATTAATTAAATTCTTTTAATTAATTAAGCTCCCTAATCTTATTAGGGATAATTAATTAAACTCCTTTAACTAATTTTCCTTCCTAATCCAATTAGAAATAAATGAGAGTACTTATATTAAATTAATTCCTAAACTCTTTTAGAAATTAAAATAATAATAATTGTAATAATATTAATAAGACTCCTCTTATTAATTTATATTTAATATTTCTAAAATATTAAATAATAATATTAAGCTATTTAATTTATTCTATCACCATAGATTAAATTAAATATACATAACATATTATTACGATTATGCCATTAACTTCTTAAATAATTATTCTTCCTTTTATGGTGTGACCCTTTAGGTTCTCCATATTAAACAAAGTTGTGAATAAATCAATTAGAACAATTCTAATCTTATTTAAATAAATAAATTAAACAATTAATTTATTTAAATAAATAATATTTATTCTACAATAGGATAAGCCTCCCTCAATGATCAACAACTTTCCAGATAATATAGATTTCAATATTAATCATTAAAGAACCTTTGAGTAAATAGTTACCGCATAATTCAATCCTTCCACCATACAATGTCCCAATTAAATATAAGATATGGAATTATCACAAGTCTTATTTTATTTAATTATATGTATTTCGACTCTTAAACGCATTAACTCCAAATAATGCAAATTAGAAACTCCTTTCTAATTTCATTCTCGCCGCCAAGGACTACTGGGTTGTCATTTATCGAATCACATAGACATTTCTCTTCTTTTATTAGAAGTGGTAGATTCTTTATCGATCATACATTATCTCCATGTATAAACTTATTAAACCCAAGCATACCCTTTGATATACCCTAAGGGTCTTAAGGAATAAGTCAAAGTATAACTCATCATACACAAGATACTATGATGATCTCAAGTCCAAGGATTACTTCAGATTACTATCACTACAGAATTCCTATCGACACCAAATAAAACTCCATTAGGTATTCCTTAGCTTGAGCCAATGCTCAATGAACTTATTCTCTAATAAGCACCTACATACTTGCTTTAGTGTTCCACACAAATGATCATGAGATCAATCATCCTCATCCAATGAGCAAGTTAACGATGTACCAATCTATCCTGGATTCACTAATCCCCAATTTAGTAATCCAACGATTGGGAACTATTTTAGTTTTAAGCTTTCTAAGAATTTAGATCTCATTAGAATGATCATCATCATTATTCTAAAAGCATTGCTTAAAACTACGGGTTTATCACATATTATAAAACAAAGATCATGTAGATAATTAAAACCTTTTAATAAATTAATACTTTTTATTAATAAATGAATAAGATTGTTACAAAGTATATGCTTTATCATCAAACATGATCGGGTTTTGTGCATACTACTTTCACTGACCGGTTCCATTGTTTATTATTCCGCATTTATTATTATGTTGGAATATCCCGTCTGTGTGTTTTACATCTGACCTGGTTCCATTGTTTATTATTCAAAGCATTTATTATTCGTTGATCATCCTGTCCAAGGTGAATTTCACTTCGATTCGTTCCGTTATTATTATTCTATTGGAATAACCCGCTATATGCAAGTACCGCATGTACGGTGATTTCTTTGTTATTCCATTCTTTATTATACCCAAATTGGTTAAAACTTTGACTTCTATACTCCATGAAATTAGTAGAATATCCTCGATATTCATGCGTTTCATCCAAAGATCTTTCATGGAAATATTCTTCTTATCATTCTTGAATTTTACTCTACAAAACAAAGATTCTTGTTGACAATTTGACGTTATTAATTCCTCGGATAAAATAATTCTTGAACTTGTTTTATTGAATTATTATGTCATTGTCATCATCCTCATGTTATATTATGTTATCTTTTGGCTTACGTGCATAGATGAACTAAGTATGATTACGACCAGGATCATTCTAAGATAATCATGGCTTGTTATAAATGATGTGATAAAAGTCCTCAAAGGGCTTCGTAATGCGTTGATGGATAGTTTTGGTATGATTATGACCGGGGGTGATTCTAAGTATAGTCATGACCATTGATAATTTGATGAAAATCCTCGACCGTGGTATGGTGGATGATTAGATATTGTGGTTTATTCATTAAAGCCGAGTCTCAAATGATAAAAATTGATGAAAACCTTTTAAAACCTAAAAGATAGTAGACTTTATTTTCTACTTGACTCTTTTAATGGATCAGATATTCCACCGCAGCTTAAACCGGTTGTCTATTGTATTTTATCGCTTAACATTGTTGAAGGCTAATGATAATTTATTCTACATTATCTTAGTCATAATATTTCATCGGGCTAGTTGAGCTCACCCTTTCTTTCATTGTTCTCTTCGTGAAATGAGAATATAGCTGGGACGAGTCGGGGAACGGAGTAATGGTCCAGAGGATAGCATTAGTAGTCCTCACTGTTCTGTGAAATAGTGTGATAATAGTTGTAATGAGGACTCCTTTTGAGTTTGTATAATATCTAGTAGACAATATTTGTATTCAAACTCACGCTTATTATGTCGATATTGCATACCTACGCTTATATTAAGTATGTTTGTATTTGAATTTATGTACCATGTAAGTGGCGATCCAAGATGGGTGACGTATACCTAATTTTGGGGGTGTCACATAAAACATGCTTGAATAAATTTTATTGTGTCAAACTAAATAAGTGCACTTATAGGCCATGTTTAATGACATAAATAGTAATAAGATGCCGTCTCCTACAAATTGAGAGAGGGTGTATAACACAATACTCAATATATATAACTTTGCAAGGCTCAAGTTCACTTTTAAAAGTCATTCTCTAACCAAGTTAAAGCAACTTGGTGCAACTTAAATCATTTCATAGATCAATGGCAATTTGTTCATGTTTATACACATGCCAACAAGGTCAAAATATAACCAATGGAAAGCAAAAGTATCGTTTGCCTTTGAAATCATTTTAAACGAGTCAAAGGAATTATTTAAATATCATATAAAATTACCAATTACTAACTCTTAACCAAATCAATTTTATTTAAATAATCGCAAATTGTGAATTTTCAAGTTAAGAAAACTAAATTAAACAATTAAAAGAGATTGAGGAATTATTTAAACAAAGCAAATAAACAACTAAAATTTTGAATGAATTAATCTAAATTAATCAATAAAAAGGATTAAGATTCAAATATAAAGGCCCCAATTATGAATTATAAATCAATTATTCAACTATTCCAATTATTATGTCATCGAATTGTTAATGTGAATTTCAAATGCCAAAAGCCCTCTCGAAAGTGATCAATTGCCTTCTATTTAACCTGCATTAATTTTGCTATATCTCTATGCAAAACAATTGAATTAAACTCGCTATAATCTCAATTCCTTATGTGTTACATGCGTAAATAGATATTCTCATTCTATTCACAAACCTAATTATTCATCGTGCAAATAACTAAGTCACATGTCACCATGCCCAGCTTCTAACCCTAGAATTCCTTTCTTTCAATTCCTTCTAGAGTAACAAGGTAATTATCGATCGATAATTAATCAATAAGCACAAAGCAAGATGAACAATTCACTTCAACATAAATAATTAGAATAAATTAAATAATCAATTCATAACCATAAAAAGTTCAATTGAAATCTTAATGAAAGAGTTAGTTCATAATTAATGAATTAAAATCAAGAATCCACAATTGAATAGACATTAAAAGATAAAAGTATGATGAGAGAAGAGAATAGAATCATTGTCAAGAACTGATGCTCCCCTCTCGCTTTGTTTTCGCTTCGATCTTCAATGGTCTCCAAGTCGCTTCAATCTCCAAAACTAATAAGAACTAGGTTATGTTATAATCTAATGGAGTGTTTAATCTAGGCTAAGCTATGTAATCTCCCTTTATTTTATGCCTTACATCATGTATTTATAGGTTACAAGTCCAATTTTTAGTTTAGAACAAACCAAATCCAATTTGAGTCAAAAAGGTATCAAAATTACTTAAAACGCCTAGGCCGCACTAAGCTCTTCCCCAGCGCCCTCAGCACTGTTCACGACGTCGAGAATTCGCCTTTATAGCGCCCGACGCTGGAATTAAGTTTAAAATTAGCGCCTCTTGCACAAGTATAAGTTCTCGACATTTTTCATTCCGACATCCTTTGGGAAAATAGCTATAACTTCTTCGTCCAACTCCGATTTAGATGATTCAAGATGATACGGAAAGAGGAAAAGTAGATCTACAACTTTTATTCTTTAAGAATTTCGAAATAAGGTCTTTAGAAATACTAAAATTGGCTTTGAAGTGACTATTATGTAAATGGCAAGTTTAAAACGCTAATCTAGCCAATTTTAACGCCGATCCATGTAACTTTTGTCCCAATTCCTATAAAACAACATAAAACATGCTTGAATAGACATAAACACTTAAAACATCCTAAAAGACTTGAGAACAACAATAAATTAAGCCCTAATGTATCAAATTCATGTATAAAACTCACTCATCAAATACCCCTCAACTTAAACCTTTGTTGTCCTCAAGCAAAAACACAAAAATGTTATGCAATGCAATGTAATGAAACTAATCTATATGCCTCACGACTCCAACAAAGAATGACAAAAATAAGTCTATTCAACCTACTTAGAGAAATCAAGTAAACATGATAATACATCATATTAAAACAAATCAATAATTTCCCAATCAATCATCAAATCTTAGATCGTTATCACCGATATAGTGCGTGTGTGCTCCACAACAATGTTAATCGATATAAGATCAAATTTAACACATAATAGGTCTCTTTAAAGGCATCATATGTTGAAAACACACAAAATTCATTTAACAAGCTAGATCCAACTAAAGTCAAACATCCACCAAGTTCAAGAGTCCAATCCGGATACTTATGCTTTTACTTTTCATTACGGGGCTTTTTGCTTTTTCCTCTTTTTTTTTTTTTTTTTTTAACCACGACGCAGTAATGTCTCATTCCATTAGGCTAACAAAGGTCACCCCTCAGCTTAGCTTTCACCAACAACTCCTGCACTATATAAGACCTTAGGCGCTTAGGTTTTAAGATATTCTTCTAAGCGCATTTTACTCAAGTAACAAAGGCCCAAAACAAAACTAGCCACTTCAGAATTTTTTTTTTTTTTTTTTTTAGCGAAGTTTTATATATCCCAAACTTAAGTTTTTATCAAAATTTAGCCATCTCCCGCCTATTCATGTCTTTTCATTCCTTCACACTAGTATTATCCTTAAGAAATCCATTACGTATCAATTTAAACTTAATCACCAACATAGTCGTTATTAACGTATTAACCTTAATTATACCGGCTTTCAAACAGATAAGATTCAATTCATAACAAGAAATCACATCAAAGCCCTCTAATATTCAATACTATACTTATCTACTTAACTCCGCCTCATCATGGCCAAAATAGATTTTTTACTATCTAATAGTTGGAATCATGCAAATATAAACTAACCGCAACAAACATAGTAAACTAACTACTATTTTTGCAATTTTTTAATTTTTTTTAAACAAAAATTGAATGCAAAAACTAAATGTAAATAACTCGAAAACATAATGAAACTACAATGTAAATAACTAACTATATGCAACACGACACTAAAATGCCCCCAAACTTAAACTAGACATTGTCCTCAATGGCTACAATTGAAAAAATTAAAGGCAGGACTTCCCGAAAATATAGTAATCTTCCTCCTTGTCCGCTAAGTTGGAGAATAAAGCTAAAGCACATGGAACAAATTGGGCACCACACTTGAATTTGACTTGAATAACTCAGAAACCATGATAGAAGCAATTTTATTAAATCCTAAATAAATGCAAATTCCAAACTACTAATATAAAACTAAATAAAATTAAAATAAAAATTAAACTTGGGTTGCCTCCCAATAAGCGCTTGTTTTACGCCTTTTCAAATTTCGACTTTGTTTCGTCAACGCTATCCAATTCCTCTTCAAAGTTGAGAAACCCTCCATCCATCTGAAATAATATAGCTTTTGGTAGGTTCCCATTTGTAATAGCTTATTGTATTAAAGTCACCTAGCATGCTTTCTTTAGATAAGATCACATTCAAGAACGCCCAAAGATTCAGGTGGTTTCTCCATCAGGTTCATGAATATATTCTCGCATCGAGGCTTGTCGACACAACAATTTCTTCTTCTATCTTCTCCAACTCATCGCACCATGGTTTCAAGGTGTACTTGCTTTTACATCACGTAGAGTATTGCCGATTTACATGACTACCAATCGGACAAGGTTTTGCAAATCTAACCGACTCTCGAATCGTGGAGGAGAAGGCACTCGAGGCATAAATAACATCGCTCATCATCATTGGTACTCACAATTAGTTCTTCACCGACCTTGTTGTCATTATCCCCACTTGTCTCTCTTTTTCATCTCGTGGCTCATCCAAACAGTAGATTTGGCTCTGCTCACCATCGGCCTCAAAATTCATGTCATAGAGCCAAGGGTATTGAGGAAAGATGTTCGAGGCATGGATAGTTGTTCGCTTGGTTCGTAAAATTTTCGACTCAATATCTCTTGATTAATCCCCTCTCCTCACATGAAGCTATGTACTGGACAAAGTTTCCTCCAAATTTGAATGTTCTTCCCGTTGTAGTAGAGGTGGATACGAGAACCGGTTGGTATGTTGGACTTGGAGCATAAAATTGATCTTGATGAGTATGGCTCCATGAAAATCGGGTGATACCCCAATCTTGATAATAGTTATTGATAGACATAATTGTTGGGGTAATCACCACCATACTGCATCGGCCGAAAATCGATGGCGATTGATGACTCATATGATTTCCAAAGACAATAATCACAAGTAACCGCCACACTTTGACGACGCTGAGCTTTAAAAGCTTCAAACATCCTCGAAAGTTTCTCAAATCAGGCCGATAATGCGTAAAATGCCTCGAGTCCGCTAATCTCCGCCCCTCGGGTCGAAGTCATTCTTGCCATCCTTCGACTCGTGGGTCATGCGATAACCTCCAATGTCTTCAAAGTTGCCTCAATTTGTATTGCCCACTATATTGTACCAAATAAACCGATGGCACATTGATGACTCATATGATTTCCAAAGACAAATTTCACAAACCATCGCCACCGCCATGTGGATTGTGGACGCCTATGTTTCCATTGGTCGAAGTCATGTTTGTGTATGGCCATTGATACTCAAACTCATCCATGGTACCCGAAAAGAGAGAAATATAGAAGAGAATTAAAATAAAATAAAATATTTAAATTAAGAGTAATTTGATTGAAATTAATATTGGTAAAAATTATTAAATTAATTCCTAAGAATGGCGGAGCCAAAAACTTGTTGATCGATTTCAAGAATCAATGAAATACGCAAGTATACACTAACAACAAGTAATAAAGTGAAAGTAGAGTATCGTTCCCACGAGGAATTATTTAATAAAAATTACCAAGTACTAACTCTTAACCAAATCAATTTTATTTAAACAATCTCAAATCGTGATTTTTCTAATTAAGAAAACTAAATTAAAACAATTAAAAGAGATTATTCTAAAAGAAACAAATAAACAACTAAAATTTGAATGAATTCAGATAAATAAGGTTTAAGACTCCAATATCCCCAATTATGAATTATAAATCAATTATTCAACTATTCCAATTATTATGTTCATCGAATTGTTAATGTGAATTCTCAAATGCCAAAAGCCCTCTCTCGAGTGATCAATTGCCTTCTATTTAACCCAGATTAATTTTGCTATATCTCTATGCAAAACAATTGAATTAAACTCGTTACAATCCCAATTCCTTATGTGTTACATGCAGCAAATAGATATTCTCATTCTATTCACAAACCTAATTATTCACTTTGCAAATAACTAAGTCACATGTCACCATGCTCAATTCTAACCCTAGAATTCCTTTCAATTCCTTCTAGAGTAACAAGGTAATTATCGATCGATAATTAATCAATAAGCACAAAGCAAGATTAACAATTCACTTCAACATAAATAATTAGAATAAATCAAATAATCAATTCATAATCATAAAAAGTTCAATTGAAATCTTAATGAAAGAGTTAGTTCATAATTAATGAATTAAAATCAAGAATCCACAATTGAATAGACATTAAAAGATAAAAGTATGATGAGAGAAGAGAATAGAATCTGCTGTCAAGAAACTGATGCTTCCCTCTCGCTTCTTGCTCTCGATCTTCAATGGTCTCCAAGTCGCTTCAATTTCCAAAACTAATAAGAACTAGGTTATGTTCTAATCTAAAGGAGTGTTTAATCTAGTCTAATCTATGTAATCTCCCTTTATTTTATGCCTTACATCATGTATTTATAGGTTACAAGTCCAATTTTGAGTTTTAGAACAAACCCAATCCAATTTGGAGTCAAAAGGTGTCAAAATTCGCCAAAACGCGTCCAAAGCCACACCCAACCTCTTCCCCAAATACCAATGATGGGCTTGATGCTCGAGATATTGCCTTTATAATACCCAAGGCCTTGAAATGAATTAAAATTAGCGCCCAACATTGTTATAAGTTCGACATTTTCACTCCGACGCCCTTTGGGAAAATGGACATAACTTCTTCGTCTCAACTCCGATTTAGATGATTCAAGATGATCCGAAAAGAGGAAAAGTAGATCTACAACTTTCATTATTTAAGATTTTCGAAATAAGGTCTGTAGAAATAATCAAATTGGCTCTAAAGTGATGTATGTAAATGGCAAGTCAAAACGCTAATCTAGCCAATTTTAACGCCGATCCATGTAACTTTTGTCCCAATTCCTACAAAACAACATAAAACATGCTTGAATAGACATAAACACTTAAAAATAATCTAAAAGACTTGAGAACAACAATAAATTAAGCCCGAATGTATCCAATTCATGTGTATAAAACTCACTCATCAAATACCCCAAAACTTAAACATTTGCTTGTCCTCAAGCAAAAAAACACAAAAGAACTAAAAATAAACAAAATAACTCAACTAAATGAATGCATATGCATAATCTACTTCCTAATATACCTACGTAACGAAAGTAATAAATCAAGATATATATATAGCAACAGCCTCAAAGATACCATTGGTACTCAAACAATATATCCAATCAATTCAAAATCCATAACTCTAACCAATTAGTCAACCCAAACTCGCCATCACCCATGTTGTGTGTGTGTGCTTGTTAACCATTCTAACCAACCACGCTTCAAGATAATCACATAACAAACTTCTTATAAGGAAAATTTCGGGCCCAATTCAATTACTTTTGTGAACATGACAACTCCTGCTAAAACTAAGCAATTACCAAATCTAAGGGTAAATACAGGATTTATTTATACTTTTATTCAACCACAAGGGCATTTTTGCTTTTTCTCGTATTTTTTTTTCATGGTCAGGCAATGTCTCATTCCATTAAGCTACAAAGGCACCCCTTAGCGAGCTTTCAACCAACGTACTCCTGCACTATATAAGACCTTAGGGCGCTTAGGTGTTACAGACACACTTCTTCTAAGCATATTTGCTCAAGTAACAAAGGGCTCAAACAAAACTAACCACTGCTTTTTTTTTTTTTTTTTTTTTTTTTTTTTTTTTTTTTTTCTTCATTTTCAATTTTTTTAGTATATATATCCCATAGATTCCCATAAACTCAACTCAAGCTTTTACGCCATTCCAACCTTTACCGCCAGCTCACTAATTTCCTTAAATTTTAACAAAGATTTTCCTCGTAAACAAATTATGAAAACCTCGAACCAAGTGGATTAAAACAGCTTAAACTTTAAGTGCTAACCTGCTACATAAGTTTCGCATACAGCTCAGATTATCATCATGATTAAAATTAGAACTCATCATCAATTATCAACACTGCTCAAGTTAATATGCAAAACCAATCTTATCATAGTCGAAGCTAAGACCACACCAACCTATCACATGTATTCATGCAAAAATAAGAAAAATGCAATTATATTACATGAACACATATATGAAGCAAAAAAAAATACCATGTATTATATGCAACCTAAAAAACATAATGTTAACACATAAAAAAAAATAAACTACTATGCAGATAATTAACTATATGCAAGACGACACTAAAATGCCCCAAACTTAAACTAGACATTGTCCTCAATGGCTACAATAGAAAAATTAAAGCAGAGGACTTCAAAAATATAGTAATCTTCCTCCTTGTCCGCTAAGTTTCGAGAATAAAGCAAGACATGGAACAAATTGGGCACCACACTTGAATTTGACTTCAATAACTCAGAAACCATGATAGAAGCAATTTTATTAAATCCTAAATAAATGCAAATTCCAAACTACTAATATAAAACTAAATAAAATTAAAATAAAAATTAAACTTGGGTTGCTTTCCCAATAAGCGCATTGTTTTTTACGCTTTTTCAAACCGACTTTATTCTCGTCAACGCTATCCAATTCCTCTTCAAAGTTAAGAAACCCTCCATCCATCGTAAATAATATAGCTTTTGGTAGGTTCCCATTTGTAATAGCTATCAGATTAAAGTCACCTAGCATGCTTTCTTTTAGATAAGATCACATTCAAGAACGCCCAAAGATTCAGTGGTTTCTCCATTGTGGTTCGCGAATATATTCTCGCATCGAGGTCACGATTACAACAATTTCTTCTTCTATCTTCTCCAACTCATCGCACCATGGTTTCAAGGTGTACTTGCTTTTACATCACGTAGTAGAGTATTGCCGACGACACGACTACCAATCGGACAAGGTTTTGCAAATCTAACCGGACTTCTCGAATCGTGGAGGAGAAGGCACTGAGGCATAAATAACATCGCTCATCATCATTGGTTCTCACAATTAGTTCTTCACCGACCTTTGTTGTCATTATCCCCACTTGTCTCCTCTTTTTCATCTCGTGGCTCATCCAGCTTGTAGATTTGCTCTGCTCACCATCGGGCCCCGTAATTCATGTCATAGAGCCAAGGGTATTGAGGATGATGTTCGAGGCATCGTTAGTTGTTTTGTTTGGTTCAGTAAAATTTTGACTCAATATCTCTTGATTAATCCCCTCTCCTCACATGAAGCTATGTACTTGGACAAAGTTTCCTCCAAATTTGAATGTTCTTCCCCAGTAGTGGAGGTGGACACGAGAAACCGCTGGTATGTTGGACTTGGAGCATAAAATTGATCTTGATGAGTACGGCTCCATGAAAAATCCGTGATGATACCCCCAATCTTGATAATAGTTATGGGATAGACATAATTGTTGGGGTAATCACCACCATATTATACCTACCAAACCGATGGCGATTGATGACTCATATGATTTCCAAAGACAATAATCATAAGTAACCGCCACACTTTGACGACGCTGAGCTTTAAAAGCTTCAAACATCCTCGAAAGTTTCTCAAATCAGGCCGATAATGCGTAAAATGCCTCGAGTCTCGCTAATCTCCGCCCTCGTCGAAGTCATTCTTGCCATCCTTCGACTCATTGGGTGCGATAACCTCCAATGTCTTCAAGTTGCCTCAATTTGTATTGGCCCACTATATTGTACCAAATAAACCGATGGCACATTGATGACTCATATGATTTCCAAAGACAAATTTCACAAACCATCGCCACCGCCGGTGGATTGTGGATGCTATGTTTCCATTGGTCGAAAGTCATGTTTGTGTATGGCCATTGATACTCAAACTCATCCATGGTAATTTTAAAAGAGAGAAATATAGAAGAGAATTAAAATAAAAATAAAATATTTAAATTAAGACTAATTTGATTGAAATTAATATGGTAAAAATTATTAAATTAATTCCCTAAGAATCGGCTACTAAAAACTTGTTGATCGATTTCAAGAATCAATGAATACGCAAAAGTATATACACTGGCCAACAAGTAATAAAGTGAAAGTAGAGTATCGCTCCCACGAGGAATTATTTAATAAAATTACCAAGTACTAACTCTTAACCAAATCAATTTTATTTAAACAATCACAAATTGTGAATTTTCTAATTAAGAAAACTAAATTAAAACAATTAAAAGAGATTATTCTAAAAGAAAGCAAATAAACAACTAAAATTTGAATGAATTCAGATAAATAAGGATTAAGACTCCAATATCCCCAATTATGAATTATAAATCAATTATTCAACTATTCCAATTATTATGTTCATCAATTGTTAATGTGAATTCTCAAATGCCAAAAGCCCTCTCTCGAGTGATCAATCGCCTTCTATTTAACCCAGATTAATTTTGCTATATATCTCTATGCAAAACAATTGAATTAAAACTCACATAATCCCAATTCCTTATGTGTTACATGCAATAAATAGATATTCTCATTCTATTCACAAACCTAATTATTCACTATGCAAATAACTAAGTCACATGTCACCATGCTCAGCTTCTAACCCTAGAATTCCTTTCTCAATTCCTTCTAGAGTAACAAGGTAATTATTGATCAGATAATTAATCAATAAGCACAAAGCAAGATGAACAATTCACTTCAACATAAATAATTAGAATAAATTAAATAATCAATTCATAACCATAAAAAGTTCAATTGAAATCTTAATGAAAGAGTTAGTTCATAATTAATGAATTAAAATCAAGAATCCACAATTGAATAGACATTAAAAGATAAAAGTATGATAAGAGAAGAGAATAGAATCTGTTGTCAGCAAATCTGATGCTCCCCTCTTGCTCTTGCTTGAATCTTCAATGGTCTCCAAGTCGCCTCAATCTCCAAAACTAATAAGAACTAGGGTTATGTTATAATCTAAAGGAGTGTTTAATCTAGGCTAAGCTATGTAATCTCCCTTTATTTTATGCCTTACATCATGTATTTATAGGTTACAAGTCCAATTTTTAGTTTTGGAACAAACCCAATCCAATTTGAGTCAAAAGGTGTCAAAATTCACCCAAAACGCTGGCCCAGCCGCACTAACCTCTTCCCCTCAAAGCGCCTCAAAGACTGTTTCACGACGCCGAGAATCGTTTTATAATACCCGCGCTAAATAACTTAAAATTAGCTGCAAATAACCTTAAAATTAGCGCCTGCTGTCGTTATAAGTTCGACATTTTCTACTCCGACGCCCTTTGGGAAAATGGCTATAACTTCTTCGTCCCAACTCCGATTTAGATGATTCAAGATGATCCGGAAAGAGGAAAAGTAGATCTACAACTTTCATTCTTTAAGATTTTCGAAATAAGGTCCTGAGCAATACTCAAATTGGCTCTCAAGTGATCTGCTATGTAAATGCAAGTTTAAAACGCTAATCTAGCCACCCCTTTAACGCCGATCCATGTAACTTTTGTCCCAATTCCTACAAAACAACATAAAACATGCTTGAATAGACATAAACACTTAAAAAATAATCTAAAAGACTTGAGAACAACAATAAATTAAGCCCTAATGTATCCAATTCATGTGTATAAAACTCACTCATCAAATATTTCAAACTTAAACCTTGCTTGTCCTCAAGCAAAAAAACACAAAAGAACTAAAAATAAACAAAATAACTCAACTAAATGAATGCATATGCATAATCTACTTCCTAATATACCTATGAAATCGAAGTAATAAATCAAGATGATATATAGCAACAGCCTCAAAGATACCAATGGTACTCAAACAATATATCCAATCAATTCAAAATCCATAACTCTAACCAATTAGTCAACCCAAACCCGCCATCACCCATGTTGTGTGTGTGTGCTTGTTAACCATTCTAACCAACCACAATTCAAGATAATCACATAACAAACTTTTATAAGGAAAATTTCAGCCCAATTCAATTACTTTTGTGAACATGACAAACTTTGTTAAAACTAAGCAATTACCAAATCTAAGGGTAAAACACAGGATTTATTTATACTTTTATTCAACCACGAGGGCATTTTTTTGCTCTTTTCTCGTGTTTTTTTTCATGGTCAGGCAATGTCTCATTCCATTAGGCTAACAAAGGCCACCCCTTAGCGAAGCTTTCAACCAACTAATCCTGCATCATATAAGACCTTAGGGCGCTTAGTGTTAAGACACTCTTCTCAGCGCATTTTGTTTCAAGTAACAAAGGCCCCAAACAAAACTAACCACTTTTTTTTTTTTTTTTTTTTTTTTTTCATCATCTCTTTTTTTCGATTTTTTTTTTTTCTCTTCATCAATTTTTTTTAGTATATATATCCCATAGATTCCCCAAACTCAAGCTTTTACGCCATTCCAACCTTTACCGCCAGCTTCACTAATTTCCTTAAATTTTAACAAAGATTTTCCTCGTAAACAAATTATGAAACCCTTGAACCAAGTGGATTAAAACAGCTTAAACTTTAAGTGCTAACCTGCTACATAAGTTTCAAGACAGCTCAGATTATCATCATGATTAAAATTAGAACTCATCATCAATTATCAACACTGCTCAAGTTAATATGCAAAACCAATCTTATATCAAAGCCGAAGCTAAGACCACACCAACCTATCACATGTATTCATGCAAAAATAAGAAAAATGCAATTATACTATGAATGAACACATATATGAAGATGCAAAAAAAAATACCATGTATTATATGCAACCTAAAAAAACATAATGCTAAACATAAAAAAAATAAACTACTATGCAGATAACTAACTATATGCAAGACGACACTAAAATGCCCCCAAACTTAAACTAGACATTGTCCTCAATGGCTACAATAGAAAAAATTAAAGCAGAGGACTTCCGAAAAATATAGTAATCTTCCTCCTTGTCCGCTAAGTTTGGAGAATAAGCAAGACATGGAACAAATTGGGCACCACACTTGAATTTGACTTGAATAACTCAGAAACCATGATAGAAGCAATTTTATTAAATCCTAAATAAATGCAAATTCCAAACTACTAATATAAAACTTAATAAAATTAAAATAAAAATTAAACTTGGGTCGCTTCCCAATAAGCGCTTGTTTTACGCCTTTCAAATTAACTTTGTCTCGTCAACGCTATCCAATTCCTCTTCTAAAGTCGAGAAACCCTCCATCCATCGAAAATAATATAGCTTTTGGTAGGTTCCCATTTGTAATAGCCATTATATTAAAGTCACCTAGCATGCTTTTTTTAGATAAGATCACATTCAAGAACGCCCAAAGATCTAGGTGGTTTCTCCATTGTGTCTCATGAATATATTCTCGCATCGAGGCTTCATAAACACAACAATTTCTTCTTCTATCTTCTCCAACTCATCGCACCATGGTTTCAAGGTGTACTTGCTTTTACATCACGTAGAGTATTGCCGATTTACATGACTACCAATCGGACAAGGTTTTGCAAATCTAACCTGACTCTCGAATCGTGGAGGAGAAGGCACTTGAGGCGTAAATAACATCGCTCATCATCATTGGTTCTCACAATTAGTTCTTCACCGACCTTGTTGTCATTATCCCCACTTGTCTCCTCAACATTTTCATCTCGTGGCTCATCCAGTCAGTAGATTTGGTTCCTGCTCACCATCGGCCCGTGATCCATGTCACAGAGCCAAGTGTATTGAAGATGGATGTTTGAGGCATCGTTAGTTGTTCTGCTTTGGTTCGTAAAAATTTGACTCAATATCTCTTGATTAATCCCCTCTCCTCACATGAAGCTATGTACTTGGACAAAGTTTCCTCCAAATTTGAATGTTCTTCCCGTCAGAGTGGAGGTGGACACGAGAACCGGTTGGTATGTTGGACTTGGAGCATAAAATTGATCTTGATGAGTATGGCTCCATGAAAATCCTCGTCGTGATACCCCCAATCTTGATAATAGTTATGGGATAGACATAATTGTTGGGGTAATCACCACCATACTGCACGGGCCAAACCGATGGCGATTGATGACTCATATGATTTCCAAAGACAATAATCACAAGTAATAACTCCGCCACACTTTGACGACGTTGAGCTTTAAAAGCTTCAAACATCCTCGAAAGTTTTCAAATCAGGCCGATAATGCAGTAAAATGCCTCGAGTCCGGCTAATCTTCGCCCCCTGGTCGAGTCATTCTTGCCATCCTTCGACTCATTGGGTCGCGATAACCTCTCCAATGTCTTCAAGTTGCTTTCAATTTGTATTGGCCCACTATATTGCATACCAAATAAACCGATGGCACATTGATGACTCATATGATTTCCAAAGACAAATTTCACAAACCATCGCCACTGCCGTGTGGATTGTGGACGCCATGTTTCCAATGGTCGAAGTTATGTTTGTGTATGGCCATTGATACTCAAACTCATCCATGGTACCTAAAAAGAGAGAAATATAGAAGAGAATTAAAATAAAAATAAAAATGTTTAAATTAAGACTAATTTGATTGAAATTAATATTGGTAAAAATTATTAAATTAATTCCCTAAGAATACGCCTAAAAACTTGTCGATCGATTTAAGAATCAATGAATACGCAAGTATACACTACCAACAAGTAATAAAGTGAAAGTAGAGTATCGCTCCCACGAGGAATTATTTAATAAAAATTACCAAGTACTAACTCTTAACCAAATCAATTTTATTTAAACAATCACAAATTGTGATTTTTCTAATTAAGAAAACTAAATTAAAACAATTAAAAGAGATTATTCTAAAAGAAAGCAAATAAACAACTAAAATTTGAATGAATTCGATAAATAAGGATTAAGACTCCAATATCCCCAATTATGAATTATAAATCAATTATTCAACTATTCCAATTATTATGTCTCACCGAATTGTTAATGTGAATTCTCAAATGCCAAAAGCCCTCTCTCGAGTGATCAATTGCCTTCTATTTAACCAAGATTAATTTTGCTATATCTCTATGCAAAACAATTGAATTAAACTCACATAACCCCAATTCCTTATGTGTTATACGCAAGCAAATAGATATTCTCATTCTATTCACAAACCTAATTATTCACTGCAAATAACTAAGTCACATGTCACCATGCTCAGCTTCTAACCCTAGAATTCCTTTCTCAATTCCTTCTAGAGTAACAAGGTAATTATTGATCGATAATTAATCAATAAGCACAAAGCAAGATGAACAATTCACTTCAACATAAATAATTAGAATAAATTAAATAATCAATTCATAACCATAAAAAGTTCAATTGAAATCTTAATGAAAGAGTTAGTTCATAATTAATGAATTAAAATCAAGAATCCACAAATGAATAGACATTAAAAGATAAAAGTATGATAAGAGAAGAGAATAGAATCTGCTGTCAAGAACTGATGCTCCCTCTCGCTTCTTGCTTTGAATCTTCAATGGTCTCCAAGTCGCTTCAATCTCCAAAACTAATAAGAACTAGGGTTATGTTATAATCTAAAGGAGTGTTTAATCTAGGCTAATCTATGTAATCTCCTTTATTTTATGCCTTACATCATGTATTTATAGGTTACAAGTCCAATTTTTAGTTTTAGAACAAACCCAATCCAATTTGAGTCAAAAGGTGTCAAAATTCGCCCAAAACGCGCCCAAAGCCACACCAACCTCCTCTTCCCAAAGGCCCCAAAGACTGTTCACGACGCCGAGAATTGCCTTTATAGCGCCTCGGCGCTGCAAATAACTTAAAATTAGCGCCCCAGCGCTGTTACAAGTTTCGACATTTTTTCGCTCCGACGCCCTTTTTGGAAAATGGCCATAACTTCTTCGTCTCAACTCCGATTTAGATGATTCAAGATGATCCGAAAGAGGAAAAGTAGATCTACAACTTTTATTCTTTGAGATTTTCGAAATAAGGTCCGGGGATATAGTAAAATTCAAATTGGCTCAAGTGAAAGAAACGCGAATCTAGCCACCCCAAACGTAAATGGTCCCAAATCCTACAAAACAATATAATCTAGCAAACACATAAAACATCCCTAAAGACTTGAGATCCAATAAATTAACGAATGTACTTTTGTCCCAATTCCTACTAAAAACAACATAAAACATGCTTGAATAGACATAAACACTTAAAACTAATCTAAAAGACTTGAGAACAACAATAAATTAAGCCCTTCAATGTATCCAATAGCGTGTTATGTTTCATAAAACTCACTCTTAATGGTCACGATAATTTCAATAATTGTCATTACATAAAGATTTTTCATTATCGAAGCAATAATTCATATTATCCTAATAATATTATTAGATAACATTATTGGCAATGTCTAGAAAGTTCTCGTCTAAGGAGAGGTTTGGTCACCTAATCAATGCACCAAGAAGGAGAAATTTTATCGAAAGCCCCTCTTCCTAGAACTACACTCGTCATAATATTGTGATTTTGTAATATTATTTGTGAATAATTAATTATTGATTCATATGATAAGGAAAATATTGATTTTATGTGGATATAGATGGAGAAAATTTTAATGTGACAATTGTTGAAAATTGAAATTTTATCTTTTTCTCGATAAAATAATTTATTTAAATATATTATTATATTATAATAATATAATAATGGTGATATTTTTACAACGTAATGTGGGATATATGAGTATACTGAGGAGGAAGAGTATTTTTGTTGCAATAAATATTTAAAACATGTTAAACATGTCATTGGACCCCATTTATCGATCGAAATTTGATTATAAATTACCGTAAAATCGCTTCGCTTGTGGATTTTGGTCAATTTTGTTTGGAATTCGCAAAACTTTCTTCTGTAAAGTTGTAGAGAATTGAATTTCCTATAAAAACTCATGAGATTTGAATTTTCTAATAAAAGGGCTATTTATTATGAATTATCAAGTTCAAGTTCTCAAATAATTAATTTTTGGGAGTTTTATTTAATTATTTTGAGAAAACGTTTTTTGCAACTAAGTTGGCCTCACATGTGATTCAAATGGGCTGAGATCAGTTGTCTAAGGTGGGCTAAAAAATGTGAAAAATATATTAATATTATATTCAATTTTCTACTTTGGTGTTAAAGCATTTTCCTATAAATAGGTGCTTAGGTTAGAATTGAAAACACACCGTAAACCCAAGTTTCTCTCTATTTCTCTCTCGATATATTGAGCGATTCTTGTGAGTATACTTTGAGTATTGTTAGATCGGTGCAGAAGTTTCCTTCAAAGACTATACCTTGTAGATTCCAAACTAGAAAGCACTGATTCTTTCGAGGTAAGGGATGTTATTTTCTTCTCAAATGATATTATTTCTTCAATATCATTATGTCAAATATTGGTTGGAACTTTTATCAAATTTGGAACTTTTTTTCATGCTCTGGGGTTACTATTCATGAGTTACTATTCATGAGTTACTATTCACGAGTTACTATTCACGAGTTACTATTCACTTAAGCGTGAAGATGTTTTTTTGGGAAATTTCTATCTTTTGGTGTCTGAGTTACTATTCACGATACTCAAGACTATTCACGATATACTAAGACTATTCACCAAAAATAAAATTTCTTCTTTTGTCCAAAATATCTATTCGGATACTAGCTTTGATTGTATCCATGTTTTGATCATTCTCAATTTTACACCACTACGATTATTTTTGAGGTATTTTTTGAACATGGATAAAACAAAGTGCTAATCCTTAATCCTTAATCCTTGTCATTTTGTTTCTTTGGATTCGCTTTTTAAAAATATTTTCATCATCCTCACCTTAAATGATGATATTATTGAATATCTTTGGCCCAGTAGTGCAAAGATGAATGATTTTCAAGAATATCTTTCGTCAGAGTGCAAAGATGAACAGTGTTTAGATGAACATAATTAATCGATGAATATCTTTGGCCCAGAAGAAAAGATGAATATTTGATTCCGTATGTATATTGATTGATGTTACAGTGGATAAAAGATAGACGATGAACTTTTAAATTCATACATGTAAGATAGTAGTTTGCATTCTCTACTTAACTCTTCTAATGAATTATTATATCCGTCGCTAATATTGATTTAAAATTTGTTGTCTATTGTATTCTATTAGATTTTTCCCTGTTGAAGACTAACGGTAATTTGTTGTATATTATCTTAGTCATAATATTCTTTACTGGGCTAGTTGAGATCACCCTTTTCCTTTTTGTTCCATTTTTCTTCTCAGGAGGCGAGAATATAGAGAGTACGAGTTGGGGTATGGAATGAAGGTTTTAGAAAGAATTGTTTAGTAGTCCTCACCATTTTTGTAAAATAATGTATCAATAAATGTGATGAGGATTTATTTGAGTATAGATATTGTCTAGAAGATAATATTTGTATTCAAACTCACAGCTTTTCTTGTTGTAATAATAAAGTTGTAGTTGTTTCGTATCATGTATTGACAACTCAGAATGGGTGATGTATACCTATTTTGGGGGCGTCACACAATCCTACACATATCTATGTGAATTAATCATAACAAGGATTTAAGCATAAGTTCTCAATAGGTCGCACGTGGCGCACAGAGATATGTCTATTCTATGCTCAACTTATTCAGTCAAAACCCAAAATCACATGTCAATATAATTAGGTGCAAATCTACATTCCTTCTGTCGATATCATGCAGATTACCAAAATCATCACTAATCTCTTAGCAAGAATCATTAAGCAAAAATATATCAATCCAAATCATATGGTGCCAACCAAAGAGATAAGATAGTCAATTTAAATAACAAAGGGTTCCATTATAGCCTTAGAGCAAATATTAAGTTCATAGCTATTAAACCAAATATAAGTAGCAATAAAGACAACATTTATGGATTACAATAATAGAGCAAATAAATGGATAAGAAGGAACTCCGCACAAAGCCCTTCACCACCAAGCAATCTCGCTTCCTTTCAACCTTTCTAATCCGTAGGTCGCTTCATTGCTCTTGTTGCTCCAAAGAAATATAAACTTCTCCCTAATCTACCTAATCTATATTTACAGACATCATCTGCGAGAAAAAAAGAGAAAATAATAGAGAAAAACTAAACTATGTTAATCTATATGATATATGGTGTCTGGGTATGAGTTTCTTAGAGATGCAGAGGCTCCTTCTGTTATATACGCCTCTTCCTTCCTTTGCTAGGTCAAAATCGAGTCAAGTCTCCGCTCTGGCACCGGGAAATCGCAAGGTGTCGCGCGCCAATAGACTTAAGGGTGGCGCTGCGGTGCCATGTGTGCAACAAGGAACCGGAGCTTCTCAGGCCGCAGTCATGAGTCCATATAGGAGAGTGGCGCTGTATGTCGCCGACGCCAAAAGACCAGAGGTATGCCGCCACGAGATTAACATGGACATTGGCGTTGCCATGGCGCCAAAGGTATGTAAAATGATTGTTTTGCCCCTAAATGCTAGAAAACACCTGTAAAGCTCTGCAATTCAACGATTAAGCACAATAACACTATAATCATATAAAATCTACGAGAACAGGAAACTATTTAAGTCATAAAATATTCGATTCGTGGGTATAAATCCTACTCATCAACGGGTTCAGTGGGGATCTGGTATACGTGTCTGGCACCATTGAGTTGCTAGTCAAGTTCGGCACAACACCCAATCAGGTCGAGATAATGGTCAGATTTTTCGTGGTCAGGTGGATTCTAAGATACAATGTGATTCTCGGACGATCGAATTCTCGGCAAATTTCGCAAGCGGTGACTTCCATACCCCATTTCAAAATCAAATTTTCGACACCGAACGGGATCGGGGAGGTAAAAGGTAATTTAGACATTGCCCGAAGGTGCTATCGGAATAGTTTAATTTCTTTAAGGGTCGGGGTCAGTAAGCAGAAACAGACAATGGCTATCAAAATAGAGTCATTCACTGAGAGTCGTACAGAACCGCTTGCTATGCCTGCCGAAGAAATAGAGGATGGAGAGTTGGTCGCGAGAAATAAAGAAAAAATGATCAAGATCGGCCTCGGGGTTGACAAAACCATTTCTGACAGGACTGGTAGATCTGCTTCGAGTATATGCCGACATCTTTGCATGGAAACCTAGAGACACGTCGTGGTAAGTTTAAGAGTCAAGGGTCTCGCACATGATTATATATGAACCCGAAGAGAAAACCAGTTATACAGAAATGAAGAGTTTTCACCCCGGAGAGACAGAAGATCATTGATGAGAAGATTGCCAAACTCCTGGAGGCGGAATTCATCTTCGAGATCGATTACCCGGAGTGGTTAGCTAATGTGGTTTTGGTCCATAAACAAAATGGCAAGTGGAGGTTATGCATCGACTATACGGACTTGAACAAGGTGTGTCTGAAAGACTTATATCCTTTGCCCAACATAGATCAATTGATTGACGCCACTTTGGGATATGGCATATTGAGCTTCATGGATGCCTTTTCAGGGTACCATCAGATTTCAATGAGTAAGGAAGATATCCGAAAACTAGTTTTATCACACATCGGCAATTTATGTATCGAAGATGACCTTTCTGACCGTTGAATGTCATGGCGACGTATCAGCGAATGATGAACTTCTTATTCACGAAGAAGTTAAGACGAAGCATGGAAGTCTACGTGGACGACATGATTGTTAAAAGCATGTCCATCCGTGACCATCTTGAGGATCTGGAAAAACTCCTTCGAAACAGTCAGGAGACATAAGCTGCGGTTGAACCCGACCAAGTGCACGTTTGGGTTGGGATCGGAAAAGTTATTAGGATATTTGGTTAGAAAAGGGGAATCGGGTTAATCCAGAGAAGATTCAAAGCGGTCCCGGACATGAAATCCCTAAGTAGTATAAGGATGTTCAGAGGTCGACAGATTCGGATCGTGACCTTCAAGGTTTGTGTCAAAGTCGCAGAGTGGTGCCTACCATTCTTCGACACCTTGAAAGGGCCTAAAATGAGAAGAGTTTTTAGTGGACTTGAGAGCGAAGATGCGTTTCTAAGGGATCAAAAATACTTATCCTCAGATCATTGTTGATGAAGATGATTCCTTCAAACCTTTGTATTTATACTTGGCCGTAAGCTAGATGGCGATGGGGAGTGGCATTAGTTCAGGATAAAGGGGGAAAACAGTTCCTGATATATTATATCAGCCACGTACTTCGAGAGGCAGAAACCTGATACTCGAACCTGGAAAAATTTACCTACGCCTTGATCATTGTAAGCAGGAAACTTTGGCACTATTTCCAGGGTCGGTTGGTTGTGGTATACACGGATCAACCAACAAGAAAGTAATCGCACACGCCGTAGGTCTCAGGACGGATTATTGCATAGGCAATGGAGTTGACGCATTTTTCTTTGGAATATCTTCCCCAAACAGCAATCAAGGGACATGCATTGGCGAACTTTGTTGTGGAATGTTCGTTCACAGAACCAGATGTGGGATCGGTCACTGAAACACAGCATGTGCAAACTTCATGGATGCTTTATGTCGATGGATCATCAACTTCGGACATCAGCGGTGCAGGGGTTATACTGACGAGTCTCGAAGGGTTCAAGGTCCAACAGGCCATCCGGTTTCAGTTCAAAGCCACCAATAACGAAGCAGAATATGAGGCCATCCTAGCTGGACTTCGGTTGGCCCAAAGACTGGAGGTGTAGAAACTAGTCATCTATAGTGATTCTCAGTTGGTCGTCAAACAGATATTTGGGGAGTATGAGGCTCGGAGGGCAAGAATGACGAGGTACTTAGCCGAGGTAAAGGAAAAACTGGCGTACTTCACTTCGCTTAGTTGTCAAGGAGTTGATCGGTCAAACAATACAGTAGCACACGCTTTGGCCCGATTGGCAACCATCGAAGCAAGTTCATTCAATGGGTCGATATATCTCGAGGTGCTAGAACAACCAAGCGTTCCGAAGGTGGAGGTACTATCTTTGGATCGACTCGACTGCTGGCTTACGCCATATATCTCTTACTTGGTCGATGGGGTTCTACCTTCGAATCGCACCTTAGCAAGAAAGATCAAGCACTGGAGCTCAAACTTCATTCTTATTGACGGAGATCTATACCGAAGAGCTTTTAGTTCTCCATCGCTCAAGTGCTTGACATCGTCAAGCAAATTACACACTTCGGAAGTGCACGAAGGTATCTCGTGGGGATCATATGGGAGCCAAGTCACCGCACACAAGATTTTGAGGCGGTGGATATTATGGCCAACCATCTATCAGAAGAAAAAGACTTTGTCAAAAATTTCCCACGTGTCACCGAATAAATGCTATTCCACATCAACCTCCCGAAGAGTCAGATTCTTGGCCTTATCCCCAATTCCGCTTGCTATATGGGGAATCGACATCATGGGGCCTTTAGCGAAGGCCAAGGGACAAGTGAGTTTTGTGATCGTAGCTATCGATTACATGACCAAATGGGTCAAAGCCAAACCTCTACAAAAGATCACCGAACAGGAATGTCTCAATTTTTTTAAAGAAGGGGTTGTCTATAGATTCAGTATCCCGATGGCATTGGTCTCGCACAACAGCAGGAAATTTGTGGGATCGAAGTTTAAAACATTTTTGAAGGACTTAGGAATTCAACACAGAAAGACTTCGGTAGCACACCCTCAGTCAAACGAGCAAGTAGAAGTCACCAACCGAAACTTACTGAATGGGATCAAAAGGAGGTTGGATGAATTGAAGGGTCGCGCGGCCAAAAAGTTACTCAGTGTTTTATGGGCCTAATCGGACTACACCAAGAACAACGACGGGAGATTCACCGTTCAGATTGGCCTTCGGGACCGATGCACTCATACCTGTGGAGATCGGATCCCCTACACTTCGGGTCAGTCAGTATAAAGACATGTACAATGATCACGGCCTACGCCTCAACTTGGACCTCTTGGAAGAAGTTCGGGAGTTAGCTCTTATACGACTAGCTATTTATCAGAAGCGCACTGCCCGATACTATAACCAAAGAGTCAAACAAAGAAGGTTCGAGGCTGGAAATTTGGTGCTTCGGGAGTCAGAGGCATCGACCCCCCAAAACACTGGCAAGCTAATGCCTAACTGGGAGGGACCATATGAAGTAGTGGAGGTGCCGAAGCCCGGGACTTACCGGCTTCGAGCGATGGATGGTTCGGAGGTAAAGAATGCATGGCATGCTGGAAGACTTAGAATATATTACCAGTAAAAGTTATGTTATTCTTTCCTCTACTTATGTAATATATGTTATTTATCAATGAAATAAATGAGAATATATCTTCGGGAAAATTTTATACTTCATTTAAATTCATAAGCTTTTACAGATCCGATCAGACAAACTTCGGGCACAAACCGAACAAAAAATTGGAAACAATATAACTGATCGGTATAAGTCACAAGTATAACTGATCGAAAACAAAATTTCTTGTATTTCATTCATATCCAAAAGTTTTACAACTCTGACCAGGCTAGCTTCGGATATAAACCCATCAGAAAGTTAGAAACAACTTAACTGATCGGTAAAACATCGCAAGCATAACTGATCGGGCATGTTACAAATAAAGGAAAGAAAAAAAATTATAAAAATTCCAAGTACAAAACCTACAAGAAACTATTCTTTAGGACCATCATCTTCAGCTTCGAATTCTTCATCCGAAGAGTCAAGGATAGAGACATCAAGTCCAACAGCTTTTATCTTAGCCCGAGCTTTTTCTCGATAAGCTTCATAGCCATCAGAAAACTGAGCCATGATCTTCTCGATCAAGGAAAGAGATTCTTCAGATTTTGATGGCACACCGCTTGACTTCGCACATTCTACTTTCATGGTGTTGTTTTCCTAATCGATACATCATCTGTCGCTCATCTGGAAAACTTCTCCGTAATAGCATTAATGGCCTTCTCCCGACATTTTGACTTCTTCTTGATAAGATATCCTTCTCCTGGATAATCTTCTTGGCATGAACTTCAAGACCGACGAACTCTTGCTATAGAAAGGCATATTGCTCCTTAGGCTCAGCGGGTCTAACGTTCAGCCTTGGTCACTTTATCATGAAGTCACATGCGTGAGATCCCTCCCTTTCAGTAGATCCGAGTTCAGACCTCGTACATCGGCTTCAAGTAGTGCCACGTCATTCCTCAATTGAACCTCTTTCTTAGTAGCCTGGGCTAGAGGTGGAACGGCTCTAGCCAAGATAGCATTAGCCTGCAGTTGAGTACACGGGTATATCAGCCACAGTGAAGGAGGAATCAGTAAAGGAAATATTATAGTTTATCGAATTTACCTGACATTGGGCCTTAATGTAGGATACTAAAAAATCCTCAAAAGAATACCCTTTAAACCGTTCGTCATCCCCAGATAGTTTGAAGTGTTCGAGCTGGGTAAAAGGGAAGACCTTCGAAGGGCTCCTCGGCCAAAAGGTCTTCGGCGTTCCAAGAGAAGAACTAGACTCGGTGGTCAGTTTAGAGGTAGGTGTTGAGTCGGGAAGAGGGTCGACGTCCACGATCTACAGATCCGGATCCTCTGTCAGTCGGGGCTTCTTAGGTCGGGGTTCGAGAGGAACCTCTTCGGTTTCCTCTGAATCCGCAACGACAGTTGTCGGGTGTGGGGGCAGACAAGTTTCGGAAGGGCTGAGGCAGATGTCTTCGAGGGGCGGCTTTGAAGGAAATCTTCTTTTTCTTTATCTTTAAGAATGTCATCTTCTCAGCCCGATCCATCTTTAGAGCATTCTTTATGGAAGGTTCCACTTTCTCAGTCGGAGGGAGGGGACCCGATGCAGAACTGATTGAGAGTTCGACGATTGGGATTATCTCTTCTTCAGGAGAGTCGTCTGCGGCCGGGGGACGGATGGGTTCGGTCGCGATGGGCAGCGGCATCAGGGATGCATCAGCCCCCTCGGGTTTGAAGATGGTTACTGCAAAAGCAGATAAGACAGTCAATAAAAAATCAGTAGAAGATCAAGGTCAGAAATAAGAGGATTCGAGGTTTGTAACTTACGGCCGTGTTTATAGAGCTAGGCTTCCTGGGACACGACCTCCATACCCCAGTTAGTTTTCTGCAAAAGCTTGTAAAACTTCTTAAAGGCGTCGACACGATCCTTCAAAAATTTGGTAACCTTTGCAATAGGGTCTTCGAGACTGGCCCAATTCGGTAGGAGTTTGAGGTCGGTTCCCTTCATGAAGAACCACTGTGGATGCCAACCCTTGTTTCTAGAAGGGGTCTTCATGAAGGTAGCTCGGCCGGATACATGGTTCAGTTATCGAAGGCCAGGTTCCTTTGATAGGCCAACATAAAATAGGATGAAAAAGAAATCAAGCCCAAGAGTGATGCCAGCCTCCTAGCACAGGGCGATGAAGCTGATAAGGTGGATGTAAGAGTTCGGCACTAGCTGGGCAAACCCGATCCCAACAAAGCAAAGGAAAAAGGAGATGAATTCATGAAGGGGAAACCAAACCCCATACCTCAAAGCGTAGAAGGGAATGGCGACCCAGTCACCTTCGGGGTGCCAGAACATCCTTTCGTTCGGCTCCGGAACACGAAGTTTGTACTCTTTAGGGATATTGAATACGGTTCAGATGTCGGATAGTTAGGATGAGGTGATGGTGGACTTGGTGTTGACATGAGAGAAATCAGTCTCTGAGGCGTAGAGCTTTCGGATCTTCAATTCGACACTATCAGATGAAGTTGTGATGGGTGCTGCCGCCAAATCGACCGGAATCAGATCTCCGGCGGCAATAGTAGTGGTGGAGATAACAGGTAGAATTGGTCCAGAGGTGGGAGGAATGCTAGAATAAGCCATTCGAGAAGGATGTTGGGTAAAATCTAATTACACACAACACACAAGTATACGTGGTCAACAAGTAATAAAGTGAAAGTAGAGTATCGTTCCCATGAGGAATTATTTAATAAAAATCACCAAGTACTAACCCATAACCAATTCAATCTTATTTAAACGAATGAATTTCAAATTATATAATTAAACTACTATTAAATTCCACTAGGTAAATTAAGATCATAACTTCACTTATTGCTTCATTTAAGTTAACACACTTCTCATCAATTATTCTCTATCATTAATTGTTAATCAAGAACACTAAAGCAGATAAAACCATCTCTCGATGCATAATACCCATACTCACTTAAATCAACAGATGATAGAATTAAGCAAGACACACTAATTAACTAATCCATTATATCTCTATGTGAATTACAATTAAAAAGGATTTAAAGCACAAGTTCTCTATAAGATTACATATGGCATAAAGGCATATCTCTATCCTAAACAAGAATCATGAATTCCATCTATACAAAAATCTCAAACACATGCTATCATAATCAAATCTAAATCTATACTTCATCTCTCGAGTTCATATAGATTATCACGGTAATTGTTAGCTAGGCAATTAAGCAATTAAGTCCAAATCACAATAGACAATCCTCACGATAGAACATAATAATTGATAGCGAAGCATATTAAAATAAATTACACAATAAGATCCTTTGTAATCTCAAACAAAGAATTAGTTCATGATTATTGAATTAAAACTAAGAATCCACAATTGGATAAACAATAAAAGACAAAGATAGAAGAAGATAAGAACATAGAATCCGTTGTCTGCAGATTTGAAGCTCCATCGTTGCTCCTACTTTGAATCTTTAATGATCTCCAAGTTGCTTCAATCTCCAAATCTAACAAGAACTAGTGTTTTGATCTAATTTACTCTAATCTAATCTAATGAAATCCTCCTTCTAATCTAATCTATCTCTAATCCTTGTGATTCTCCTCCTTTTATAAGTCTCTTCATATGTCTTTAAGTCCTCTTGAAGTCCTCGAAGTTAATTGGATCAAACAATCCTTCTCGAACTCAAAGTTCGACAAAAACACATTTTTCGGGCCCTTTTGCCGTGGGTCTAGGCTTGTAAAGGGTCCGCCTCTGTGGGCTAGGGGCCTTTTTTGTAGCATGTATGCCCACCCCGGTGGGGATTTTGTGAAGGAACATTTTCTGCTCTGATGTCCTTTGGAAAATCAGCCATAACGTTTGATCCGAAAAGAGTTACGAGGCCTACCACCTATCAAATCTAAGATATCGATGAGCGCTACAACATTCATTCTTTGAGATTTTAGAAATAACGGACGGATGAAATCGAAATTGGGCTGGAAGTGACTGCTATGCAAATGGCCATCCAAAACAATGACGTTCGACATCCGTTGGTACAAATGTCATAACTCTTGCATCCGAACTCCAATTGGAATGATTCAAGTTATTCCGGAAAGCTAAGAAAAAGCTCTACAATGTAATTCAAGTTCCAAGCCATGAACATGAAAGCCCAAACGATGTTCGAATTGCATTTCTTTGCGATTTCATACCAATTCTTTGCGATATCAGCTCCCAAGCATACAATCTACAAAATGAACACTAAATGCATGAAAAGTAACTAAGAAACATGAGATTAAGTAACTAATTCAAGTAATAGATACTAGATAAGTAGGTATAAAACCTACTTATCAAAGGATGATGAACAAATGTGAGATTTGAAAAGTTTTAACAAGCAGAAAAGTTGTAATCAGAGAAGTTTGGTGAAGTGGAGCACTCGCCGGAAATCGCCCTTGCCGGAATGTTTGAGAGAGGAATTTGAAATGATGAAAGGCTTGAAAAGGTGACAGTGATGGACGGATAGGGGTTTATGTAACGTGACTGCACGAATCCCCAAGGCGCCTATTTATGACGAGTGGGGCCCGGTCCTAGGGAGGCGTGCACCAGTTCAAAAAATGAAAAGGAACCGTTTGGGTTCCCAAGACAGCTCATCATTTCCTGGCGTGACTCTTCAAGTTCATATCTTTTCAAGTGTATGATTATAAACTATTAGTTCCCAGTAGGCACAATATAGAGCTAGAAAGGGGGGTTGAATAGATCCTTTTAATTTTAAATACTTTTCTCGTTTATTTTGTGTTGCTTATGAATTAGCAAATGTCAAACATAAGAATCTTTTCAAGTACAACGGAATAAGTAAAAGATCCCCTTCATTGATATATTAGTAATCAAACATACATTATTCGTAGAGTTAATTCCGTTGTAAGCACTTAAAACATACATAGCAGTTATAGAAGTTAATGTATGAAATACAAATGACATAAGGTAAAAGACACAAGGAGTTTTAAGTGGTTCAGAGACTCAATCTCCTAATCCACTCTTCTGCTTTCAACTTGCAGGATTTTCACTAAGGAAGGGCAGCACCTTGAATCACTAAGATTCCTTCAAGGCCAGCAGCCTTGGGACTTCAGTTCACTAAGAACTCTTCAAGGCCAGCAGCCTTGGAACTTCTTTAGTTCCCTAGGAACTTTTCAAGCCCAGTAGGCTTGTAACTTCATTTAGTCCCTCTGAACAAGGACCCCTCAGGCCATAGCTTCTTGTTGTTGAGTTGTTTGTTTGTTTGTTGGAGTTGGTGCTAAGCTGCTAAGATGTCTTCATACTCTGAACATCTTCTGTACTTAGCAGCTTGGCGTGATCACCCTTGAAGTGTAGTTGAGTGTTGCATGATGCTCAACTTCTTCAGTTACTCAATCACTTCGGATGATCCCTTGATGAGTGCCTTGAAGATCATTCTCCTTGATACTTAATGGTTTATATATGATAGGTTTCTAAGACGACCGTAAGCTCTTTTTCTAGATACTTAGAAACTTTCTTATACTTGCCACCATGATGGCGTTTGTGATCTCATTTCTTGATACTTGCTGCCTTCTCATGATGGACTTGCTAAGATGACTGTGAGCTCTTCTCTATGGTACTTAGAGTCTTCCCATAATGGACATCAAGATGACATGATGCTCTTCTTTCTCTCGGCAGTTTAGAACACTATTCTTGTAGTAGAACTCTCACTTTTACATTGTAGAACTCTCACTTCTACATCTTTCTTTGTCTGTCTCTAAGTGTTCTTGGTGGATCACAGAGTGAGCCTTCGAACTCATTATCTCACGAGGTTTAGATCTGTCCACCATTTCTCCGAACTCGACAACTCCAGCAACCTTTGATCTTTAAAGCTCTAGTTGATTTATACTCCTTCCCAATCCTTTCGTTGAAAAGTAGCCGTTGAAAGCTATTCAAACATCTTCACAGATCTCGAGTTGCTTGAGGTAAACTGCAGATATGACATGTCATAACTTTTCTGACACTGCAGTCTACTGTTTCACCTGCCCCATCAAAGATGTCACTTTCATGTCTTGGGCAGGTCGAAGACTTTATTTCTTCCTACTGATTTCTTGATCAGAGGTTGTCATTTTGCATCGATGCTTTCAATAAGCTTTTGTACAAATATCAACATTCAGATTGAACCGTTGTTAATGCTTCAATCTTCAGCCATTCGTACTCTACGATTCTGATGCATGTCTTCATGGACCTGATCGTAGTGTCTTGTTGACTGGTAGAGACAACACTACGATCTTGAAGAGTGTTGATTGGATCTTCAATGTAGAACACCTCTTCCTTCTTTTATGCAGTGCTTCAACACTTCTGTTTGCCTTAACAGCTCTCAGAGACTGATGACTTGACTTCTTTGTTCTGGCCCCTTCTGAATAGCAAGACACTTCAGATTTATGGCGTGTCCAGCTCGCTTTCTCCTTGTGATCTCTCATTCACTTATCATCAATGGACTGACCCAATGCTTAATCAATTTAGCCTTATTCTTCAGAAGCTTTCCAGTATCTCTGTATGCACTCCATCAGTTCTTTCTTTGTTTGGCAAACACTACGATCCTGAGTACTTCCAAGATCTTTGTCATCTTATCACATGACCGCTATTACACTTGTTGACTTTTCTCAATCAATTATTGAAGTCTTCTTCTGATCAACTTGTGGAAGACTTCATTTAGAATGGCTTCATAACTCAATCTTGATGTTGATTGGGTTTATTCTTAGATCTTCTGTTAGCATACATGCCATTCGTTGAGTGCTCTCTGGTTCCCTTCAGGTGGGATGTATATTTGTAGTGCCAACCAGAGGCTTTGTTTCTTTGGATATTCTGGGAGTGCTCATTCATTGAGAATCGTGTTTGCTCTACGATTCTGTCTTGGCATTGTGAGCACATCTGTTGAGGTCTTAGTTCTTCACTCTACGATTCTGCTTTGGCTGTGCAGACACTACGACTCCGAGATCAGATCTTGACACTCTACGATTTCTGCCTTGTGCTTGTTGTCTTCATCTGATCTTGCTCGACTATGATCTCTCCGCCTGGTATGATCGAAGAGACTCTCACGACCGAGTGTAGTCTACGATTCTCGACTTAACCTACAGAGATACTTGGTCGGCTCGTGAAGCAGTCCGTTGTCTCACGATTCGAACATTACTTCTTCAAGAGACTTCTGACCCGAGGAAGTTCTCGACATACTACGATCCTTCCTCGTCTCTCCTGGTAGTCTACGAACTCCGAGATCTACTATCTTGCAGACTACGATTCTGCCTCGATAGCTCTCAAGTTTTCCTTGACTCTCTTGGCAAACTACGATTTCTGGTGCAGTGCTCGACGATTAGACAAGCCTATCTATTACATCATAAGATCAACCTAACATGCTTGATCTTTCTATATTTATAGTCCTTGTACGTCATTTCTTTTTAAGGACTTTACAAAGCTGTTTTGCTCATGTAGGATCAACCTAACATATTTGATCAATTCATTCTAAGTCCTTGTACACATGTTTCTATTATCTATCAAAGGACTTTACAGCTTTTGTTAATACAAGCATACTTGACTATTCATTCATATATATATCATAATCAAATCATATATAAATAGGAATAACATTCACATGTTTATTCCTGACAATCTCCCCCTATTTGATTATGACAAAAACAATAAATGCATATGCATGTTATGAATGAATCTTATATACAGTGAGCAGCTGTATTTCTAAAATAGATAATCATGAATATCATTTATAATGATGTGGAATTTTGATACACTGGCATTTTACATCCTGGATCTAGAACATACCTAACTAGTTAGAGATGTACCTCTTTTGGCTCCATGTATATTTCCAGGATGTCTCATTGATCGCCTAATCATCTGTTTGTCCCGCTTCTCTCCTGCTCCCCCTTAGATGTATGCTTTCTTCTTCTTCGGCTCCCCCTCGACTTCTAAGATACATAGGCTCATCATTCCTGGCTCCCCTCGGATGATGACTCTGCCTCTTCTTTTGCTATCTTCTTCTTTGACTTCTTTTCTCCTTTCCTTCTGCTCTTCTTGCCCTTCTTTGAATGACTCTTGCTCTGCCTCTTTCTATGCCTCTTTTTCTCCCCCTTTTTGTCATTAATCATTTGGGAAAGCTGCTCCATGTTGGACATAAGCTTCTCCATCAAGTAGGAGGAGTTAGCAACTTTAAACTTGAGTTCTTGTTGGCCTAGCTCAAGTTGCATTGAGGAAGACTGCTTCATGTTGTCAATCTTGTCAAAGAGGGCTTGGATCTGCTCTTCACTGGCTTTCTTTGCTTGTAGTGCATCTACCTTCTGATCATTCATGACCTTCAGATATATGTTATCTCTCTCTTTGAGTTTGAGAGATACATCAGCCATAGTAGCTTGAAGTCTGTTTTGGAATGAATTATCTCCTGCTGCTGTCAGCTTCTTTGTGTCTTCAGTGAATAGAGATATTTTCTTAATCAGTACATCAGAATTTTTCATCAGCTCCTTCTCCACAGATATTTGATCATCTGGTTGAGCAGTCTCCTGTTGAGCAACAGATTGAACTCTACGATCTGCATCCTTGGACAGATTTTTGAAGGTGTTAAGAATCTGAAGAATCATTGAGTTCCAATCACTGGTAGTGGATGAAGGAATGTTTGTCAGTAGTGCTTGAGAAGATGGAGGCTTCTGGTATTGAACTTGAACACCATCAGTAGTAAAGTGAACAGACTCTACGATCATCTCCTTGGTCAGGATCCTTCTTCCTTGAGAGTCCACTCTATGATCGTAGGGGATATAGTGATTGTTGACATGTCTGTAGACCTTGTAGTGAGGCTGGTTTATGATCAATTTGGTGGCAAACTTCTTCACCCTTGGGAAGTTTTGTGCCACCAGCTCCATGCTTGGAAAATGAGAGTAGCACCAGCTGAAGTAACTTCCATCCCTTTCAGTATGGGCTTTTAGCCATGACATCCATTGGAAGAACCATCTCATTAGCAAATCATCAGGATTATAAAGGATTGTATTGCAGTCCAGCTCCATGTTGTTACAATTTTTAACTATATCAAAGGTAGTCATCCTTACCACCTTGAGTTGTTCATTCCATAGTTCACCCATCTTTCTGGTGGTGTTTCTGGTGGTTCATTCGAGACTTCCACCACTATTCTCCTGGTAATATTTGTCAAAGAGAGGACAAGATAGAGTTCTGGTTCCTCTAATTCCTAATTTTCAAAATTGGAATCATTCTCCATTTCTTCTCTTTCAGAGCCTGAATCATCTTGATCATTTCCAACAGTGAATCCTTCTTGCTACATTTCATTTTCAGAACCTTCTTCAGCAAGATCTTCCTCTGATTCATCTTCTTCAACACTGGTTCCATCTTCAGCACTTTCATCCTTTGATACAAACTTATCATCACTTAGTTCAATGATGGCATTAGAGTGATCGCTTCTCCTTTTAGAGGAAAATTTGGCTTGCAGTCTGTAGCTCTTCCTTCTTGTTGGAAGTTTAGCTATAGGGGTTTCAGACTCTTCTTCCTCTTCAGACTCTGAAGCCTCTGGATCATCAGACAAACTTTCTTGGGGTTCAATACTGATAGGGGCAGTCCCTTCTTCTGTGAACTCATCACCCTTTGAGCCCTTATGGGGGTTTTCAGGATTGGAATGGGCACGTTCTTCCTTTTTAAAAACAGCATCATTTAACCTATCATCTGGGCTTGTTGGGGCAGTAGCATTTGGGGATTGAGTTTGGTCATCTTGAATCTCTTCTTCATCAGCAGAGTGAATACTCTGAGGATTAGCCACAGGGCTTGAGCATTCTTCTTCATCAGCAGATGCTGCATTTTAATTCATTAATTCAGCTTCACCTTCAATATTGGATTTTGTCTGAGAGGACTTAGTCTTGAGACTATCGCTTCTTCTCCTTCTTCTTCTTCCTCGATTTTTACGTCCTCTACTTTGTTGGATGGACTTTCTTGGGAAGCTAGGGCTGGCCTGTTTTCCACCTTAGCTCTCTTTCTTAGTGGCTCTTGAAGTAACCTGTTACTTCTTCACTTTGTGGTTTCAGCAGTCAGAACTTTTTCTTCTTCATCCTTATCTTTGGAGGAGAGACTTCTACTTCTTTATGAGGCCTTGGTTTTCTTCAGACCTCTGGATTTCTTTTCCGGTGGTGTGGTTGATCTTTGCATGCAGTCATCGACTCAAAGCTTTCTACCTCTTCTGCCTTCCTCTTCTTTGCAGAGGCCTTGCTGGTGCTCCCAGTTGTCAGCCTTCTGTTCTCCTTTGGAATTTTCTTCTAATTTACAAACAATTGTGGAGACATTACTTTGTGAACATTCAGAGGTTCTCCCTCATCATCCTTGATTTTGTTTCCCAATTTCTTCTTCAGCACAATGCTCAGTAGTCTTCCATGAAACACTTTTGTAAGTGGTTTTTCTGTAGACTTCTTCAATTCATCCTTTTCTACCCATTTGGATATTTGATCAAACAGGATAACTCCAAAGTTAATTCGTTTCTTCAAGACTATAGTAGACATGATCTTTAACTATTGATTAAGCATCGTGTCGTGTGCAGTGTCCTTACATAGTATACATTTTCTAACTATTTCAGCAAGGAACTCGTATTCCTCTGGAAACTTCTTCTTCTTCATGTCCTTTAAATTTTGGTTCCTCTGGTATCGCATTAGCCTCTTTCCTTCTTCAATGTCTACTTCATCCAAGTTTATCAGACCTTGGTTGGGAAACCCTAGGCATTGATTGATGTCTGAAGCTCTTATCTTCAGACTTGATCCTTTCACCTTCGTGGTCAGAAGCCCAAAATTTATCTAAGCATTCGAGTAGAACTGCTTTACTAGCTCTGTGTAGACTAGAGTGTCTGCCTCCAAGCACTCAGAGAACCCAGCCTTCTTTATGAGCTCAAGTATGTCCTTGAACTTCATTTCTGATTCTTCAAACTTTTTGAAGCCGAGTTAAATTCATGTTATAACTCGTCATTCTGCCATTTGAAGAGTTCAAAGTATGTGGGTATTTGATTCAGAGGAGTTATGAGAGATGGCTATGATTTGGGTAGGGCTCTGAAGAGTTAACTGATTTTGGCTTTTTGAGAGGATTTTAGGGTTTGAAAATGGGAGGGAGAAAGGTTCGATAGCTTTTGATAACTGTTTGTTAATTTAATTTTCCTTTATGGCAGTTCTTTCTAACTCTGCATAATCAGTGATGTGTCAACCAACTATTGGTTGAACGATGCCCAGTAATGAGCTGTAACTCCCCCATTAACTCTTCAGTTTAATGTTTCTTTTCAAAAATGAATAGGTGTCAATGAAGTGGATTGACCGTTGACTATTTTGATTCGTAGAGTAGCATGATAAGGCAGCTATGGACTCTACGTTTTCCGTTGTAGACTTAACGATCATCTTTTGAGAGACATTGTAGTGGGTGGTTTTGACATTAATCCTCATCTTGATGCAGCACAGCTTGATCACTGATATATTCGAACTTATTTCCTCATAATCTGAATGTTTGAGCAATTATCCCATTTCTCAAGCTCCTCGTGAACTGGAGTATACTCTGGTAGGATTACGATCGTCGAGTCTACTTCTACAATCGCTGAGGTTGCACTACGATCATTGAAGTTACATTACGATCATTGAGTTCTCTCAAACTCTACTCTGTGATCGTTGATTGTCTTGGTCCTTGAGATGAATTTGATCAAGCAATTCTTCTGGGTTAAGGTAGCTCAGGAAGGGCCAACCTCTTAGAGTGAGCTAAGGGTCAAGTTTGTCCCTGAGGCGCTTTCCAGATGAAGTACTTTAGGAGTAATTTGCACTGATATCTCTTTTGACCTTTTCTGTTGGGGAGGTCCTCTACCAACTTTGGACAATTGCATTTGCTATAATCGTGGTGTCCTCCTGCTCTTACACTACGATCGGATGTTTGATCGTTAGCATTCCACGATTTTGAGTTGGGTGGCTGATAGGTTATCAGTAGTACATTTTGAGACGTTCCTACTAACTATGGATCTTCATTTGGTCTATCACCACAAAGTTTTGGGACTACTCAGAATGGTACATTACTTCATAGTATATCTCAGTGTTGTTGTTCCTTAACAGATAACTGCTCCCCATGGTTGATGCTGTCTTCCCAGATAGATGTGATTCCCTTTACTTTAGGTTCATTTGAAGGCAGCCTCGCATATCTCCTTCCCGATTTGGAAACACAATTATCACTTAGATCTCCTTGTATCGTAGGTATGGATATTTTCGTGGATCGATCACTCTACGATCTTTTGACAACATTATGAACGTAGTCTTCTTTGATGTCTTGTGTGTGTGAAGTTCGATCCCGTGAATGAGTTCCTCTCGATCGATCTTTGGATGATCCTCGATGTGAGCTTCTTTGAGGATTCTTCTCATATATAGCATGCTTTACCGATTTGAGCATATAAGACCATTTTCATCTTTGGTTGCTTGCTTTGCTTCCATATACTGATTAGCGCCCATGTGAGCTTCTTTCAAAGTTAGCTCAATGGGTCTTCAAGGATAGGCTTGGACAAATAGGAATTTTATCGTAATCATTTTCAATCTTTTAGCCTTCTCATTGGTTGAGTCTTCTTGGATCAAGTCTTCGCTTTAAGATTCCTTAGTGTGGTCAGACAGACCAAGTACCTGCAGGTTAAATACATTTTTATTTTTGGTACCCACAATTAAATGGGTCCTGCTAGGTTAGTTTTCTAAACCCCTGTTCCTCATATTTAGATAATCATCTCATTTATCACCAACAATCATATTCATAAATGCAACTAGTTTTAGATAATACATTTTGAGATGCATAATTGTGAGTGTGTGTAAGATTTGTCACTTTAAGAAACACACTCTTTTTCTTTGATGGTTTCATCATTTACAGGGTTATGTTCACAAGGTTTAAATGTTCACAGAGTGAGAATCAACTCTATGATTTAGGAGTATCTAGTTGATTCATGGAGGTGATCAGTTTCTACACATCATCAAGATACTCTTGTAGAACTGATCATACTCTGTGTGTTGTCAAACACTTAGAACATAGGTTTGTACATACATACTAATCCACCAGCAAAGATTACTTCACATAGAATTAATTTGGCATGTGATGCTCTTGTGACCCATTTCAGATTTCCTTCAAGATGTCATCTTCAACCTAAAACTTGGATGGAGAGAAAGTTTATAGGCATTTGAGTTTCCATCCTCAGGGTACTTTCTCTCTTCACCTTTTTAGATAGATTATGACTCCTTGACAAAATATTGTTATAGTTCATAAGAAGGTGCATTTATGATGTACACATTTATAATAGTGAGGAACCGTACCTTTTTACTGTCAGTTTCTTAACAGTCATTTATCTTTAATATACTGAGTTTAAGCATTGATGTGCATAGCTTCACATTTTCTCCTGACAACTTATTGCTCTTGTTGGCCTTTAATCAATCAGTCGTAGTCTTGAAGATGCAGCCTGAGAATCTCAGCATTTTTAGTTCTTTGACATCCTTCAGTTCACAGTTTCTTATTGCTCTTGTTGCACCCAGCTGTTGGTTGGCCAGACACATGTTTGAGAAGGACTTCTTTCTTCTCTGGAAAAGCGTTTCTTAGCATGTATGGCCTTTTCATCTTTCAGGCTGGTGGATGATTGACTCTTTGTCGTTGATGTCTATTGGGCTTTCTCGTCTGGTCTTCAGACTACAAGATTGATTGTAGGCAAGGATTGGTCTTGTTGATGTAACAATCGAGAACATAGACCAATCTGAGCAGATTCAGGTGTATATACACATTTTAACCTATACACAGTATTTCCAACGTGTGAGCTCATCTGCATATAACAAGTTACTTACTACTAAACTAAGTTTAGAACAATGTTTGTGCCTAAGATCAGACTCAAAGCGATTAGCTTTTGAATATAGCATGAGAACCTGCTTTGATACCAATTGTTAGTTCCAAGTAGGAACAATATAGATCTAGAAGGGGGGTTGAATAGATCCTTTTAATTTCAAATACTTTTCTCTTTTATTTTGTGTTGCTTATGAATTAGTAAATGTCAAACATAAGAATCTTTTCAAGCACATCGGAATAAGTAAAAGATCCCCTTCATTGATATATTAGTAATCAAACATACATTATTCGTAGAGTTAATTCAGTTGTAAGCAGTTAAAACATACATAGCAGTTATAGCAATTAATGTACGTAATATAAATGACATAAGGTAAAAGACACAAGGGGTTTTAAGTAGTTCAGAGACTCAAGCTCCTAATCCATTCTTCTGCTTTCAACTTGCAGGATTTCCATTAAGGAAGGGCAGCACCCTGAATCACTAAGATTCCTTCAAGGTCAGCAGCCTTGGGACTTCAGTTCACTAAGAACTCTTCAAGGCCAGCAGCCTTGGAACTTCTTTAGTTCCCTAGGAACTCTTCAAGCGCAGCAGGCTTGTATATTCATTTAGTCCCTCTGGACAAGGACCCCTCAGGCCCTGGCTTCTTGTTGTTGAGTTGTTTGTTTGTTTGTTGGAGTTGGTGCTAAGCTGCTAAGATGTCCTCATGCTCTGAACATCTTCTGTACTTAGCAGCTTGGCGTGATCACCCTTGAAGTGCAGTTGAGTGTTGCATGATGCTCAGCTTCTTCAGTTACTCAATCACTTCAGATGATCCCTTGATGACTGCCTTGAAGATCATTCTCCTTGATACTTGATGGCTGCACATGATAGGTTTCTAAGATGACTGTAAGCTCTTTTTCTAGGTACTTAGAAACTTTCTCATGCTTGCCACCATGATGGCGTTTGTGATCTCATTTCTTGATACTTGATGCCTTCTCATGATGGACTTGCTAAGATGACTGTGAGCTCTTCTTTATGGTACTTAGAGTCTTCCCATAATGGACATCAAGATGACATAATGCTCTTCTTTCTCTCGGCAGTTCAGAAAACTCTTCTTGTAGTAGAACTCTCACTTCTACATTGTAGAACTCTCACTTCTACATCTTTCTTTGTCTGTCTCTAAGTGTTCTTGGTGGATCGTAGAATGAGCCTTCGAACTCATTATCTCACGAGGTTTAGATCAGCCCACCATTTCTCCAAACTCGGCAACTCCAGTAACCTTTAATCTTTGAAGCTCTAGCTGATTTATACTCCTTCCCAATCCTTTCATTGAAAAGTAGCCGTTGAAAGCTATTCAAACATCTTCACAGATCTCGAGTTGCTTGAGGTAAACTGCAGATATGACATGTCATAACTTTTCTGACACTGCAGCTTCATCGCTTCACCTTTCGCTTACAGAGAGATGTCACTTTAATGTCTTGGGCAGGTCGAAGACTTTATTTCTTCCTTCTGATTTCTAGATCAGAGGTTGTCCTTTTACATTGATGCTCTCAATAAGCTTTTGTTCAAATATCAACCTTCAGATTGAACCATTATCAATGCTTCAATCTTCAGCCATTCGTACTCTACGATTCTGATGCATGTCTTCATGGACCTGATCGTGGTGTCTTGTTGACTGGTAGAGACAACACTACGATCTTGAAGAGTGTTTATTAGATCTTCAATGTAGAACACCTCTTCCTTCTTTTGTGTAGTGCTTCAACACTTCTTTTTGCCTTAACAGCTCTCAAAGACTGATGACTTGACTTCTTTGTTCTGGCCCCTTCCGAATAGCAAGACACTTCAGATTTGTGGCGTGTCCAGCTCACTTTCTCCTTTTGATCTCCCGTTCACTTATCATCAATGGACTGACCCAATGCTTAATTAATTTAGCCCTGTTCTTCAGAAGCTGTCCAGTATCTCTGTATGCACTCCATCAGTTCTTTCTTTGTTTGGCAAACACTATGATCCTAAGTACTTCCAAAATCATTGTCATCTTATCACATGACCGCTATTGCACTTGCTGACTTTCCTCAGTCAGTTACTGAAGTCTTCTTCTGATCAACTTGTGGAAGACTTCATTTCGAATGGCTTCACAACTCAATCTTGATGTTGATTGGGTTGATGCTTAGATCTTCTGTTAGCATACATGCCATTCGTTGAGTGTTCTCTGGTTCCCTTCATGTGGGATGTATATTTGTAGTGCCAACCAGAGGCATGGTTTCTTTGTATATATGCAGGAGTGCTCATTCGTTGAGAATCGTGGTTCTTTCTATGATTTTATCTTGGCATTGTTAGCACATCTATTGAGGTCTTAGTTACGCACTCTACGATTACGCTTTGGTCGTGGAGACACTACACGACTCGAGATTAGATCTTGACACTCTACGATTTTTTGCCTCAGGCTTGTTGTCTTCATCCGATCTTGCTTTCGACTCACGATCTCTTCCTCTGGTATGATCAGTAGACTCTACGACTTTGAGTGTAGTCTACGATTCTTGACTTGGCTTCGGCAGATACTTGGTCGGCTCGTAGGTAGACTGTCTTTATGATTCTGAACATGACTTCCTCAGCAGACTACGGCCCTGAGGAAGTTCTCGACACACTGCGATCCTTCCTCGTCTCTCCTGGCAGTCTACGAACTCCGACACTACAAGAAAACCGGCTAATTTCGACGGATCTACTCTCGACGGACACATTCCCTCGAAGATAATATGTATTCCGACGGAATAGTCAGTCAAAGATAAGTCAGTCGAAACTACTTTAATTTCGACGGCTGTTCGTCGAAAATATATATATTCCATTGGCGCCAAAGTTCCTTGTTGCCAACCTTACCTTATGTTGAATAATAGTGTTAGTTCCCACAGACTATTCAGTCGAAGATACATTAATTATGACAAAAGTAATTACAATGGACAGTCCGTCGAAACTAATCCTAAAACCTTACTAATTCCAGAGACTTCTTTCTCCCCCTTCTCGTTTCTCTCACTTTGCTCTCATTAATTTCTCTCTTTCTATATCTAGAACTCTCATTTCTCTCGATCTCACTTTACGCCTTTCTCTCTCAGTCTCACTTCTCTCACTGCTCTCATCTCCACCACCACCACCACCGCCATAACCACCACGTACTGTTACCATCACCGCCACAACCACCACGTATTGCCACCGCCACCACCACCGATTCCACTACGTACCGCCACTGCCACCACCACCGGTTCCACCACGCATCGCCGCCACCACCGGTTCCACCACGTACTGCCACCACCGCCGGTTCCACCACGTACTGCCACCACCACCACCACCACCTTCGATTCCACCACCACCACATACTGCCACTACCACCACCACTGCATCGCCACCACGCGTACCACCACCACGTCATCGCCACCACCACTATCATCATCGCCAATCGGTTCCACCACCAGTAGACGCCACCAACACCTTCGGTTGAACCACCACCAGGCACCACCGTTGGTTAGTTTGCACATTAATTCAATTTCAAGGTTAGTTTTCTGCCAAGTATTAGATTTTTAGGGTTAATTTGTTGCAAATTGTGAAATTTGTGGCTTAATTTGTTTTAGGTTTAATTTAATTTTAGTTTGAATATGAGATTAACCCAATTTGGATAATATGTTGTTGCTGTGAATTTGTTGTTGTGAATTTGTGGACTGTATATTGCTGAAATTGGAATTTTGATTTTGGGTTTGTGGACTGCATATTATTTAAGTGCATATTATTTGGAATTTGGTAATTGCAGAATATTGATATCAAATTTAGGTTCCTTATCATAATGTAACTGATTTTAGGACTGTTTTTTAATCTTGATATATTTGTTATTTACTATTGAATTTTATGATGTAAATTTCATCGTAATTATTAAATTGCAGACTTGCATGTATTATATTAGTAATTAGTTTCTCAATATTAATAAATCATAAACTAAGTACCATTTACTTAGTTTCTTACTACTAAAATAAAATAAAGTAAATATAATTTAATTTAGTTTATTAAATAAAATAAATTTTAAAAATAAAATAAATAACATAATATAATATAAAATAAAGTAAAATAAAATAAAAAATAAATTAAATTAATTTGAATAAAATAAAAAAAACTTTGATTTAATCTAATAAATAAAATACAATTCAATAAAAAATAAAATAAATAAAAATAATAAAATAAAATAAATTTAATTTAATTTAAATAATTTAAATACAATTAAATTAAATTTAAAATAAATTAAATTAAATTAAATTAAATTAATTTAATAAAAAACATTAAAAATTATATAATATATATGTAATATAATACAAGATTCCATAAAATAAAATAAGATATATTTTAATTACGAAATCAAATTAAATTAAATTAAACTAGAACTTTTATAATATAATACAAAATAAAATAAAAAGTAATAAAAATTTAATTTAATTTAGTTTAATAAATAAAATAAAATAAAATGATTTAATTTAATTTAATTTAATTTAATTTAATAAAGTAAATTTAATAAATAAATAAGCCAATTATATAATATACTACAAATTAAAATAAAAATATATATAAGTAGTCTCTATAGATTCCAAATAACAATTTTCATAAACTAAGTACCACTTACTTAATTTATCATCATTGGCAAAATAGCATTTTTTATAGCTAGAAGTGAATGTCGAAACAAAGAGTCTCTATAGATTCCAAATAACAATTCTCATAAACTAAGTACCACTTACTTAATTTATCATCATTGGCAAAATAAACTAAGAATAGCTAGAAGTGAATGATAACGAGATTACTCTATAGATTCCAAATAATTAACAATTCTCATAAACTAAGTACCACTTACTTAGTTTATTATCATTGGCAAAATAAACTAAGTAGCATTTACTTAGTTTGCCACACTTTTCAATATATAAATGCAATAATACTCTCCCTACATATATGTACTCTTTCTTGTATGCGAGGTTTCACATAGCGATTTGTTGCCTAAATAGTACTCAACCAGGTTCCTCGACAACAATTAAAAAAAGGGGTCGTAGTTCCTGTTTGTGTCCTATACTCGAATAATAAAGGTAATTAAATTACTGTAGACATTCCTCACTGTTCCATCATAACAGATGGCAACATCCGGAAGTAGTGCTAGTAAGTTGTTGAACTTTGTTCAATAGCGTAATGGAACTCCTTCGAGATGTTGTCATTTGTTATGATGGAACAGTGAGGAATGTTTGCTGTAATTGAATTAACTTTATTATTCGAGTATAGGACACAACAAGAACTACGACCCTTTTTTTTTGCCCAGTTGCCGACTCAAGTAGAGATTCCACATAAATTCTCATAAACTATGTACTATACTTTGAAACATAGAAACTCGTTTGACATACACTCAATAGGGGTGAATGTCGAACAGTCCCCAGTTTGGGACTGTTATTGGATGTTATGTCTCTCACTTAGGCCGGTGCAAATACGAAATGGTACATTTTTTGTTATTTTGAGGATTAATCGACTGTTATCTCTATATGTTCTCTGAGTGCATACTTAGATTAAGTTATCTTAGTCTATTTCGTGTGCTTGGAGACCATGGGGTGGTGCTGCCGAAATTTTCTTGAAACTCATGAAACGTAATCAACGTGTTTGCACTAGTGACGAGACACATCCAATAACGGGATAGAAGCCTTACCCCTGTCCTGTAGAGATACTAGGTAAATCTAATTCACGCATGAATATCCAAATTAACTTAATACGTACTTCTGTGTAGTTAAAAATGTCACCACTCAGAGTTGGATGTACCTAGTAGGATACCCATTAATGGGAGGGATTAGTCTCGACTTATCGTGTTGGGGTTTTAGATTTCTTGAACAAAGCACTAGAACATACGGATGATGCGACGAGAAGATGCGATGCCCGTGTGTCAAGTGTAAAATTTGATTTGGAAGAAAGTCGAGTTTAAATTCGACTTATTTTCTCGTGGATTTATAGATGGGTACTTCGTATGGACTCATCACGGGAATCGAAGTGATTGAAAATATTGTGGAACAACCAATTCCACGGATTCATACGTCAAAAACTATGATCCAGTTGAGATGTTAGTTGATGCTTATGGCCCTACTACTATTGGTCAATTTGAATATGAACCTTCTTCAAGCGGTCTTGAAGCAAGTGCCAAATAATACACCACCGCTTTGCCTTTTACAAGTCATTATCTCGAATCGGGGTCGCGTTGTATCCAGGTGAAATGATACGAACACCAAGCTTTTCTGCAGTGATTTAAGCTCTTACACTTCAAGAATGAGCACGATTGTAGTGAGAGAGGTTTCAACGATTTGCTCGCTATAATTGGGACGAGTTCTTACCCAAGGATCATACTCTTTCCGTGAATTATTACGAAGTGAAGAAGATGGTCAAGGGGTTAAATATGGGGTATTAGAAAATCGATGCTTATGAGCGAGGATTGCATGTTATACTATGGGTAGGGACGGAGATAAGGGGACAGTGTGATATATGCAGATTATCGTGCTACAAGGTTACAAAACGTCGGGGGAAGGATAAACATGTTCCCAAGAAAATCTTACGATACTTTCCACTTGCGCCCTGACTTCAGTGGCTATTCATGTCATCTTATACGGCTCAACATATGAGTTGGCATCGAACAAAGGATGTCGTGCCTGGTCAGCTGACTCACCCAGCGGATGGAGATGAATGGAAGAGATTTGATGTAAATTATCCACGAGTTTGCGGAAGAAGTTAGGAATATTAGGCTTGGCATAGCTCTCGATGGCTTTTGCCCTTTTAATAATTTTAGCGGTAGTACTCGGTTGGCTTTGTCATTATGGTCGCGGATAATCTTCCACCAAAGAATGTGCATGAGGGATCCGTATTTGTTTTTGACTTTACTCATTAGGGGATAAAAGTCCTACAAAAGATCTTAATGTGTACCTTCATTCGTTAGTGGATGAACTAAAGATGTTGTGGGAGAGCAGGGTTCAGACGTATAATAAATCGATATGCGAGAATTTTGTGATGAAAGCGACCACTGTTATGGACTATCAACGACTTTTCGGCTCTTGGGATGGTTAATGGTTTGTCAACTCACGGGAAGTCATCTCTGTCCGGTGTGTATGGGGGATGTGCAAGGCAACCCGATTAAAAGATAGGCGGAAATGTAGTTTTTTTGGTACTGCTCAAAGATTCTTGCCTCTTGATCACAATTATAGAAAGATGTCTACACAGTTCAACAGAAAGATAAAGAAGAAGGGGGTTGTTGGTCGACTGTCGGGCAGTGAGGTCTTGGAGTGGTTGAATCAACTTGATTTTCCTTTGCCGGGGAAGGAACACAGTAAATTGAGAGCAGCCGGGTACGAGAATTCCTTTACCTATATGGTTTGAGTTGCCATATTGGGGCACACTTTCAGTTCATCATTGTATAGATGTCATGCATACCGAAAAGAATGTTTTCGAGAACTTGTTTTACACCATGTTAGATGCGAATGGTAAAACTAAAGATAATGACAATGCTCGAAAAGATTTGGAGGCATTGAACATTAGGCCAGAATTGTGGCTTCGCCCTAACACTACGAAACCTAAAGCTCCATTTAGTCTTACTAAGCAACAAGTTGAAGATGTCTGTAAGTGGGTTAGTGGGTGAAGCTCCCAGATGGATATGCGTCGAACATAACACGTTGTTGTAAGGTTGAGCAATTAAAAATTTCTGTATTCAAGAGTCACGATTGTCATGTATTCATGCAGAAGTTGATTCCAATTGCATTTCATGAGATGTTACCCAGAAAATTTATGGATACATTGACCGAACTGTCAAATTTCTTTCGAGATATTTGCTCAACTATAATTAAGCACAGTGATGTCAAGCAGATGGAGAAGAGTTAGTTGTATTCACATATCTGGTTAATCCATTTGGTCCTGAGACTCTAACTTACTTAAGCTACAAAGAGTTGAAGATTGTATCTACATCGTGCTTCTAAATATGCCCGAAGTATCATCATACATCACGTAAGTCTAAGCTTATTTGCTCTAGTTAGTATAATTTACAAGTGTAGTCATCTCTATATATGTTAAAGATATTTTACTAATATCGCAGTTCATTCGAAGAAGAAGCGTATGCTTCTAACCCAACTATTACTGCAGCAGACTTGGAAACATTCACTAATGCTAATTTCCAACAATGGTTTAAGAAAAGGGTTGAAGCGGAGAGTATTTTTGAGGCGTTTTATAGATGTCATCCAAGGACCTTACAAAGTTGTTAGTTCTTTTCTGGTTGCATCGTGAATGGGTATAGATTTAGAGTCGATGACTTGCATGAACTCACATCAGTCAATTCTGGGGTTGTGGTGTTAGGAAGCTGCTATCAAGATTCTAAGTCCAATTACTAGTCGTTCGCTGAGGGATGTAGTTATGCTCAATTATCACGGTGGCAAAAAGGTAGTTACATTTAAGTGTAGCTGGTTTGATACTGAAAAGGGGGTTAAAGTTGATCGTAATAGAATCACAACCGTGGATATCAAGTCGGTGTTTGTGACGCCCCCAAAATAGGGTATACATCACCCATCTTGGGTCGCCAGATACATGGTATGTAATTCAAATACAACTTAATAATACAACCGTAGGTGTACAATACGACAAAACATAAATCGTGAGTTTGAATACAAATATTGTCTACTAGAGAGTATACAAACTCAAAAGGAGTCCTCATTACAATTATTATCACACTATTTCACAAAATAGTGAGGACTACTAATGCACCATCTAGGACCATCACTCTGTTTCCCGACTAGTCCCAACTACGTTCTCATTTCACGAAGAGAACGGTGAAAGAAAAAGGTGAGCTAAACTAGCCCAAGAAGAAATATTATGACTAAGATAATGCGAATAAATTATCATTAGCCTTCAACAAAGATGTTAAACCGATAAAATATAATAACTATCAAGTTTAAGCTGCGGTGAACAAGCAATCCATTAGAAGAGTTAAGTAGAAAATAAAATCTACTATCTTTTATAATTTAAAGGGTTTTTCATCCTTTATTATCATTTGAGACTCATCTTAATAAATAATCCACATCATCAAATCATCCACGCACTACGTGCCGAGGATATTCTTTAGTATTACAACCACGAATTATCCATGCACCACGGGCCAAAGATAATCATGTTTTCATCAACGGTCCTAATCATGCTATAAAACAGTTCATCTTTGCACCCTTGGCCGAAGAGAATCCATAGCCATAATCATACCAAAAAGCGTCCATCAATGCACTACGGGCCAATGAGGACTTTTTTCCACATCATTTGTAACATTACGGCCATGATTATACCGAATAATCCACAGTCATAATCATACTAAGTCCATCTATGCACTACTGTGCCACTGAGATGACTTTCAACATAATATAAAATGAGGATGATGACAATGTCATAATAATTCAATAAAATAAGTTCAAGAATTAATTTATCCAGAACTAATAATGTCCAAATTGTCAACACGATCTTCGCTTTGTAGTGTAAAATTCAAGAATGCTCGAGAAGAATATTTCCATGAAAAGATCTTGGATGAAGCAAAAATATCAAGGATATTCCACTAATTTCATGGAGTATAGAAGTCAAAACTTTAACCAATTGAGTATAATAAAGAATAGAATAACAAAAGAAATCACCGTGCATGCGGTGCCCATCAGATGATGAGTTATTCCAATGAATACTAATAAGGGCGGAATCGGGTCCCACAGAAACGCATGCATGAGGATATTCCAATGTAATAATAATAAAGAGGCGGAACCAGTCCCGCCAGAAACGCACTTATGACAGGATATTCCAATGGAAAAATAAAGAATGAAATAATGTAAGAATTTCACCAAGTATAGGGTGGCATGCAGATACTGAGTTATTCCAATGAGAATAATAAAGAATGGAATAATGTAAGTTCTCTTTATAAATAAGAAAAAAGAGTACCCCTTACGAAAGTACAACAAATAATATTCCCTACCTTAGAAAGAATAGTCTTGGATATAAAAGTAGTGAAGTAGCGAGAACACTTTTCTTCTTTCTCTCTATAGTTTTTCTCTCTAGAGTTTCAGTGAATTCGTAAGAAATAATGAAGGAATGAGTTTCTATTTATAGAAAAATGGATCGCATAGTAACTAACTCATGAATGGTCCAGATTGATTTACTTTAATCGACGATCCATATTTAAAGCAAAATCTTTTAAATAAAATATAATATATTCTATTTATAATCTAATAAAACGAATAACTTTATAAAAGATTTTACTATGCAAACACTATCGCAGGCACTATACAAATACTATGCATAATAAAATATAATATATTCTAATTATTTTCTAATAAAAATGAGATAACTTTATAAAAGTATTACATTTTATATAAAAAGATTTTACTACGCAAACACTACGCAAAAACACTATGCAAACACTATGCATAATAGAATATAATATATTCTAATTATAGAATAACTTTATAAAAGTATTCATTTTATATATAAAAAGATTTTACTATGCAAAACACTATACGGAGATACTTTATGCAATACTATGCATAATAGAATATAATATATTCTATTTATAGAATAACTTTATAAAAGTATTCTATTTTATTACATTAATAATACCAATAAAACAAAACTGAGTGACTTATCACGTAAACATCAATAATCAATACCGTGTGCTACAATGCAACCACGCCAGACATCGCATTTTTTACTACCGAAAGTAGTTCAACAAAGATAACAGTAAAACTTCCGCCGTTATTTTCATAAAAAATATTTTGTCGTTTTCTCAATCCGATAATAATTCCGTTCATGGGTCCACCAATGATTGTGTCGTTGCACGAATATTCCCTGATAAAACAAATATTCTCCGACCAATCGAATATAATATGACAACTTGCATACTTTGTAAAATTTATAAATACTACCCATAACTATAACATTATCTCAAATCCACACCATAATATTAAAAATTATTTTGAGAAAATTAAATCAGATTCATAAAATCAGGGTCTCACAATCTCCCTCCTTATGAAATTTCGCCCTCGAAATTTACGTGCATTACACCGGTATGTCAAGAGGTGAAGATACCTTGACTTCATTTCATATTCTAAATCTTGAGGTATAACCTTTGAGTGTTGAATACGATTCTTCTTATCCAAGATGTTAACACGTATCTCCTCACACGTTAAATCTTCCGCTATCTCGTCCGGTTCTAAATTAATAATGTGGTTGGGTAGTCCACATATTTACGTAACATCGACACGTTAAAAAGCGTTATGAACATGCGACATACTTGGCGGTAAAATGAGTATATAAGCCACGGTTCCTACTCGATCAAGGATTTCAAATGGGCCAATTAAATCGAGGGTTGAGATTTCTCTTCGTCGATTCTTGCTTCTAGAATAACGCCTCTTGAACCTTCTTCTTCACATTTATCACTCCGTGTAACTTGAGCAAGCGACTTTAACTTTATCGATTCAAGTCTATTTTAATCGTATATTCGTTATCTTCACGTGGGTTCCTAGAGTCTTTAACTCTATCTTCATCATTTATAAGTCGTACAAAATGGGCCTTTGTGTTAACAACATCGCACTCATAAACGCATACGATCTTTTACTCAACGCGTCAGCTACCACGTTCGCTTTCCCACGATGGTATTGAATGGTACGATCGTAATCTTCAACAGCTCGAGTCAACGTCTTTGGCGCATGTTACGTTCGCTTTAGTTGAAGAAATATTTAAGGGTTTTAGAAATGGGTTTTGTCCTTGGGGTCATACAAAAATTCGATTTCACACTCTAGGGTAGGCTAAGAAGTCTTCAAGAATACATCAGGAATTTATTAACAATAGAAATATCATTCAAAGCTGTGACTCTCATCCAAGACTTGGATAGCACGTGTAATGAAGGTTTCTCCTAACGGAGTTTCAACCGATAAGTCAAAGTCTAACTTCTCTAGAGTCAAATTTAAACGTTGAGCGCAAGCAAGAGAGATAAAAGAATGGGTAGAACCGATATCTAATAAGGTATAGACTTCACAAAAATTTATAATTAACTAACCTGTGCTAACTTCGCTCGGGTCACTCGCTTTTTTTTTGAGAAGTCACGAAAAACGCTTCTTCCTAAAACCACCGACTTTGTTTTGTCCAGTATCCGCCTTTGGTACCACCGTCCCAAACTGGACTTGACTTCACTATATACGACAAAATCGAGCCAAATGACCCTTCTTCTTCGAGATTTCCACTTCTATTATCTTGGCCATGATTACCACCAAGTGGTTACCATTCTTGGCAAGATAATTTCCACGATGGTTATCATTGTTCTGATGGCCGTTGCCACCAGTATGATTATTATCGTGTTGTTGGTCGTTAACTTTTGGTTGAGCTGACTCAAAGGTCTCATGTGCTTCATTCCTGTCGACATCGGGATTTTTGTGTCCCTTTTGTTAGGTTTGTAATATTTATGAACGCAATCAAATTGCATAAATAAGCGGAAACGTGTAAAAATCAGAGTTTTAAAAATTATACAAACCATATACCCGGATCACCCTTTATGCACAATTATTAATTAAACGAAAAAGAAAGAACAAGAATCATACCCTTGAAGATCCGAGCTTTCTCAAGTACAAGTTCACCTCCAATCCTTTTCGCGTTCAACTTGAATCCACCGGGTTTGGTTCCTTCCTTTGATCAACGTTAGCCACCCAAGTGTTTGGCCTCTAGAGGTGATCCACCAAGGAAGAAGTAGAATTCAAGAAGATGGGTGTTTGGTTAAACCCTAGTTTTTCTATCTCTATAGAAAGGGCGTACTCTCCAACCATTGGAATTATTACGTCATCTTGATATCTGATATAAGACTCTTCTTATAAAGATATCAAGTAACCCTATTAAAATAAGGTATTATTTAATTAAACTCTTTTAATTAAATGGGCTCCCTAATCTTATTAGGGATAATTAATTAAACTCCTTTAATTAATTTTCCCTCCTAATCCTATTAGGAATAAATGAGAGTACTTATATTAAATTAATTCCTAAACTCTTTTAGAAATTAAAATAATAATAATTGTAATAATATTAATAAGACTCCTCTTATTAATTTATATTTAATATTTCTAAAATATTAAATAATAAATATTAAGCTATTTAATTTATTCTATCACCATAGATTAAATTAAATATACTTAACATATTATTACGATTATGCCATTAACTTCTTAAATAATTATTCTTCCTTTTATGGTGTGACCCTTTAGGTTCTCCATATTAAATCGGTTGTGAATAAATCAATTAGAACAATTCTAATCTTATTTAAATAAATAAATTAAACAATTAATTTATTTAAATAAATAATATTTATTCTACAATAGGGATAAGCCTCCCTAGCGATCAACGATTTTCCAGATAATATAGATTTCAACATTAATCATAAAAGAACCTTTGAGTAAATAGTTACCGTACAATTCAATCCTTCCACCATACAATGTCCCAATTAAATATAAGACATGGAATTACTGTCAAGTCTTATTTTATTTAATTATATGTATTTCGATCCTTAAATGCACAACACCAAATAATGCAAATTAGAAACTCCTTTCTAATTTCATTCTGCCTTGGCCAAGGACTACTGGGTTGTCATTTATCGAATCACATAGGACATTTCTCTTCTTTTAATAGAAGTGGTAGATTCTTTATTGATCATACATTATCTCCATGTACAACTTATTATACCCAAGCATACCCTTTGATATACCCTAAGGGTCTTAAGGAATAAGTCAAAGTATAACTCATCATACACAAGATACTATGATGATCTCAAGTCCAAGGATCACTTAGACTTTACTATCACTACTGAGAATTCCTATTGACAGGCAAGTAAAACTCCATTAGGTATTCCTTAGCGAGCCACGTTCAGTGAACTTATTCTCTAATAAGCACCTACATACTTGTTTTAGTGTCTCCACACAAATGATCATGAGATCAATCATCCTCATCCAATGAGCAAGCAACGTATGTACCAATCTATCCGGATTCACTAATCCCCAATTTAGTAATCCAATGATTGGGAACTATTTTTGTTTTAAGCTTTCTATGAATTTAGATCTCATTAGAATGATCATCATCATTATTCTAAAAGCATTGCTTAAAACTATGAGTTTATCACATATTATAAAACAGCATCATGTAGATAATTAAAAGCCTTTAATAAATTAATACTTTTTATTAATAAATGAATAAGATTGTTACAAAGTATATGCTTTATCATCAAACATGATTGGCTTGTATGCATACTACTTTCACCTTTCCGTTACTTGTTCTTTGGTGTTCTCATTTTAGGTGAGATTTGTTTGAAAAAACAAGAGAAAAAGGTCCGACATATATGATGTCGACGATGGGACTGTTAAGAGTCACCAGTTGGTTTTTTAAATGGTTGTACCAACACAACCGATAAAAGGTTTGCACATTGACCCAGTGGTGTGACACTGTTATACGGGTCGGTGAAACCGAGATTCGTTTAGGGTCCGGGGACTTGGTTATGCGGGGGAAGGTGTTAGGCACCCCCCGACATCCGTGTTACCATGGTGACCGCCTCTTTTCAAGAAACTATTATCTGAGTGTGTGTGTGGGGGGGTCAATGTGCTGTTATATGGAAGTTGTGTGAGGCGTCGTTCGAACCTATATACACAGGGTTTGAATTTATGTAAAAATTCAGTTTTTTAGCAAGATATGGCATGATGCTTTATAAAAGAGGTTTTTCAAACCTTGATGCTCAATAGGAATTGAGACCTTTTACACTCCCATTTTTATTAAGTTATCGGCTGGATTGATTTTATTTGACGGATGCGAGGCATCCGTATGAAAATAATATACCAAAATAATGTCGACTTCCTCGTGGGTATGGAAACCATCTCGAGGAAATTGACATCGCAGAATAATTTACAAAGTCGCTACGGTGAAAAACGCGTCCATCACGGAACCGAATCTAGATCCAATGGGATGAATCTGTGATCACATGATTCTAGGCTCACAAAATACTACAGTTTATATGAAAGCGATGGCGGTATATATATAAAAGTCAGTAAATATATATATGACGCAGGATCACCAACCATGAAGCACCTCCATGGGGGATCGAAATGTAAATAAAGTCATTAAAAGCTATCAACCGCCACGGAGGAAACTCCAAAGCGGACAAAACATAAATAAAGTTGTAAAGCGATCAATCGCCATTAAGAAAACTCCAGTGTGACGGGAAAAAAATATATATATATATAAGCGATAAATGCACGGATGTAAAATCAAGCTCATCGAGCAGAGTTCGACCACGATTCATATATATATATATATATATATATAAGTTTAGTAAACGCATAGGATATAAAATCGGGCTCATCGTAAGCAGTCCCACACATTCATATATATATATATATATATATATATATATATATATATATATATATTAAAGCAATAAACGCCTGCATCAAGTTCAGGCTCATCGAACAAAGTTCGACACACAGTTCATATATATATAAATATATATATAGAAAAGTAAGTAAACGCTCCAGACCGAAGTCTAGGCTCAATCGAGGCATAACTCGATAATGTTAGTCAATATATATATAAGTATATGTATACATAATATATATATAGACTGGAATGAAACCACGGACCAAAGTCCGGGCAAATGCAAGCAACACGACTCTCAACGTGTAGAAGGGTGTGTGCAAAGATAAAGAGAAAGACTCTAAAGTGTGTGAGAAGGCTTACAACTGACTGATAAAAAAGGCTTCTATATCTTTAGAGTGGGTAAACACTAGATTTTTTGGGTATAAAAGAGGCTATATATGAGCTCACAGGTGTTTAAAAGTGGGAAAATACACTGTATGGCGAGTGCAGAGCAAATTGTGCAGGTTTCCCCGTCTTTTTTCTCTTAAAAATTAGCACCCTAAGCCCTCTATTTATAGGCAATATGAGCCGTAGGTGTACCAAAGGCGGGTCGGGTCGACCCGGGTTTGTCGGGTTGGGTCGTCTCGAAGTACGTGCACTCAAGCACTGTAATGTCCACTCGGATTTTCAGAAGTGCAATCTGGGCATCCGTTTGAGGTATACAGGACCTATTTCGGACCGCCGTTGTCGAGAGTTGTACGATGGCATGGGATTAGAGTTTGTGCGAAGTCATTGAAGATGGGACGATGCCCTCCGGTCTTCAAGCTTCAACTGTCATCCGTTACCCCGCACAATAGTCACTCGGGATTGGTTAGTCTTGTGGGACATCATTGCGTAGAGACGTGATGTGGCATCGTGCTGACGAGATGACGATGTTTCCCCTCACCGGTGTTATCGCCGGATTGGGCTGATAAAGCAGACGTTGCTCAGGCTTTGCTGAGATTGGACTGTTGCAATTGTTGAAGGTCCTCATTGTCACCTTTGAGGTGTGTCTGCCTCCCCGATGTTTATTGTCAGGTTGGTACAGTGTATCTCGTTGTGAGCGCCGAGATTGAAGCTGGTTGCATTTGAAACAAGCATTTCCGGGGTTATCGCCGAAACTGCATTCCTTGGGGTTATCACCAAGGTTAGTGGCTATTCCCATGGTTGGGACTGAGACTGGATACCTCGGGGTCATCTCCGAGATTAATCGGTCTTCTCAGGTGTGAGTTAAATTATTATATATCTGTGAGGCCTCGGGGCTACATCCAAGGTTGAAATCGTTACTCCCAAATTGCGATCTAGGGTTGATCTTTGAACTTCCTAGAGTATCCAGTATGGATTTGGATTGTCTTTCGTGGTTCTCTCTTAAAGATGAATTTGTCCTCCTGCAATGTTAAGTAATGAGTACGAGAAAATTTTGAGTGTCTCATAGATGCCCTCTTTATCATACTCATGCATGGCGATGCATGGGTAGGATAAAGAATACTAGACACTTGAAACGCAACAAGATAAACATGGTACTATGGATAGCAACATGATGCAAATGTATGATGCATGTGTACGGGGTTGTAGCCCAACATGCTGGGGATGATTGTTGGCTCCTCGTTGCTTTTTGGGGATTGGACATCTTGACCAGATTTGACGTGTAAGCCAAATCTGTTAGGATGTTGATGTTGGAGTTATCACCAAATTCTTGTGTTCTTGATAACGATTTGATCCCGAAGAGGTACCTCTTATATGCAAGAGATCTGTGGGGATAAAGCTTGATCTATTTTGAGGATGTGTATAACATATTCCATCATATATCCTCTTTGATAACATTGACCTTTCCTGGTTGGTATCTCCAGAATATGTCACGATTCTGTTGGATTTACTACCAACAGCGAATGCTGCCAGGGATGCCTGGCCTTCGTTGACTTGTGAATCAACGGCTGAGACTCTGTGAGGAGATCGTTAAGGTTGCTTGACCTTCGCTGACGTGCAGATCAATGGAGCATTGCGTTGTGAACCCCGCCGGGGGGTCCGCTAGGGAATATGAGCAATTGGGTATGAAGACCTCGAATAGCTCTAGAGCTCTGATAGGTTTAATCGCTATCAGCTGAAATGATGTCAAGGTTGCTTGACCTTCGTTGATAGACATGCCAACGGATGACTGTGTTATAACCCCCACCGAGAATCTACGTTGTAACCCGTCGGGACCTACGCCAGATAACCCGTCGAGGGACCCACGTAGGTAATGACCGGAGTTAAGCGGCATCGGACTAATTGCACGAGGTATCACGGATGTGATTCATGACAAATGGGATCATTGGTAGGGTATACCACGTGTTCGGGTGACTACTGATGAGTGATGTCTGAGTTCAAAGTCTCATCCGAGAAGACCCGAGATTGTATCTTTGTTTTGCTCAATCGCGTGGCATTTTTATTCCCGATTTAACCTTTCTAGCCTGTAAGAACTCCGTTTCAACTCGAACTGGACCGAGCCGAAGGGGTGGGACCCATATAGAGGAGCCGTAGGTGTACTGCTGCGGTAGCCAAGAGGTGAGCTGCATGCCGAGCATGGATGATAAATCTGCGGCACCGCCTTCGCCAGGTTCATTTCTAACTCACTTCGCTTAGAAAACCGCGAGCCTTCTTCAGATCTCATTGATTGAGTTCGGCCGCTTCACGCAATTTTATCACCGCATAAGTGTTCTACACTATCACAGTAACGATGCATGTTTTTTTTTCGGTTTCATCAGTTAGATTGTGAGTTATCACTCGAAATGCATCTAAACACATAGTAGTGATTATGTATGCACAAATGACTTGATAAAAAATATTCAACATAGTAAATGTTAGTATTAAACCATGCTGAACATAATGATGTGAAAAAATTTGACTTTTGAAACAGTCAAATTGACACTTTTTTCTGCTATTTTTTGTCCTATTTGAGGTCCAATGAGCAAAAGGTAGAAAGGCAAAATACTCCTAGCATTGAGGTTGGCCTTATGCATGATGATTTTGATTTTTAATGCATATATTAGGTATATGACTTTTGGGACGGTGTCTTTCTTGAATGGCAACCTAGACACGCACAGTAATGCGTATGGATACCCTATTTTCAAAGGGGACTATGGCAAAAAATTTCAAATGTAGGCATTGGGTAGTCATGCATTTTAACTCTATTATATGTTTAAAGTAAATGCATGCATGCATATAATCATAAATGCATTTAAAAGCTCCAGGTAAGAAAATATCACACCCTTTCTGAGGTGATTTGGAGACTTGTTGTCCAGATATTATGGATCCGGATCAGCCGAGCAGTTCTTATAGGACCACTTCTGGCGTACGGCGGAGGGCTTCTGAAGTGCATCGTCCCCATTCTGTCAGACAGCCTCGTCGGTTGGTGGAGGCGGTGATACGTCATGTCCATGTAGATGTTCCAAACGTCGAGGACGAGGAGGTGGATATTGAGGATCCCGCCCCGCTGCATATATCTCTTGCGAGGAGCTTAGAAAGCATCCGGTGGTGAACCCAGAGTTCTTTGGGTGATTTGGGTGAACACCCATCGATGTACTTGCACGCTAACGAGGTATGACGTTAGACTTTATCTTCCTTCTTTCCTATTGATGCGGATTAAAGGGTTCTGATGTTGATCTGTATTTCATGCAGGTTCCAGGTTTTACACAGCCTCGAGGGAACTGGTTTAGCATCCACTCCATGTAAAGCGCGCATCATCCCGATTATAGAGCGATGAGTGCGTGAGTGGGGATTTGGGGCATTTTCTCCATCCTTCCCCGTCGTTGTCCCTGGGGTTACCTCAGGGCATTGTCTGAGCGATGGTTTCATCAGACTCAGTCACTCTATCTGCTAGATTGTGAGGTGATGATGACGCCTATGGATTGGCGATTTATCACGGTATGTAGTTTGGAGGAGCCCGATTGCCTTGCATGGCGAATATTACCCCAACCGCCGCCGGATCCTTATTAGGAGTTTACGTGAGGCGCCAAAGGTAGGACCGTCTGCTCGGGTCCTTTAAGCGTAGATGTTATAAGCGGGCTATTGAGGTAAGCCCATGCCTCGATGATGTTAGGATTAGGGATAGTGTCCTGCGGTGATTGTTCATGATCATCATTCGAGGTCGCTTCATAGTGATAATTCTTCCACAAGATCTTTCTCTTTGGTCGGTATACACGCGATGTGGACCGTATAGAGAATATGATTGGGGCTCTTACACCTTTGCCTATTTCCTCCGGGGGCATGCGTCTGCGTCTCTGTGGTTTGACCAGAGGCTTGGCTAGAGATTTTACCCGCTTCTGCTTTGGTGAGTATTTCTCTTGTCTTTTCCCATTCATAGGTTAAGAGTGTTTACTGATAGCAGATGTTTTTCCATTGTGTTGGCAGTTTTGGGCATATGAGAGGCTCCCATGTTTGCGTCCTATGAGTGTGTTAGGTTTGGATACCTATCCATGAGGACGACGATGGCACCATTCTATTTTTCCAGAGGTCCTCAGATCTCGAGGGCTTCATTCACCGCCAGTATGCATTTGAGTTCTTGTGGTGGACATCATCACGTGGCTTCCATACTCGGGGATCATTTGACCATCGGTTTTGAGGATGGACACCCACTGAGTGGAGTATTTGATTTCCACGGGAGATTTCTCTCTTCATGAGATGGAGGCCGGGAGCTCTATTTAGGAGAACGTCGTTATTAGGAGCACCACGGGGGAGATTCAGATATCCGATCTTTGCCTCCTCGTTAGGGCGTCATTGGCTTGTATCACAGTCACCCGTCACGGATATTCCATTGTTGGGAGTTGACGGTTTTGATTTATCCGAGGGTCCATGTACTCGTGGAGATATTCCGGCATTGGTGGCTTCTCAGACTATTGAGGCCCGGCCCCGTGCCACAGCGGTTTATGGGGGACATGGTTCCGAGATCTTTGATGATGACGGATTGGGTGGCTTGTGTCCGAAACTCCACCATCATCGACCCAGATTGATAGTTTGACCCGTAAGATTGGACTGTGCACATGTATTTATTCGGCATTTGGGCGAGATCTAGCGAGAAGTGAGTCATTTGTTCCTTCTAGCTCGTGTGTCTTTGGCCTCTCAGATGACCCATTTGGTTTTTGCTTGGCGCAAATCCTCCTCTCTATATAGGCCCGACATCCCTGCTGATAGAGATCCAAATTGACTCGGGAGGAGTTACATCGTGTGGACACGATTGAGGATGTGGACATCGAGACCCTGGTCTTCTTCTGATGTATATTCTCATTATATCTTTTGATAGGCCTCTGTTAGATATTGGGTGGTTGTTCCCCATTCTCGCTATATCTTTTGATAGGCCTTCGTTAGTAGTAGGGCGTCTGTGCCCCATTTTCATGTATTTTGTAGCTGTATAGAGCTGATGTATTAGATGATGATATATTTAGGAATGTATGCACCGTTTTTCATTCCCTATATCATATTTCCATCCATTATCTATTATGCATGTATCATGTTATGCATATGTATGTATGTCCATAGATATTCGGCATTGACCTCTGGATGGTCTTATGACACGGCCCGCACAGATGTCTTCTTCGACAGTTAGCCGTATAGATCATACCCCACCGTCAGTGGTGGCATTGGGTATGCGATCGTGGTATGATAGCATGTCATCGCCAGACGGGGTGACTATAGATCTGTTGCTGCAGCATACCATGACCCTTTTGGCATTTCAGGTTCCTGCAGGATTCGTGGACGGGATGATAGAGCATTGGCTACCAAATAAGCAGGTATTCCGATTTGGCGCCCATGAGTTGACTCCTACACTAGAGGAGTATGCACGATTGACGATGCTGCCCTTAGACAGACCTTGCGTGCACATGGCTTTGGGAGACATGAGCGGGCCCGGTTCATGACTCTCGCGAGATTACTGACGCAGAATAGTGCGAGATGGTGACATCCGGCCATGTGATATCTCGACATTTTCTATATAGATGATTTGGTGCGGAGGATAGCTCTTCATGGCATTAAAGGGATTTCGCCGTGTCGAGGAGGATCATTGGCGTTTGGCGAGTTGACATCTTGATCTTTATGTGTCTTTGTAAATACGATGTATATATCTGCATGTATATGGATGAGATAGATATAGGAGTTATCATGGTAGTGAGCTCTCGGGAGGGTCGTACCATTATACCTATGATCGTGGCGGAGACCTGCGATCGACATCCTACTGATGCTTACCGTCGGGAGTGTTCACTTTGGGAGTTCGGTCGTCTTTGTATGTGTGGTTTATGTCACACTTGCGATCGGTTGGTACCCTTAGGCGGCATGGTATTGCTTTTCTCATGATGTGGCTATGTCATACTCCTTTCGATCATCGAATTTGTATAGATGCTCGATCTGAGTCGCATTTTGGGCGGATATCGAGATCCATTTAGCATATTGCGTGTGCTGGGGCTTTGCTCACCATACGACTTTCATTACTCATACTCGGGCATGGATTTCTTCCACTTTGGGCGGCAGGGGTGTGACTACTTATCACCCATTAAGTAGTGATCACGCATGATTCGACCAGATTCGAGTTTTCATCCTTTGAAGGGGTGGCCGGTCGGTGATCGACTTCTCGATATCTCTCGGCGAGAAGGCCGGTCTCGTGTATACACTTGCTTTGGGATCGGCGTGAGATAATAGCTTTTCACGCGATCGTCCGGTTATTCCATGAGTACTCGCATGGATGGAGCGGAGGTTT